>OY992881.1:28824862-28837362 GCA_963921405.1 Cepaea hortensis
GAGACATTAAAATTAGGAACATGGAACGTTAGGACGCTAAACAACGACGGAAAATTAGAGAACATAACACAAGAAATTCAAAGAGAAAAAATTAATATATTAGGTATGTGCGAAACGAGATGGACAGGAGCAGGCATCAAGATACATAAAGATTTTAAGATTATTTATTCTGGAGGTGAGGATCGGCATGGGGGAGTGGCAATAGTTTTGGACCGGAAAACATCAACGTCTGTTCAGGGATATTGGGCCGTGTCGGACAGAGTACTACTAGTTAAATTGAGTGGCAGACCTTTTAACATAAATATTATTCAAGTATATGCCCCAACAGGAGAGTCCAGTGAAGATAGTGTAGAGGAATTTTATAATGACATAGAGTCTGCCTTAAAGAAATGTAAAAATTCAGAAATAAACATTATAATAGGGGACTTCAATGCAAAAGTAGGAAATCAAGGGGATAGATACACAGTAGGAAACTATGGTTTAGGAGAGAGAAATGAAAGAGGATACAGACTAGTAGAGTGGGCAAAAGAACAGGAAATGATTGTAGGAAACACCTGGTTCAAGCAACACCCTAGAAGATTATGGACCTGGAGGAGTCCTGATAGCAGGATTAGAAACCAGATTGACTACATTCTCATTAGCAGAAGATTTAGAAACGCCCTAACAGTAGCAAAAACAGTTCCCAGTGCTGACTGTTATAGTGACCACAGATTACTCACAGGAACATTGAGGATAAAGTTGAAGAAAGTCAAGTATACAACAGGGAACACTAAATATGATTTGTGTACATTGAGTAATGACAAGGAAATACAAAACAAATTCAACATAGAAGTACAGAACAGATTTGAAATATTGTCTGATCTAGAGATCCTATTCCAGGATGTGGATGATCAATGGGAAATGTTAAAGAATTCAATCAATATGGCTGCAGAAACAACTATTCCAAAATTAAAGAAGGTGGGTCGTAAGAAATGGATGACTGAGGAAATTTTACACTTAATGGAAACAAGAAGACTCAACAAAAATAATCCTGCCAAATATGAAGAAATTCACAGACAAGTCAGAATATTATGTAGGAAGGCAAAAGAATCATGGCTTGAGGAAAAGTGCTTAGAAATTGAAAAACAACACAACAGTCAAAATACCAAATTAGTGCACAAAAGGATTCAGGAACTTACTAATAAAAGAACAAGTACATCAACAGGCTGTCTAAGAACTAAAGATGGCAAAATCATAATAGAAAAAGATCAGATTCTACATGTATGGACAGATTATGTGAAAGACCTGTATAATGATAACAGAGAGGAACAGTATTCTATTAGATTTAATAATGAAGGACCAGCAATTTTAAAGATGGAGGTTCAAAATGTTCTTAAGCATATGAAAGCTGGCAAGGCCCCCGGTGCAGATAACATCACAACAGAAATGATTAAAGCTTTAGAAGAATTTGGACTAGAGCAAGTCACTAGACTGCTGAACACTTTATATGATACTGGAGATATACCTTCTGAATTATGTAATTCTGTATTTATTGCAATCCCAAAGAAATCAGGAACCTTAGAATGTGATCAACATAGAACAATTAGTATAATGAGTCACATCACAAAGATTTTGTTACGAATTATCATGCAAAGAGTGAGGAAGAAAATACAACCTGAAATAGGGGAAGAACAATGTGGTTTTGTAGAAGGAAAGGGTACAGTAAATGCTGTGTATATGCTGCGAACAGTTATTGAACGTGCTTTAGAAGTAAACAAGGATATACATCTTTGCTTTATTGACTACACAAAGGCTTTTGATAGAGTAAGACATGTCAACATTGTGGATATGCTTGCAGATCTACAAATTGATGGGAAAGACATTAGACTTATAAAAAACATATATTGGAAACAACAAGCTGCCATAAGAATTGATAATGAAGTAGGACAATACCAACCTATTAAGAGAGGTGTTAGGCAGGGATGTGTAATGTCTCCAGATCTTTTTTCCTTATACAGTGAAAATATTTTCAGAAATGTAGAAGACCTAAATGGAATCAGCATTGGAGGACGAAACATAAATAACATTAGATATGCAGATGATACAGTATTGATTGCGGACAATGCACAGGATCTGCAACAATTAGTAGACGCTGTGGTTGTACACAGTGAGCAGCTGGGGTTGGAATTAAATTGTAGGAAGACACAGGTTATGGTCGTCACTAGGAAGAACGAGGTACCACAATGTAATATACAAGTAAATGGGAATATTCTTCAACAAGTGAATCGGTTCAATTATCTCGGAACAGTCATAACATCTGATGGCAGATGCCTTGAAGAGATTAGAACAAGAATCGCCATTGCGAAAGTAGCCTTTAGCAAGATGAAAAACATTCTGACCAATAAATTGATGTCAATTGAAACGAGAAAAAGAGTGTTGAGGGGATACATAGAGCCTGTTCTTTTGTATGGATGTGAAACTTGGACAATGTGCAGTCAAGCTGAAAAACATCTGATGGCTGCAGAAATGTGGTTTCTGAGGAAAATGCAAAGAATACCATGGACAGATAGAAAAACCAATGACCAAGTACTACAAGAGACAAATGAAAATCGTAGATTGATTAGAGAAATTAGACGTAGACAGTCAAAATTTTTTGGACATGTTATGAGAAGAAATGGACTGGAGAACTTGGTGACAGCTGGCAAGATCGAGGGGAACAGACCAAGAGGAAGACCGAGAGGAAAATACCTGGATGGCTTGGCCACATGGCATGGACGAGACAGGAACACTGAGCTGATCCACGACTCTGGTGATCGAGTGAAATGGCGAATCATGACCGCCCACGCTTTCCGGCATGGCACATGATTGATTGATTGATTTGGGAAGGAAAGGTGACAAGAAACGAAACTGGCCATACCGCCTTGTTATGTCATAGTGCGGGAGTTACGGACGCAACTAGTAATCCTGCATACCGTTTTCGAGACAGCTGTGGGCGATTTAGCAACAGATCGCTTTGCGTTCATTTTCATACAATGGTATGAGTGCCGGTCGTTTAGAAAGCATTTCCGAACTACTGAACGTAAATTTGCTAAGATATCACAAATGATGTGGTTGACTGATACATCCTGTAAATGATATGCAACTAACTATTTTTTTTTTTAGAATATTTGAAGGCCTAACACCTTTACACCTTCCCGCCCCACCCCTTGCCTCCTCAACCGGTAGTGTCTACAGTGGAATGATCTCTACCAGTTATTGTGTACAGGCAACCAGAAATTAACACAATGCTATTTATAGTTACTTGCTTCATATGTTATCCGGATGTGACATAGTTTTATTTTTCTCTTCTGTCGTAACGATGCTTTAAGAGTCGCGGTAGTCCAGGAGTTAGAGCGCTCGCCTAATGGTTGGGTTGTCATGTGTTCACATCCGCATCGAGGCAGGGATTCATTTAATGCATTGATCAGGGCTCCCAGGTCGATCCAGCCTGAAACTGATTCAAGGAAATGAGGTCGCGTGGTGAAGGCAGCCAGCCTGGCATCGACCATATCACCCATCGCGGAGCGACTATTCTATGAAAATATGGGGATAGCACTCACAGAGTGTAAATAGGGTTCTTTACTTTACTTTACTTTACTTTACTTTACTTTATTTTACTTTATTTTACTTTACTTTACTTTACTTTAATCATATACCGAACACTCCTCAAGGCGTGTAAAAGAGTCATTTACTTTACTTTACTTTACTTTACTTTACTTTATTTTACTTTACTGGATTTTCTTCACTCGGTTTTATGACATGGTCCATGATTTGCATTCGTATACTACCTAGGCAAGATACATGATCTCATATAGTTTAGTTTGTTTGTTTCGTTGTTTGCTAGAATTGTGTTTTAGATATACAGACCTGATGCTATATAGTTCCTCACTGTGCTAAGATTGCTCTCGTATGATATATTTCTGTGGAGACTGGACCATTTATATTATCGTTGTCAGTCTCGCTCTCCTTATATGATTTGTATATGACTGAAGATTGGACCAGTTGTAGAAAGGTTGCCAGCCTCTCTTTCATAATATGATATATATGAATGGAGAATGGACCAATTATTTTATGATTGCTAGGCTCACATTCATTAAGTGATATGCATGAGTGGAGACTGTGCGAAATACAGAAATATTGCCAGCCTCGCTATCCTTATAAACTATTATATTAGCAGACACTGGACAATACGATTGTCAGCCTCGCTTTCTCTATTTGACATATATAAGTGGAGAATTAATCAATTATAATAAGACATTTAGCCTCGCTTTAGCTATATGACATATATAAATGGAGAATGGATCAATTATAGTTACACTGTCAGCTACGCTTTCACTATATGACATACATAAGTGGAGAATGGGCTGGTTATAGTAACACTATCAGCCTGGTTTCATTATATGACATATATAAGTGGAGAATGGACCAATTATAATAAAACTGTTAGCCTCGCTTTCACTATTTGACATATATAAGTGGAGATTGGACCAATTATAATAAAACTGTTAGCCACGCATTCACTATATGACATATATGTGTGGAGAATGGACCAGTTATAGTATCACTGTAAGCCTCGCTTTCACTAAATGACACATATACGTGGAGAATTGACCAATTATATTAAGACTGTCCGCCTCATTTTCAGTAATTGATATACGAGGGGGCTTCAAATAAAAACCTTATGTTTTTTTTTTCTTTTTTCGATTTAGTCATCCCTGCGTTCAAGTCCTCCAGCGCCGATAAAGTGCTTGGATTCCTGTAGAAAAAGATTCTCTTGGTGGCGTGTGTAACTACTCATGTACTGCCTGCTGTACCTCTTCAGCGGACCGAAACTTCGGATAATAGAACGCTGCTCCTCTGAGACAGCTGACCGAAAAGTTACTTGGGGCTAGGTTTGGCAATTACGAGGAATGGGGTGCACTATGAAAGTGGAGATCTTCGATGGTTTCAACCGTTGCACCAGATGACACATTTACTTAGAACTCCACACCGTTTGGAATTGAATGCGAGTTGAAGATGACTCCAGAGAAGATCTGTATACATATCACTGGTGACATCTTTCCCTCTTGGCATGCAGTACTCTAAAATAACGCCTCATTCGTCCGAAAAGAGAGTCAGCATAACCTTTCCTGCAGATGGTTGCATGCGAAACTTCTTTGGTTTCGGTGAGGAGGGATGGAGCCATTCCTTGCTGGCTCTCTTCGTGTCCAGTGAACCCAGGTTTCATCTCTAGTAACAATTCTTTATAGGAAAAGATTACCTTCCGCTTTTAAGCACTGCAAAAGTTTCATTTCTAGAGTAATCTGCGTGGCACCCACTTTGCAGACACTTTGTGGTACTATAAAACATCATGGATGATGTGGTGTACTGAACCTTGAGTAATCTCAAGATGTACTCACAATCAGTCGGCGATTATCCTGCACGAGGCCTTCAACGGATGCAATCAATTCTGGTGTCACTACTCGGTGTGCTTATCCGTTAGAGAACAGTCTGTCACATAAAGTCACGCCGTTTTTAAACTTCCTACTCCACTCATAGACTTGCTGGACTGACTGACATGCATAATCATACTGGACCGTCATTCGGTCTATTGGTTTCACCCCTTCACTGATCAAAAATCGAATAACAGACGCTGCTTCTCAGTGGTTTCTGTCAAGAGTGGAGCGGCTATCTTTAAACTATCCTTATGACATCACCGTGTTCGTCTGTGCTGTGATGCCACGTGCTTAACTTTCTGGGCATCCTTAACAACAATATTGACAGATTACATGACAATGGCATGATTATTGTAATTTCTAACATATATGTGTGTGTGTGTGTGTGTGTGTGTGTGTGTGTGTGTGTGTGTGTGTGTGTGTGTGTGTGTGAGGGGGAGAGAGAGAGAGAGAGAGAGAGAGAGAGAGAGAGAGAGAGAGAGAGAGAAAAGGAAAGCAAAAGGATACGCGAATTTTACCATTCTGTAAATCAGGAACGTAGACGAATGAATGCGTAATGATAATATTGAACAGCTTGCATTTCCGTTTACCATATTCCCCTAAATGAAATGTAATATTTTCATTTCTAATTTACGCTCCCAGAGATCCCGTTTTTCGCCGCTAAAATGTCTCCATGATTTGCGCCCATCAGTGTCTCGCTGTTGTGTGAATGCTAATGGCCAGTTGATTTAATGATGTCAAACTATTAGGCCTATCATTGCATTTCCAAATGACCGCCATGAGTTCATTACGAGATGAGGGAAATAGTTTAATTTAATTTACTCATCGCGTATGCTTTGCTGTGTGCATGAATGCATATTGAAGCAATGCACAAATGGGTGGTAAATGATTGTAAGCATCATCTTGTGCCATGTTCGTGTGCCGCAATCATAAAAAAACATCTGGTAGATCACAACAATGAGAAATAAGCAGGTCATATTTTACCGCTGGGAGTGTACGTGGCAAAGTGGTTCCGACGCATGCGTCGCGCTTCGAAGGTCGAGGATTCGGTTCCGGGTTATGTTGTTCGGTTCACAAGGGCAAATTTCACGAACACTCCTGAGTGTCGTCACTGGAACTACGGAGTTCGGCAGGCAACTGTGGAAAGAGACCGAGCCATGTGGGATAAAACCCGGCGCAGTGAAATCTGTTGCCTTTGACCCCTGTTTTAGTTCCCCCCTACAGCGGCACTATGTTTGTCCTTACTAGATGTGTCTAAAAAGTATTCGACCATCCTTTAGTACGTCCTAACTTCTTTTTAATTTTACGCACACACACATATGCTCGTACGTGCTCGTACACACACGTACATAGACTGAAGTTTACAGCGTTACACAATAAACCGGTCGTGTGTTACTGGAGCTTATACTACTGGCACCTGGCTGTCCTGACAGACGATAGTTTGTTACATTGCGCTTGAATAAAGGCATAATAACTACAACCCATGGCGGGGACCAGGGACAGAGTTATACCACTTGACCGCATACAACCTGGGATGAACTGTAGAAACCATGTGTAGCCAGTGCAGCATGATGCAGACCATCATCATAATGATGATGATGATGATGATGATGATGATGATGATGATGATGATGATGATGATGATGATGATGATGATGATGATGATGATGATGGTGGTGGTGGTGGTGGTGGTGGTGGTGGTGGTGGTGGTGGTGATGGCGGTGATGATGATGATGATGATGATGATGATGATGATGATGATGATGATGATGATGATGATGATGATGTATGATGGATGATGATGATGATGATGATGATGATGATGATGATGATGATGATGATGATGATGATGATGATGATGATGATGATGATGATGATGATGATGATGATGATGGTGATGATGATGATGATGATGAATAAGTCTACAAATACTTGGCGTGAGTTGTTTGTAGGCCTATGGTTTACTTGAAGATTAAATTTAGTAAAATAAAACACGAGTAAACCATTTATGACGTGATAGCTTTACCTTAGTGTGTAAGCAGAGATAGTTTGGCAACGATTTTCACAATTGTGTGATTGTCGATCGTTAAGAAAGCAGTGGCAAGCTATTGAACGTAAAATTGCCTATACAATCACCAATAGATGGTAAAAGCTGTACTTATTGCGAGGTCCTATAAAGGAATTGCAACTAATTAGTTAACATTATCAGCAGGTGTCACCTCTGCATTGATGGTTGCCTGTAATGAAGCTACAACACTCTCTGTACTGTGTCTTTTCGATGCATTAATACAGGTTTATATTCAATCTTCAGATGTTTTCTACCCACATGTAGCGTTATCTGTACATGAATAAAATAAAGTAAAGTAAAGTAAAGTAAAGTAAAGTAAAGTAAAGTAAAGTAAAGTAAAGTAAAGTAAAGGACCCATTTACACGTCTTGGGTGCTATCCCCATTTTCCTTAGACCAATCGACACACTACGATACAAAGATGTGTGTAAGCGGGACATGATTGATACAGGCATTGATAATGCACATTGGGAGCAAGTCGCCGCTGAACGTGTTGCATGGAAGGCAAACATCGGAAATGGAATAAAAACAAAGGAGAAAATTATTGCAGATAAGTCACACACCGAGCGTGTGAGACGTAAGATGGTGCATGATGGTGGAAATAACCACGTGTTCACATGCACCCGCTGTGAACGAACATTTACAGCGCGAATTGGCCTTACCATTCACATTCGCTACCGGCATGGGTAAAAGTTATTATGCCTTTTTGAAGCACAAACTATCGTCTGTCAAGACGGCAAGGTGCCAATAAATGAATCGACACACGAAGGGTAATGTGGTCACTAGCTGTCTACATGCTTGGATCAGCTCTGCTTTATTGTCTCGACAGTGCCATGTAGCCAGACACTCCTCTGCCTTCCCCTTGTTCTTTTGCCTTCCACTTTTTTCCTCCATCACTTCCTTTAATAACGATATAAGTCTCTTAAAGTGGTGGAGATATCGTAATTGCGTGACGTTGATGATTATATACAACAATAAGAAAGCGACAAACAGCTTTCTTTGTTCATGTGATGAGAAGAGAGGCATTGGAGAACATCGTGACAACTGGAAAGATCGAGGGGAAGAGAGGCAGAGGCAGACCAAGAGAAATGATGCTGGATGGATTGAGACGGTGGCATGGAGGAATATCAGCAGTAGAGTTGATCCAGAAAACCAAAGACCGAGATCTGTGGAGAGCCATGAACGCCTAAGAGAGCTGGCAGGGCACTTGATGATGATGATGATGATGGTGGTGTTTTCCTCAGTCTCGTTGACTGTACAACTTCTTTAGTTATTTTCATGTTCTGTTATGACAATTCTCCTATTCGTCTATAGACTCACATCTCCAAAGTTTCCGTTCTACGCTCATGTTGTTTATTCATTCACTTAAAGCAATCAACATCATTGTTTCTTCTTCTTCTTCTTCTTCTTCTTCTTCTTCTTCTTCTTCTTCTTCTTCTTCTTCTTCTTCTTCTTCTTCTTCTTCTTCTTCTTCTTCTTCTTCTTCTTCTTGCCTTCTTCTTCTTCTTCTTCTTCTTCTTCTTCTTCTTCTTCTTCTTCTTCTTCTTCTTCTTCATCTCCCAACTGGGTATAAGCCCTCAACCAACTCACTCAACACCCCCCCCCCCCCCATCTTTAGCTATCCTATACAGCTCTATGGACAGTTCCTTCCCATGTTGTTCCTTTCTATTTCTCCCTTTCTTCTCCGTGAGTGTTCAGGCCCTCTTCCATTTATTTTCCCCAGCAGGTTCCGGTTTTATCTAAATGTCTCAAAATTCTGCATAGAAACATTTAGAAATGTGAAAAACAAAGAGAACACAAGCTTAAACAAATCACTATCTTCGGTGAATACTAAATTTGCGATGACCATGGGGATAACAAAAGCTCTACAAATCAACAATAGCAGTGACAATGTGTTTTAATTATTTCAGCTAGGTATAACTTTGTTTATTTACTTCATAACATACATCGCTGCAGCTCACACTTGACGAGTTGCAGCGAGATATTCCAGGCGCTGTGTTATCGTTGCCGGATACGGACAGTCTTAAAAATCACATCATGTGAAATGAGTTGCACAAGAAACGCAGCGGGGGAAAAAACAAGAAGAGATTGGGAGACGCATGAGAAATTAAGAACAAGTGTGGGGATAGCATCGATTACTGATAGAACACCACAGAATTAAATTGTTTGGACGTGTAATTAGAATGGAACAAGATCAACCAGCAGTTAAAGCTTTCTATATGAGAATATCTGGATACAAGGCGAGAGAACGACCCATGAAAAGAGGGTTAGATGAAGTACAAGAGACATTGAAGAAACGAATATGATTGATTGATTGATTGATTTAGGAATCGACATCACAGCATTCGGGGCATTCCCATAAGTGCTCCGTCCCCATCCTCAGCAGCCAGCGAAGAGTTCCAACACTAATAGTACCAGTAGCGATCTGATTATATGTCCGTCTCGCCTTTCCTCTGAGCTTTGAGCGTCGGCCAGATCCCCTCGTCACTCCTCGAATATGAGATTACCACCAGCAAAAAGACTAGCGAGAACAAAATAAAAATTATACCTACCGCTTATCTGCGACGTTTCACAACAAAAGCAGTCGGGTAAAAAAAAAAGAATAAGGAGATTGTTTATTCACTATCCAAGTACATGCTGATCATTATTGTATTTATGAATGACTAGCTGACCCGGCCCGGCTTCGCCCAGGCCCTGGAGGGAATCTATCTATCTATCAGTCTGCTTGTTTGTCTGTCTGTCTGGCTGACCCGGCCCGGCTTCACCCAGTCCCTGGTGGGGAGCATCTCATTTAATTCATATACGTAGTCATATAAGTTCTCCCGTTCCCGACTGTCTGTTTATCTGTCTGTCTGTCTGACCCGGCCCGGCTTCACCCAGTCCCTGGTGGGGAGTATGTCATTTAATTCATTCATATAAGTAGTCAAATAAGCTTCCGTTCCCGACTATCTGTCTATCTATCTGACCCGGCGTGGTTTCGCCCAGCTCCTGGCGCACAGTAACTTAAAAGAATGTCCTTCCACACACCATTTATTATTTTTAATGAAAACTGTTTTTAATCACCGACATGACAGTTGACAAGTTTTGTAAGCAGAAAAAGATGGGTTAAAATGTTATGCATAATGCATTATTTTTATGCAAACTTTAAAAATACCTTAAAGATTATATCATTATTTAATATAACTCATATGCCTAAAAATAACTATAGACAAAGAGTTTAACAATAGTGCAGGTAAGTCCAACAATATGACTATAAAGTATATAGAAATGTTATTAAAAGTTATGCCCCTTGAAATAACTTGTCTAGAGTGAAGTCCCCCTGCTATATAGACATTATATAATGAAAATGGAAAAGTAAATGTTATTAAATAAGTAGAAGATTTTACATTAAGAAATTATTATAGTCGGTTGCACAGGAATGAAAGGAAGACGTGTAGAAAATTTCATCTCAATCGGATGTACCGTTATCGAACGCATCCAAGACCCACAAACCCACAAACAAACATACACTCTGTTTTATAGATATAGATGACGTCTCTGGGCGACCATCGTTTACACAAAGTGGTCATATTGAATTGTGGCTGCCCTGAATACAAAATATTATTCATGCTTTTGTAACGTCTGCATCTTTCGGTGACCACATTTCAAATATATTTTAAGTCTTATTGATATTTTAAATGTATGTTATGGATGGGGCGGATTTTGTCTAGACTTCATAGACTGCCAGCGTGTAATTCGTTACATGCATAATTAGATAAAGACTTCGACAGAATTATTCAGAAGTGTAGTATGATTTTAAGTAACAGTCTGTACTTTCTTATCTGAGCCTACTCTTCTTCTTCTTCTTCTTCTTCTTCTTCTTCTTCTTCTTCTTCTTCTTCTTCTTCTTCTTCTTCTTCTTCTTCTTCTTCTTCTTCTTCTTCTTCTTCTTCTTCTTCTTCTTCTTCTTCTTCTCTTCTTCTTCTTCTTCTTCTTCTTCTTCTTCTTCTTCTCTTCTTCTTCTTCTTCTTCTTCTTCTTCTTCTTCTTCTTCTTCTTCTTCTTCTCTCTTCTTCTCTTCTTCTTCTTCTTCTTCTTCTTCTTCTTCTTCTTCTTCTTCTCTTCTTCTTCTTCTTCTTCTTCTTCTTCTTCTTCTTCTTCTTCTTCTTCTTCTTCTTCTTCTTCTTCTTCTTCTTCTTCTTCTTCTTCTTCTTCTTCTTCTTCTTCTTCTTCTTCTTCTTCTTCTTCTTCTTCTTCTTCTTCTTCTTCTTCTTCTTCTTCTTCTTCTTCTTCTTCTTCTTCTTCTTCTTCTTCTTCTTCTTCTTCTTCTTCTTCTTCTTCTTCTTCTTCTTCTTCTTCTTCTTCTTCTTCTTCTTCTTCTTCTTCTTCTTCTTCTTCTTCTTCTTCTTCTTCTTCTTCTTCTTCTTCTTCTTCTTCTTCTTCTTCTTCTTCTTCTTCTTCTTCTTCTTCTTCTTCTTCTTCTTCTTCTTCTTCTTCTTCTTCTTCTTCTTCTCTTCGACTACTACTACTACTACTACTACTACTACTACTACTACTACCTACTACTACTACTACTACTACTACTACTACTACTACTACTACTACTACTACTACTACTACTACTACTACCACTACTACTACTACTACTACTACTACTACTACTACTACTATTAGTACTGCTGCTGCTGCTGCTGCTGCTTCTGCTATCACTACTCCTATTATTAAACAACAACAACTACTACTACTACTACTACTACTACTACTACTACTACTATACTACTACTACTACTACTACTGCTACTACTACTACTACTACTACTACTACTACTACTACTACTACTACTACTACTACTACTGCGGCTTCTACTACTATTACTACTAGCACTTCTATTACTAACATTACTATTACTGATATTAATACTGCTGCTGCTGCATCTGCTGCTGCTGTTGCTGCTGCTTCTGCAATTGATACTATTACTATCACTACAACTGCTACTACTGCT
>OY992881.1:28852362-28859862 GCA_963921405.1 Cepaea hortensis
TTCCCAGTTGAGGTTTATCTTCTGAACCCCACAATTCCCAGTTGAGGTTTATCTTCTGGCCCCGCACCTTCCACACCCCTCTAAGCCGGTACTAGCGTAGATAACGATGATATAAATGATAATAACATTGAAATGACTAATTACTGAGATTATTTCCGTCTCTTTTCCAGAAACCGAGTCCGACACAAGATGGTAGCTACCCGACCCTCACGTCAGCAACTACAATTAAGCACATCGACCAGCGACGCGGCCAACTGTACAGAGTTCTCCAACCTTGAAGTACGTCGCAATCACAGACACAACCGTGTGATTGATCAGCGTGGCCGATTGTTTGTGATTGTCTTTTGTTTTTTCTTCTAGAGACTAAATTAGCTTGCACTAGTAATAATGTTCTCCATTGGAAAAAAAATAATCGTACTGATGGCGGGTGGGGGTGAGGGCGGGGATTACTGAGGATCAGGGGGATGGGTATGTGTGTGTGTGTGTGTGTGTGTGTGTTTGTGTGTGTGTGTGTGTGCGTGCGTTCGTGCGTGCGTGTGTATGTGTGTGTGTGCGTGCGTGCGTGTGTGTGTTGTATGCGCTTTGCAGGACGTAGTGATCAACCCCAGTGCTAGGTTGATCTAATAGGCAATTTTACTTTATATTCAGTGGTTTGCCATTGTTTTCTGAACGAGAAGTCAACGTTTAAGTCCAACTAACTGGCCGGTTTGCGGATTAAACTTACATCATCACCGTCAGAGCACCGGAATTGCAAGCATATTAAACCCCTCAATTATTCAGACCTCTCTCTCTCGCTCTCTCCTCTCCTCTCTCTTCCTCTCTCCCTCTCTTCCTCTCCTCTCTCTCCCTCACCACCTCTCTCTCCCTTCTCTCTATCTCTCTCCCCTCTCTCTATCACCCCCTCTCTCTCTCCTCTCCCCTCCTCTCTCTCCAACTCTCTCTCCCCCTCTTTCTCTCTCTCTCTCTTTCTCTCTCTCTCTCTCTCTCTCTCTATATATATATATATATATATATATATATATATATATATATATATATATATATATATATATATATTGTAATGATAGATACAGTGCCCGTAGAAAAACAAAAACAATTGGACTTCAGCTTGAATTATAGAAAGACACAAGTCATTGTGATATCAAAGAAACAGATTGTGCCTAAATGTACAATTTGAGTAAGTGATGTTATTTTGGGGTTAACGCATAAATTCAGATATCTAGACACATGGATAACGTCAGATGGAAGATGCATCACTGAGATAAAGAACAGAATAGGACCAGCAAAAACTGCAATGAAGAACATTTTGTACGATAAGTCATTGTCATTGGAAGTTAGAAAAAAAAATGCGTGCATGTTGTATGAAACCCGTTCTAACATATTGCTGCGAATTCTTGACAATTAGTAATCAAGCGAAAAAAAAAAATCCCTGGAAGCTTTGAAAATGTGGTTCTATACAAGAATACTGACAACTCCTTGGGTAGCCAAAATAAGTAATCTAAATATTTTACGGGAGTCATAAAGGCAGTTTATCACAAACATCAGGAAAGGCAGCCTTCATTTTCTTTTTTCTTTTTTTTTAAAACTACATTATGGAAAGACAGAATGCGAAGATTTTCGTACAATTAACCTCATAAACCATGTCACTAAGGTTCTACTCATAATATAATGAGAAGAACAAGAAAGAAAATACAAATGGAAATTAGTGAAGAACAGTATGGTTTTATGGAAGGAAAGGGTACAAACATTGCAATATATATATATTACGAACACTAATAGAAAGGTCAATAGAGAAACAAAGAGACATATATTTATGCTTCATATATTATACTAAGGCATTTGATAAAGTAAAACAGGATGAGTTGATTAAAATGTTGGAAGATATCAACATTGATGAGAAAGATTTAAGAATAATACAGAATATATAAGCAGCAATTAAAATGGGAAATGAAGAGGGTAGTTACGAACAGATAAAGCTAGGAGTACGACAAGGGTGTGTCTTGTCACCAGATCTTTTCTCCCTGTATAGCGAAGTAATAATGAGAGAGATCAAAGAGAAGCCAGGAATACTAATCGGAGGATATAATATATAAACAATATACGCTATGCAGATGACACAGTATTGGTGGCGGATAATGCAACAGACCTGCAACAATTATAGGACATTGTAGTATCAGAGAGTGCACAGAAAGGACTCTCCTTGAATATCAAGAAAACGGTAACAATGGTGATATCAAAGAAAATGGGGACACCAAAATGTGACATAGAAATAGAAGTGGAAATTCTCAACCAAGTGGATAATTTTAAATACCTAGGGGCACTTATAACATCGGATGGAACATGTACAACAGAGATTAAGAGCAGAATAGGGCAGGCAAAAGCCGCATTTCAGAAAATGAAGAGTATCTTATGCAATAAGTCGCTATCAATGAGTGTAAGAAGAGAGTGTTAAAATGCTATATAGAACCAGTTTTGCTGTATGACAGCGAATCTTGGAATGTAAATGAACAAATTAGGAAGAACTTGGAAGCAACAGAGATGTGGTTTTTAAGACGAATGATGCGAATTCCTTGGACTGCCAGAGTCACTAGCGACGATTGCCTGAAAGAGGCTAATGAAACTTGAACACTATATACAACAATAAGAAAGAGACAAACAGCTTTCTTTGGTCATGTGGTGAGAAGAGAGGCACTGAAGAACATCGTGACACCTGGGAAGATCGAGGGGAAGAGAGGCAGAGGCAGACCAAGAGAAATGATGCTGGACGGATTGAGACGGTGGCATGGAGGAATATCATCAGCAGAGTTGATCCAGAACACCAAAGACCGAGATCTGTGGAGAGCCATGAACGCCTACGACAGTCGGCAAGGCACTTGATGATGATGATGCGAAGACAAAATCATGTTGTGACAATTGAAAAGATTCTTGGAAAGAGAGATAGAGAAAGAAGGCAAGAGAGAATTATGGCACGGAAGGGAGTCAATACATAGCATCAATACATACCGTTGTAGATCGCAAGATGTGGAAGATCAAGATCGCGCGCGCGCGCGCGCGTGTGTGTGTGTGTGTGTGTGTGTGTGTGTGTGTGTGTGTGTGTGTGTGTGTGTGTGTGTGTGTGTGTGTGTGTGTGTGTGTGTGTGTGTGTGTGTGTGTGTGTGTGTGTGTGTGTGTGTGTGTGTGTGTGTGTGTGTGTGTGTGTGTGTGTGTGTGTGTGTGTGTGTGTGTGTGTGTGTGTGTGTGTGTGTGTGTGTGTGTGTGTGTGTGTGTGTGTGTGTGTGTGTGTGTGTGTGTGTGTGTGTGTGTGTGTGTGTGTGTGTGTGTGTGTGTGTGTGTGTGTGTGTGTGTGTGTGTGTGTGTGTGTGTGTGTGTGTGTGATCTTAAATGTGTATATGTTAGATGAACACAGTGGTCTTCATATATTACCGGTGTCGGCCATTGAGGTCGCTGGAGTTACGTGGCTTGTGCTCTATGCGATGATTTTGGAGTGAGGCCCTCGGGAAGAGACCCAGCCCTAACAGATCAATCCAGGTGCAATGATGTCACATCTCTTGCCTTTTCCCTCCCCCATACCCCCACCTTAAGCCTTTTACTTACTTACTTACTTACTTACTTACTTACTTATGTAATTACTTACTTACTTACTTACTTACTTACTTACTTACTTGTGTACTTACTTACTTACGTACTTGCTTACTTACTTACTTACTTACTTACTTACTTGTGTACTTACTTACTTACTTACTTACGTACTTGCTTACTTACTTACTTACTTACTTACCTACTTACTTACTTACTTGTATACTTACTTACTTACTTACTTACTTACTTATGTCCTTACTTTACTTACTTTCTTACTTGTTTACTTTCTTGCTTATTCTAGTATAGATAATACATTAATACTGTATTTTTCTTTCTATTCGTCTTTGCACGTTAGACTAATGTAATGTAAGTACTTCCTTCCATTCATACATATGTAGTCAATCATATCTTTATTCATTTGTCAGATTCAAGGAGAAGAAGTCATATATCCACCTTTCCGACATCGTGGCCTTCCTAATCCACCAAGAGCTTGCCACCGTTCATGTGATCCAAACTGGAATTGCCCCAACTGTTCATCATGCCGCCCGTTGATGAGCCCTAGTCACTCAGATCAGTACTATTCCCATACATACTCGGCAGTCTACGAATCCATCGACGACACAGATGATGAGGTGTGTACAAAGGAAGAGGAAATCTTGCAGCATCAAAGGGATACAATGCCTGTTATATCTGAACAACCCGATTCGAACAAGAGTTGTGTCCCGCGTCAGATGTCACCAACATTGTTTAATACTCTTCAGAAGCGAGCACCGGTTAGAAGTGAACCACGCGAAGGCCAGAAGTTTGCAGAAACAAAATTCAACGGGGAAGAGAATTCGGGAGCATTCCAGACTTCCAGGTTACCA
Source organism: Cepaea hortensis (assembly GCA_963921405.1). Classification (NCBI taxonomy): domain Eukaryota; kingdom Metazoa; phylum Mollusca; class Gastropoda; order Stylommatophora; family Helicidae; genus Cepaea; species Cepaea hortensis. The sequence goes on from OY992881.1 coordinate 28,856,808, forward strand.
AATTACTTCGAGCTGGAGAAAAACTGTGCCTTGTCTTCGCCTTACGAGAACATCAATCAGGGTTATCGGCAGCTGAACTGTTCAGTGGCCAACAGTTTATCAAATAGCTACAATAATCAACCACCCGTCGGCTCCATTCTGCATCCACTGCCCCAGTCAGCATGTGAGTTCCCAATGTTAGGGGACACACCACTACATTCCTTCGTTATGAGTCAGGTCAAGCATAGTGCTATACCCAACGCCAGTGAATTCTACAAGCCGAAATCCAATGTAGAATTGACTACAACTTCTAACACTGAGGACGCTAATAAAGATCAACATCTGAAATCATCAAATGGTCTATCTGAGTACGGTAGGGAGCAATTGAACAAAACGCATACCGTATTACAAGATGGACAACGTAGACCTTATTCAAACATTCAAAATGTAAAAAGTAGGCAGCTCAAGCGACACTGTCATCATGACATACAGAATTCTAAGATATATAACTCTCATGTTTGTACAACGGCCTCAACTTTCTTTCCCAACATTCCAGGTCATTATTTTTGCCCAACTTGTCAACAGAATAATGGCGGACACTTTGCAAATATGCTCGGTGTAACGTTACCACCGCCAGAGTTGAAAGGCACGCAAACAATTGTGGCTGGGTTCATTGCTCCAGACTTACTTAACGAAGCCTCCAATCATTCCAAAAGAGTAGGACTCAAAAGTAGCCATTTGGATAAGAAAAACAGCGACAAGAAATGACTTTTCGTGAATCAAAGGCTGCCTTACATTAATACACTGTTCCTTAACTATCAGCAGACAGACCGTATAATCTCCAGTGTAATACATACTCGTGTAAACTGCGCAGTCATATAGACGTGTGCTTGACTTAACCAAAATGTTTCTGGTAAAATGGAAATGCGTATGTAATATCTACCATAATGTTTCAAGACTTTATTTTATTAAACATTTCTTAAAACGATAACGGACGCATAAAAAACACTCGACATATTCAATTTCAAGCTATTTTCACTATCAAATAGTGCCAACATCTTCACTTGCTTTCTAATGAAAGTTACTTTCCTTTATTCGCGTATAACAGACACTCGTGTGTTAGCGGGAACAACTTAGCAAAATCAGTGCATACTATAGACGATATTTGACAGTGTTCATCAAGTTTAAAGATTTCAGATGCATAACTGATCCTTATTGTTCTCTTAGATTTCTCTTTCTTCTTTAACTACTTCTTCGAGTGAGGTATTAACAAGTTTAGTTGAGTTGAGACAAGAACCAACATCACATGACTCAGGACATTCTCATACGTGCTCAGTCCTCTTTTGCAACAGCCAGCGAAGAGTCCCAATACTATGGTACCACTAGCAGTCCGATTATGTTTTCGTCTGGAATTTCCTCGCAATTTTGAGTGTCGGCCAGATCCTTTGGTCACTTCCTGCAGCACCATTCTCTCTAAGCCGTGATGATATCTTTAAGGAGGGTGCTACAGTTTAGAACTCATCACTTGTTCACATGTGGATGTCATTATGTTTGTACACGAAACGTTTTTGCACTGTAGATCCCCTAACAAGTGATGTCTTGTGTGATGGCTGAGAAATAAATGCCCTAGTATTGATCAGCATTAAGAGAAGTTAAGGATATGTAATCACAGGCTGCACTAGACAATGGTTCGTATCCCTTGCAGGACGTCGCGATTAACCCCAAGTTAATTTTCTACACAGTTTTACTTTCAGTAATCTCCCATTGCTTTCTTGGCGAGAAGCTAACATTGATGTTACACTGACCGGTGTGTTGAATGAACCTACTACTCATTCCGTCACAGCGCACGGGAAGTTTAAGCACAAGAGCTTTAAACCTCTAGGCCACGCTGGCCTATACACTAGGCAATCAACCAGGTACCGTCTCCACAATAAAAATTGTTACTCTCGATGTTACACTAGACAATATGAGAAACACATGTCCCGGCTTTGATGGCACTCAAAGAAACACATAGAGTCGCAGGAGAGCGGTGGTTAGCATGTTGCCTGCTAGCACGGTAGTCAAGCGTTCACATCCTCATCAAGACGGGAATTTTTTAAAGTGACCTGACCTCCCAGGTCACCTAGCCTTAAATGGGCACCAGGAAATTCTCTAAGAAGTAAAGGCGGCTGGCTTGGTATTTACCACATCATCAGCCATCAAGTGCCGATTTCTCTATCCAAATATGCCACAAGCACAATATACCTAATACGGATCCTTTGCTTGTGTTACCAAAACAATATACCCCGCAGGACAAGAACATGTTTCTGTACTTTCTATTTAATATAGATATTAGTTAGTCTTTCCTCTTGAGCCTAAGGCGGCGCATAGGGCAGAAGTCCTGTCTCTCCATGCCTGGCGGTTCTCTGCTACCTGTTGTAGATCTTGGATATTTACTTGGCCATTGACTGAGCCTTCTCTAATGATGGTTCTACGCAGGGTCTCTCTTGGTCTTCCCCGTTTTCTTTTCCCTACTGGTGACCATATGAGGGCTTGGTAGGGGAGTCTTGACTTGTCCATTCTGAGTACATGGTCGATGTAGTTCCAACGGCGTCTTCTTATGAAATTGGATACTGTATCTTGCTTAGTCTCTTGTCTTATTTGCGAATTGGTTCTGAAGTCTGTCCAGTGGATGTTTAGAAGTCTTCTAAGACATTTGTTCTCAAAATTGTCTAATTTGTTATCTAAAGCTACCGTTGATTTCCAACTTTCACTTCCATACGTTAACACTGGAGTGTGTGTTTGCTGAGTGTCTTTGACTTCCAGATGTTTGACAGTTTATTGAAGGCACTAGATGCCAGTGCGATTCTAGATGATATTTCTGATGTTGAGTCCCCTGTAGATGTAAAGATATAGATATAGAGAATAATAGTAGAAATATAGAGAAAAATATAGATATAAAGAACAAAAATTATCTTTCTGTGTCTTCCAGTCTCACTTCTTTGAGTGTCTCTGGTTGTATTTCTGATGTTATTGCCGTGACTACAGGAGTTCCAGAGCGATGGATATTTCAGTGTCATCTGTTTGTTTTCTCGGC
>OY992881.1:29487362-29557362 GCA_963921405.1 Cepaea hortensis
GAGCGAGAGTAAGAGAGAGTGAGAGAGAGAGGGAGTGAGAGAGAAAGTGAGAGAGAGAGAGAGAGTGAAAGAGAGGGAGAGCGAGATAATGAGAGAGAGAGAGAGTGAGAGAGAATGAAAAAGAGTGAAAGCGAAAGTGTGAGAGAGAGTAAGAGAGAGAGAGAGAGAGAGAGAGAGAGAGAGAGAGAGAGAGAGAGAGAGAAAGGAGAGAAGAAGAAGGAGAAAATGGAGTAATTGAAGAAGAAGAAGAAGAAGAAGAAGAAGAAGAAGAAGAAGAAGAAGAAGAAGAAGAAGAAGAAGAAGAAGAAGAAGAAGAATGAATGAACGAACGAACGAACGAACGAACGAACAAACGAACGAACGAACGAACGAACAAACAAACTTTATTTTTAAAAGGGTAACAAATTGGGCACGAAGGCCCGTCTTACATTCGGCCCTTTCGATCACTCATCTTTCATTCATCAAATGTGCATGTTACATTTACAATGCATATTACGCATGGTACATTCACATGGGAAAAAAACAAACATTGTCAAATGAAAGTTGTAAACATAAACAGTGCATATTGCAATGTTGTGAGACACATCCCCCATCCACCCTCACACCCCGCAGCCACCCACACATCCCTCAGCCACCCACACATCCCCCACCCACCTCACCTCCACCCACCCATACATACCTCCACGCACTCACACAGACTCAGGCAAACATACATGTCGCCACCCACCCACTGATCCCCCACCCACACATATTTCCCCACCCACACATACATCCCCCACCCATCCCATAACTGACACGCACACAGCCACCCACATATTCTCCACCACACACCCACACACCTGCAACCACCCAGCAAAACACACATCACAAAACCAAACACACATACCCCCGTCAACCCACACATCCCGCACATATCCACACATACATCCCGCACCCTCACACTCACAATTTTCCCCACCCACCCACACACACACATCAGCCAACCTACACCCACTCACCCACCCATTATCCGCCACCCCTTAACTACACATCCCATACCTATACACACATCCCCACCCACAAATACATCTCCCCACCTGCCCACACATATCCCCCACCCATAAACACCCAAAAACACACACTTCCCACCCACACACCCCCACCACCCACATATACCCCACCACCCACATATACCCCACCCACACACATCCGCCGCTCACACACATCTTCCCACAAAAACACACACCCCCCAACCATACAATCATCTCTCACACACATCACCCAACTCACGTACTCATCCATCAACCACTCACACCCACACATCACCCACCCGCCCATCAACACATGCATCTCTCATCTACCCTTCCACCCCCCCCCCCCCCCTCCAACCACCCAGCCAAACACACATTCCCATCCTCACATACATCCTTCATCCACCTGCACATCCCACACCTCCCCCACCTCTCACACATCTCCCCTCCACACACAACTCCACCCATAAACACATCCCCCCACAGACACCCCCCCCCACATGCATTCCCCATACACATCGCGTCCACACATCTCTCACCCACACACACATCTCCCCACCCACCCACACATCCCCTACCTACAAATATCCTCACCATCCACACATACATCCTCCATCCACTCACATTTACCCCATCCACATCACACACTCCCACCCACACAGACCTCCCCCCACACTCATCCACCACACCCATAGCACATCCATCCCCAACCCACACCATCTCCTACAAACCCATTCACCCACCCACATACACATTCTCTACCCCACACCCCCTCAACCCACTAACAACCCACATACTTCCAATAATCTTCCAAATATCCCCTCCCCCACACACAACATCTCTCTCACACACATACACACCCCCCCCCCCCACCGACTACACATCCCTTCCCCATCAACACATCACCCATCAACTCATACAACATCCCCATACACAACCCTCCACACATACATCCCCCCACACACACACATCCCTGACATACACACCACACACACATCCTCACATCTAGACACATACATGATGCCTCACATGATCACTGAAACTAATAAGAACAAGTCCCACACTTTACACACAGTTGAGACACTGACGATTGTCGTGAGCATTCTCGCAAAAATTTAAGACGAGGATACAAAATTGTATATGTACATTGTGTAGCGTAAAATTTAGTGATGCAATTCAACTCTCTCTCTCTCTGGCTCTCTTCTCCTCCTCTCTCTCGATCTCTCTCTCCTCTCTCTCTCTTCTCTCTCTCTCTCTCTCACTCTCTCTCTCTCTCACTAACTCTCTCTCTCTCTCTCTCTCTCTCTCTCTCTCTCTCTCTCTCTCACTAACTCTCTCTCACTCACAGTAATGTTATATTAGACATGATAAAATAAATGGCATATAAAATGATATATGAAAGATGAGAATACACCAAAAAAAAATATGGAATGGCATGTTACAGGACAATCAAGTGGCATACAAAATGATACCTCGTAATATGAAAGATGAGAATACATAAAAAAAAATATGGAATCGCATGTTACATGACATGCGTGCACTCAACTCTCTCTCTCTCTCTCTCTCTCTCCTCTCTCTCTCTCTCTCTCTCTTTTCTTTTTACATACACATACTCTCACACTCATTCACTCTCTCACTCACACTCACTAACTCTCTCACTCACTCTACAGTAATTTACATGTGTTCATTTTATGCATGTCAAGTGGCATTCAAAATGATACCTCGTAATATGAAAGATGAGAATACATAAAAAAAATATGGAATCGCATGTTACATGACATGCGTGCACTCAACTCTCTCTCTCTCTCTCTCTCTCTCTCTCTCTCTCTCTCTCTCTCTCTCCCTCTCTCTCTCTCTCTCTCTTTTCTTTTTACATACACATACTCTCACACTCATTCACCTCTCTCACTCACACTCACTAACTCTCTCACTCACTCTACAGTAATTTACATGTTTCATTTTATGCATGTCAAGTGGCATTCAAAATGATAATATGAAAATGAGAATACACAAAAAATATGGAACAGCATGTTAGATGACATGCGTGTGCTCATCTCTCTCTCTCTCTCTCTCTCTCTCTCTCTCTCTCTCTCTCCTCTCTCTCTCTCTCTCTCTTTTCTCTCTCACACACACACCCCAAACACAACATACACACACAAATACGCACATATACCCACGCACATACACACACCTATACACATTCCACATACGTTACGCACACGTACTCACATAACACACGAATACACACTCCCTTGCATACACTGCATGCATGCACACTTACACACACAAACATATACACATACATACATGAGCACACACACATACATATACTCATACATACACACACATACACACGCACATACATATAAACACATATAAACACACATGAACGCACATCTTAACACACGTACAGACGTACACACATAGAGGCACACACAGATACACACATATACACACCACATATACATCCATACACACATACATACATGCACACACACATACATCCACACACACACACACACACACACACACACACACACACACACACACACAGACACACCCATCCATCCACACACATACACGCTGCCTCACATAATCACTAAGACTAATATAAATAAACTCCCACACTTTTCATACGTTCACACTGTCGACTATCGTGAGCATCCTCACAAGAACATTCAAAATTGGGAAACAATGGGAAAACATGGAAAATATGGAAAATTGTGTTGAAAATATGGTAACACATTGTGTAAAGCAAAAATAAAATAGTGGTCCAATCCAGTAAGATAATTCCTGGATTTGACATAAACATGAGGAAATAAGCAATGCATGTTAAATTCAATTGGCAGTAAAAATTCTAATATGAAAGATGAGGATACAGGAAAAAAATATATGGCATAATGATATGCTTGCGCTCATCTCTCTCTCTCTCTCTCTCTATCTCTCTCTCCTCTCTCTCTCTCTCTCTCTCTCTCTCTCTCTCTCTCTCTCTATTTGTTTTTCTTTTACGCACACTGGCACACTACTCGTTCACTCTCTAAACCACACTAAATCACTCTCTTATTCATACACACAGACAAGCAAACAGACACACACACTAACTCATTCTCACTCATTCACTTTATCATGCACTCTCTCACTCACCCACTCTCTCTCTCTTACACACTCACTCGCTCTCATACTCACTCACTCGCGCACATACACGCATACCCACAAATTCTCTCTCACTCACTCACGCTCCCTTACTCACTCACTCACTCGCTGACTCTCTAACTCACACTCACTCACTCACTTTATCACTCTATCACACAGACAGGCAGACACACAACACACCCACTCTCTCAGATTCACTCATTCTCTCACTCAATCTCTCACACATACGTCCACACACACTCACTCACTTTTACACTCACTCAGGCACACGCGCATGCATACTCTCTCACTCTCTCTGTCTCATACTAATTCTTCCACTCACACTCTTTCTCACTCACTCTCTCAACCAACTCTCTCGCTCTCACACATACAGTGAAGAATGATAGTGAAAAAATGATGGTGAAAAAAAGATACCAGTAGGTGACTTATGGAGGCGTATAGTCGGTATGAAGTAAGTATTGAAAGAGTTTTCGGTTGAATGTGTAGGGAGTCATTGGAGTTTTCAGATCTGGTGGAAGAAGAAGAAGACGAAGAAGAAGAAGAAGAAGAAGAAGAAGAAGAAGAAGAAGAAGAAGAAGAAGAAGAAGAAGAAGAAGAAGAAGAAGAAGAAGAAGAAGAAGAAGAAGAAGAAGCAGAAGAAGAAGAAGAAGAAGAAGAAGAAGAAGAAGAAGAAGAAGAAGAAGAAGAAGAAGAAGAAGAAGAAGAATTAGAAGAAGAAGAAGAAGAAGAAGAAGAAGAAGAAGAAGAAGAAGAAGAAGAAGAAGAAGAAGAAGAAATTATTTACAATTTGCTCTTCACTCACTTAACATTATTAGTATATTCCCGTGCACTTTATTTTCTAATAGGTAAACAAACACAGTGAAGCTGGTGAACGTGTAACAGAATCGTTGTATAACATACCCGGCTTTCTTACTTCATGTTTCTCGTCAATGCTAGAATTGCGACGCTCAAGTAGGGGACTGATTACATTATACATGCATACAAACGTGCCTTTGCTACACTGAAAACAATGGCAGCTGCTGAGAGAGCACAGGCTGACTGTACTCTGGTATAATCGCCAAGTTCACTTTGTGATTGTGTATGGCCTGCGAAAACTCACGCTATCTCGGTTGAGGTATGGCAGATTGAGAACGCAACCCAAACCAAAATATTGGAGTCGCCCTGGAATGTACAGCATGCCCTTCGACGAAAAAAAAAAGAATGAACAAACGAAAGGTGAATTATTTTCAAACACGTTTACAGGTCAGCATGGCCGAATGGATAAGTGCGCGCGTTCTTAAACATCCGGTGTGCTGATGCCAAGGTAGGGGGTTCAACCCCTATGCCTGTAAGTTGGACTGAAATGTTGGTTTCTCGTCTTTGATTTGCGGATGTAAATTACAAGTACCTGTGAAGTCGGAGTGGGTCAGCTTGATAACGAGGGATATTGGTAACGGAAAGCTAATCCACACGCAAAATTCATTCCAGTGCTATTAGAAGTAGTGTGGATGGACTACGCATGAGTTCAAAGCGAGAGAGCGCAAAACAAAACAAAACACTTATACATGTACTAATTTAGACCTTTCTTTTTCTGACCTTTCTTCTTCAGACCTTTCTTATATAAACCTTTCTTATTTCGACCTTTGATGTTTAGACCGTTCATATTTAGACCTTTCTTATGTAGACAGTTATTAACAGAGGATGGCAGGTGTGGGAGCCACTGTAGCGTGACGCTGGCCTGCAGCCGGCGTCAAGGGTTCGAATCCGCATCGAGGCGGATGTTGAAAATGGAAAACCGGTCGACCCAGCCTAAGATTGGTACCAGGCAATGTCTTGAGATGAGTAAAGGCGGTGGGACGATTGCTGAGCACATCGCCCTCAGAGTGCCGATTCGTTGGTAATTATATGGGAATGCAAATACAAACACAAAAAATTGCTGAACAGTTTAACGGATAAAAACATATACAGATCCAGGCCAAGTACCGAAGTCTACAACAACTGAACAAAAATTACTAAACAGTAAAAATCTGTAACGAATGATCAATAGAAATGTCTACTTCCATGAACAATGTCTAATGTGACGAAGCTCCTATTCGCAAACCACGGGATCGACTGAAACAGAAAACTCCAGATGAAGATAACACTGGTGATGATGATGATGATGACGATTATATACCGGTGATTCCAGAGTTGCATGATAAACCAGAAGATGATTTGGCTACATTGGTTGCCTCAGTCTTCAAGGTCTAGTAAACAGTGTGGCCACCCACAGAGGACTTGACAATGATCTTCTGAAACAGGCAATATTCCTAACTCTGGACAATAAGATAGATTTGAAGCTGGTGACCAAAGTCTTATCTGATCTTCTGAAACAGGCAATATTCCTAACTCTGGACAATAAGATAGATTTGAAGCTGGTGACCAAAGTCTTATCTGATCTTCTGAAACAGGCAATATTCCTAACTCTGGACAATGAGATAGATTTGAAGCTGGTGTCCAAAGTCTTATCTGATCTTCTGAAACAAGCAATATTCCTAACTCTGGACAATGAGATAGATTTGAAGCTGGTGACCAAAGTCTTATCTGATCTTCTGAAACAAGCAATATTCCTAACTCTGGACAATGAGATAGATTTGAAGCTGGTGACCAAAGTCTTATCTGATCTTCTGAAACAAGCAATATTCCTAACTCTGGCCAATGAGATAGATTTGAAGCTGATGACCAAAGTCTTATCTGATCTTCTGAAACAAGCAATATTCCTAATTCTGGACAATGAGATAGATTTGAAGCTGGTGACCAAAGTCTTATGTGATCTTCTGAAACAAGCAATATTCCTAACTCTGGACAATGAGATAGATTTGAAGCTGATGACCAAAGTCTTATCTGATCTTCTGAAACAAGCAATATTCCTAACTCTGGACAATGAGATAGATTTGAAGCTGATGACCAAAGTCTTATCTGATCTTCTGAAACAAGCAATATTCCTAACTCTGGACAATGAGATAGATTTGAAGCTGATGACCAAAGTCTTATCTCCGCCCGATGACATTATAGAAGATGCCTTGGGATTGGGACCGGCTGCTTATAAAGATATCCTCAGACTTAAGTACCGAGTGGAAAAGACCGATGATGAAGACAAAACAAACTGAAGTTGAGCAATGATCTACCACCCTATTTCTAGTCCTCGTTATAAAATGTCTAATGATTAACACGTGACAGTATAAAATTTAATGGTTCTAAAAGTTAAAACAAAAATTCAACCATGATCCCTCTGCTTAGAATCCGCTATGTAGCAACAGAGGGGCGTGCGTGTTCCAATAACCCCAAGAACTATGTCGACGGTAACTCAGCTACTGATAGGTTTTCCCATGTCGGGCAGGTCAAGACAGGATAAGAGCGCTCTCTTTTACACTTCCTGTTCGCTGATGGCGGGGTTTTGGGGCTAATATCCTAAACCGGCATTTAATTTTGACTTAAGCGCTGACTTCTTGTTCAGAAAGCAATGGTAAACTACTGAACGTAAAATTGCCTTGTAAATAAATCTGGGGTTGATTGCAACGTCCTGCAAAGTAGACGAAACATTTATTTTAGTACACTGGGGTATAAGAGACCCTGTCTCCCCGTAACGTTCATTAAACATGGCAAGCAATAATTAGGTAAAACATAGTCATTGGATAATTCATATAAAAACAAAAAGATCCCTAGAATCTTTTGAGATGTGACTTTATAGACCAATACAGAAAATTCCGTGGACAGCCAAAATGAGTAATCTAAACACAATATAGCCTAAAAGGGTACCAGAACATCTCTTGGGAAATAAAGGCAGCAGGCGTGACAATGACCACTGAGTACTGATTAGTCTATGCAAATATGGGTCTAGCACCAAAAACCTAATCTTAAGGTAAAAGAGTAATTAACTTTAAAAACAAAATCTATTAAGATAATTTCTTCGCAGGTCTGACAAAACAAAGTTTTAAAAAGTTAGTTCATATCCTGTTTACAAGGCGTCGCAGACAACCCCAGTATTTTGTGACTGTTTGTGACCTCAGTAGTTTGCCATTGCTTTCTGAACAACTGGCACTCATACGATTGTATGAATATCAGAGCAAGGCGGTCTGCTTCCATATCGCCCACATCTATGTTTCTGTAGTATAATAAAACGTCCTTACCCTTTCCTAGCATTGACGCCCTTAAAAATATCACTAGCCCTGGGGATTACTGTTTAATACCTTATTTTGGGGGAATAAAAACAACGATAGACTGACCGTGGCACAGCCAAATTTATTTGGCATTAGTTTACAATTTGGCCTTAGTTTGATTCACGTACCTGGCCAGACCGGCTTGATTGGGAAACAAAGGGTTTTTACTGGCCATTTTGTTCAGTGTAGACCAGTGTTTCCCAACCTTTTTTGTGCCATGCCCCACCTAAGCCTTTCTAAAATTCTTATGCCCCCCCCCCCCCCAACATATACATAATTTTTAATATTCAAAAATTGAAATGCTCACTAAAGAAACTTGAATTATAGGTTTTAGGAAGAAATCACTAGGACATTATTGAGCAAACACAGTAAGTCAATTTTCAAAAATATAATGGAGAACTGAAATTCAAGCACAAAATAATTTTAATGAAAGATTTTTCTATATTATTTTAATTATTAGTAATTATTTATTATTTAGATTTAGTGAGATCCTTGTCACAGCGACCAGTTCCTCGTTGGGGCAAAATTTAAAATAAAACTTAAAAGAGCTTTCTATACTAAACCACTGAGGTTTCACCCAACATATAACAGAGAAAAACTACAAGAAATTACAGTTAAAGAGAAATGTGCTGATGAAATAAAATGTAAACTTAAAACTCTACAAAACCCGTTGGAGGAAAGCGTTGACCAAACTTGGTTGAACATCAAGAATACAATTCAATCTACCGCAGAAGAATGTCTCGGTGTGTTAACCACTCATAGAAAGAACAGATGGTTCAATCAAAAATGTGAAGAAGCAGTCATTAGGAAAAGAGAGCCAGGCAGTTATGGTTAAATTACATTCAATAACATTCAAAATGAAGAGCAATATAGAAGATTAGGGCAGTTCCTATACTTAACATATCAACAGTCAAGCCCATTTACAATGCACACAAGTTCCCAGCTTGGAGACAGCAGCAACTGCCTGAGATGATAGAAAACATTCCTGGTACTGAGAACAAGAACACTCAGAATGAAACAGAAAGAAGAAAAATCACTCTAAACTACATAAAAGAACATTACCCAAGCAGCAATTGGACCCATGCATATACAGATGGATCAGCCAAAAATTCAATAGAAAATGGAGTAGGAGGAATTCTCCTAAATTTAAAAAATGGAGAAAAAAAAAACAGTCAGTGGCAACTGGAAAATTTTCAAGTAACTTCAAAGCAGAAGTAGAAGCTTTGAAAACTGCTGCAGAAATGCTCTTGATGGAGGAAAATAAAGAGAAGCAAATAGCTATCTTCACAGATGCAAAGTCAGCTGTCTCGATACTGAAGAGCAAAAACAGCACAAAACTAACTGACCTAAGAGCAGAACTCCATGGACTATGTCAGAAATCCAAAAAAGTTGTAATACAGTGGATCCCATCACATTGCAGTATACCTGGAAATGAAGAGCCTGGCAGACTGGCAAAAGAAAATGGACAACTACCTTAGCCTGACATAGACATTACCTATAATGAGGCAAAGAGGTTTATAAAAAGCACTTATAGAACCAAATGGGAATCAGAGCATACAGGCCACCAGAAAGATGATGCATATTACAAACTCGAACGAAGAGAACAAGTAGCAATCTTCAGACTCTGCACAGGACATAACATGCTGAAATACCACTTGTTCAATAAACTAAAGATAGGAGATACCGATGAATGTAATTGTCGAACTGGTAAAATGACAGCTAGACATTTGCTGCAGGTTTGCCCAATATATGCAGAACAGAGAAAGATATTTTGGCCCACGCCTGCTTCGTTTGAGGACAAGCTCTATGGAGATATCAACAAGCTCAAGTTGACCGCCGCTTACTTTAACTACATTCAGGTTGACATCTAAAGGTGCATGAAGAAATACTTAGACGGCCACATTTCAATCCACAGGTATGTCGGTAGCAAAAGTGCCCCAGAGGTATGAAATGGAATATTGCTTGGCTAGCAAATCCGAATCAAAAGCTCATTGTGTGGGCGTCATCAAAGGTGGAAAAAGCGTCCCAGTGACGCGAAATGGAATATTGCTTGGATAGTTAATCCATTACGTGGAAAGTCCAAATCGAAAGCTCACTATGTGGGCGTCATAAAAGGTGGAAAAAGTGTCCTAGTGGCACGAAATGGAATATTGATTGGATAGCAAATACATTACGTGGAAAGTCCGAATCAAAAGCTCGCTATGTGGATGTCATCAGCAGACTGCACTCCTCTGGTTTCCAGAGGAACAGCCTGTGGTGAACGGAAGGCGCAATATATGGAAGTGAAGCTAAGCAGCCAAGAGCAGGACGTGACGATTTCTTGGGTGAGCCAAGTACCAGAGCACTAAGTGTCGGCTCTGCAATTATGGAAGCCTCCTTGGATGGCGGGGAATGCCCATGGTCTGCCCCTGCCTTCCCTTGAGGGCTGACCATTATGTCTTCGTCTGTTCTAAATGGGCCAGCTGGGATGGGGGATAACACCACAACAGTGAGAGTCAAACGTCCTACGAAACCCGCGGAAAGGTTAACCCGGTCAACAAATGCCCTCAGAAGTCGGATGTGTCGGCCTAACGGCGAAAGAACGCAGCTCTGCTGTAAACAGGCACAACGCAACCACGTCCGAAAAAAAAACTCTCCGGATGAACGCAGAAGAAGAAGAAGAAGAAGAAGAAGAAGAAGAAGAAGAAGAAGAAGAAGAAGAAGAAGAAGAAGAAGAAGAAGAAAAACTGAATGTAAAGAGGCTACAAAAATAGTTCGGCAGCAGAAGCGAGAATATATGAGCAATATAATCAAGGATATGGAAACTAATCACCAGAAAAACGAATCCAGAAAGTTTGTTAAAGAACTGAAGTCAATGAAACAACACAACACACATGGTTGCTAAAATCAAATGCGCTATCTCATAACACCAAGATCACAATATACAAAACACTGATCAGACCAGTTGTGCTGTATAGCTCTGAAATCTGGAGTACAACTAAAGGAGACTAAGCCTTGTTACAAACCTTTGAGGCCCATTAGGGTTACACAAAGTGGAGAGTGGAAAAGAAGAAGCTTTAAAGACATTTATGATTTGTTTAAGATCCCCCTAATCATTGGTATCATGAAGGCTATTAGACTGCAATGGCTGGGGCATATGGAAAGAATGGAAGATAACAGGGAAACAAAACTCGCTTACACTCAGGAAATATATGACCGTAGACCCCGAGGTAGACCAAGAAGACGATGGAGAGATAATATACATACAGACCTACAAGCACTTGGAATCAGCGACTGGCAAGAGAAGGTCAACTAGAGAGACGAATGGAGACGGCTTGTATCTGCAGCAAAGAACCTCAATGGCTCGGAATGCTGAAGAAGAAGAAGAAGAAGAAGAAGAAGAAGAAGAAGAAGAAGAAGAAGAAGAAGAAGAAGAAGAAGAAGAAGAAGAAGAAGAAGAAGAAGAAGAAGAAGAAGAAGAAGAGAAGAAGAAGGAGAAGAAGAAGAAGAAGAAGAAGAAGAAGAAGAAGAAGAAGAAGAAGAAGAAGAAGAAGAAGAAGAAGAAGAAGAAGAAGAAGAAGAAGAAGAGATCCTTGCGCTTGATGCTTGCTGCAAAGAGATTTTATATCCGGTTCCAATTTACTTAACTTCAGACTCAAGTCTCCCCGTTTTGTTATTTATGTCCAGCCGATTTCTTCCATTTTCGAATTGCCCCCCTTAACTATCGAATTGCCCCCCTGTGGGGCGTGGGCCCCACGTTGGGAAACACTGGTGTAGACAAAGGAGACAAACACGTCAACCTTTCCCTTCAGGGATGGGCGATTTTAGCCCTAAAAATATGTCATTCTCTGCAGCAATTGGTATGTTAAATCTACATTATAAATACGTATTTATGTATTTTTATAAGGTACATATACCATTGTGTTTAATTAAGAATTGGTTAAAATGATAAATCAACAATTCTTGTAAACTAGAGTCTGATTGATTTTTACTACTGAGCGCCATGTGTGTGCCACGCTGTAAAATTTCCATACTTACAATTTCTAATTCCTATGTTAAAATCTCTTATAGGCATTGTGAACCTGTATCTCACTACCAATGCTTATAATCTATAAATATTATGTGTACTGCAGAGTATTCAACTCATTTCAGAAGCACATTTCAGAAACTCTTCTCCATGTGGAAGCAGACTTTTGATTACACATCTTATGATCATACTTCATAGTAGAGAGCTTGTTTCTGCTAATTTCTAATCTGTAACTTGAAACTATCGTGCTAAATTTTGGTACAATCTTCTTGTTAACATACTAGTAACCACTCAATATGGGTGATGGACATGTAATCATTTCATAAAATATTGCTAGGGAAATGCCCTGTGGGAGAATATAATCCCATGGAAAAAAAGAAAACGTATGATATAACCAAGCCTTTAGCCACACCGCACCAAGGGGGTGGACAACTGGAATAATATTATATGTTCCGAACACTTATCAGGCTGCATTAATCATTTCTAATAAATAAGACATTTTCTTACAAATAGCAGCACTTGGCAAAATATATCACAGCGTTCACTAACCTCATGCTGCTGTAAGCAGTGGGGGAAAACAATTTATGTTTTAGTTTCATGGATTAACCAATGAGGAAGTCCAAAAACATAGGCTCCTTGCATTATCATTATGATTAATTATTATGTATCATTATCATGTACTTAATATCAGAGAAATGTACATGTTTGTTTTTCTCTGTTATGAGAATTATATTCTGTCCTGATTGTTACTCTTTACTGTGGTAATATACATTTTAATGTTACCCCTGGGGACATGATGATGTTGATATAAGAATCCTTGTGCATGTCAGTACATAAGAAAGCAATGTTGAATAGCCTTGGCTTAATGCTGATTATAGCGACGGAAGGAAGACAAGGCATTAGAAACAACAGAAATTGTATAGGTTAATTAGTTAGTTAGTTAGTTAGTTAGTTAGTCGCGGTTCCAGCTTCACAGCAACGGGTCGTCCCCATTATGCTCCGTTCCTGTGCCAGTGAATATCACATAAAACACTCCCCACTGCCCAATGTGAAAAGTGGAAAAGACAGGAGTCTCGACAAACAACAGCCCGCACAGATACACTGTGCATAATGCCGCCGCCAGAATGTCAACACAATAGTCCCCCACGAAACATCCAGTTTACCTCTGATGGAATCGGCAGTCATTTTCCCATCTGGATATTTCCTAGATGTTCACCCACACAGTCCACGAAAATACAGTTCATCGTCGATGGCAGTGGCAGTCAACCAGAAGCCCAGCAGCCACGCATTTCTGCATAAGGCAAAAACCGGTCAACTCTGGGACATAGCCAGCTGCCATCGCTTCGAACATGCAGTCATGTTCCTAAAAACCTCGGGCAGATTCAAAAGCATTTCACACAAAACTCACAGCTCATAGTGTCGCGCCACGCACTCACTCAGTAGCAGGGCGACGGAACCATAGCCTCCTTAGTCGCCTCTTACGACATGCGTGGTAGGCTACAGTGTTGCTATTCTTTGCTTCCCTTATGGGCCCCGGCAACACTCTCTTCAAGTACGGGAGAGGCAATATCAACATGTTTGGATGGAAAGAATGGCTTCACTCATTTAATAGTCCCAGTAACAACATGGAAATGGAATATTCTTCTTCTTCAGCTTTCCGAGCCATTGAGGTTCTTTGCTGCAGATACAATCCGTCTCCATTCGTCTCTCTGGTGGACCTTCTCTTGCCAGTCGTTGAACGTTCCAAGGTCGTTGTCCAGATAAGTCAGTCCGAATTCGAGGCTCATGTATCTGTTTCGTAACAAAAATGGTTTTTACAAAGGTGGGGATGTTAACCCCACGCTTCAACCCCCAACCTGGAGGACCAGGGTGTTTCTCTTTGTCTGTTCTCTACCCTTTGACCTGTCCGGCTTGGGAGGCCCTGCTGGTAGCTACGCTACCGCCGGCATAGCTCTCGGGGTCATTGAGAAACTCAAGCACCCCCACCACGACAAGGTGGAAACACCATCGGTGGAGGGGAAAGAATGGCTTTACAACAAGCAAGGAGGGACATGGAACTTGGAAACCCACTCCTATCTCCTTCCCCTTTTTTGTTTGTAATAAAAAAAACAAAAAACATAAGCAAGTTTTTTGCATATCCTTTACAGGACATCGATGTCAACACCAGCATCTGTCAGCTGTATGTTGATTTCTTGGCAAGATTACGCTCAGTAGTTTGCCAATGCTTTCTGGGCGGCTGGCTCACATACCCCCGTAAGTTACCGATGCGATTCGAACCACTGCTGATTCTCAACGTCATCACGTTACCTACGAGAGTATACGAGATTACGGAGAGAAGTCGCTAACCTCTAAACCACCAAGCCGGCTACTGACAAACAACTTAGAAACCAGATTACCTCAAGGTTCAAATCTACATCACTCTGAAAGCAGCCAGATCCACTCGAGATCTCAGAACCGAAACACCATCAGAAGGCCATAGGATAGAAGCTAGCGGAGTAAATGCCTCAACTGCATGCAACAACACAAATCATCTGATTGTTGTGCGAATCCCAGTTGGTGTGTTGGAAATAATAGTCTTCAGTTCTTTGCCTGTAGCAGACCACTCCTGGACAAAAGTCCAGATGAAACGAATGAATGACTCACCATTGTATGTTCTACACTGAAATAGAATGAATCAGAACTCTACGCTGGTTCCATGTTGGCCTAATTGCCCCATCACCAAGTGTGGGGTGGCCTATCAATATGAACCGGGTGTGTGACAAAGCCTCTTGAACTAAATTGGGAAACGGTTAACATAAACCGAGCTGTTGGACATTCGTCATCTTTTTCATCGATAAGATGATCTAGGGAAGAACCTTCTGCAAGAGCTTAAGTTGCATCTCCTGAAAGTATGACAGACTTAGGCATCAATTTCAATTGGAACACAGAGACCAATGGCAACAGAGTATTCTTGAATTCAGCCCCACGGAGGTGATATGTGCTTGTGTATAATTCTATTCTTGGATTATGGATTATAAATATTCACCAGCCAACTTCAGTGAACATAATGTAAGAAGAACATGACTGTGAGTACATTTATTTCTGCCCGGATAAATATGGACATTATCTGCTTTGCACTGGAGAAGAATAACCGACAGCAACCCCTAAGGAACAAGACTGTAATTAAATAATTAGTTTAATTTTTTGTACTAGCAAAGCTTCTATATATGGTTTTTTTCCGTGCCATGGGTGTGTAAGGTCAGTAGCTTTTTTTCAGTGAATGGTAGAATCAACAGGTGGTTGTTGTTTTGGTTGAGTACTCTGACACCATCTCATTATTTTTTAAATATGAGAATTGTAACTGGTGTCAGAAACAATTGTTTATATGTTGGGTTTTATGAACTTAGACCATTGTTTACTTTACTGATGTACAGTGGGTCAAAGATGTAAAACCAATTAGTGGTTGTTGTGTTGTTTGTAATAACATTGGTTTTTTTCTGGGGACAATGCGGGTTATGTTTTTTTTTTTCATATTGAAAATCATTCCCATGCCTGTTCTGGAAATTCAATGTGGCCATTACAATTTCATGTATGTTACTACAAATCTTGATTTAAATGCCTGAACTGTTTGTCCAAAATGTTGATGTTTACGCCAAGTCCAGTGTTGATGGTTGTCCAACCGTGGTTGTTTTATGTTGTAAACAATCAATATCCTCTAACGATATAGTAAATTTATAAGGTGATAAGTGGGAATGGAGAATTACACATAAATACAGCTATGAACAGGAGTGAAGTATTTTCCTTCTTGTGTTTATGGTAGCATTCCATGATTACCTTGCATTCTAGCAGTGACCAGAGAATCAAAACTAAATCCTCTAGACAAACTTAACATAATATTCTCATAAATTAAAATCCACATCCCACAGATTCGAATGCTTTATAGGGAATTACGAGCTGAATTCGTCGCTCCTTCGCCACAGCGGCGCTCCCTCCCCCTCCCTCCCCCCCCCATTAAAAAGTAGCAACAACAATAATAATATCCATAATTATAATAATGAACAAGGTCCCAAAGATACCTCGTTAAAAGTAATAGTGACCTAGTCATGTCAGGTCGGGAGAACTTTGGGAGAACCAACACATCTTCCGAATTTTTAGAGGAATCGTTATTCAAGGTTTTTGTGAATTTAGAATAGCCAAGCCATTTACGACCGCGCCTTAACATTTGCACAAAAGACATGTTTAAAAGAATAAGGGGCACGATAAAAATATATGCCTCCTAATATAATTCTAAATTAATGATTAATTCACCTATAATTTAATGCGACCATTTCTACTGGAATCCAAGTAACGTGCTCGCCTTTATGTTTGATCAAGTCATTCTCAAGTCACACTCAAGATTCGGTGATTCCTGCGGAAATGGTTTGATATAAAGAATCGTTGACAATCTGCTCTCACAGAGATTTGTCAAGTGAAAGCAACATCCTTCATCCTCCTCTTCCTCCGCCTCCTCCTCCTCCTCCTCCTTTTAATCGTCTTCATCTTCTTTTTTTTACTTCTTCCCTTTTCACTTCCTCCTTCTTCTCCATCTCTTTTCTTCCACCCCTTCTTCTTCCTCCTCCTCCTCCTCCTCCTCCTCCTCCTCCTCCTCCTCCTCCTCCTCCTCTCTTCATCCTCCTCCTCCTTTTCCTCCTCCTCTTCTTCTTATTCTTCTTCTTTGAATAGATCATACTATTCTAATAAAAAAAAAAAAAAAAACTAGAAACTATGAAAGTAAGTTTTAATATAGTGACATTAATAAAATCATTTTTATTAGACAAAAAACAAGTAGTATCACACAATAAGTCTTTATCTCAAGCCATTACCATTAATATTGGAGTACCTCAGGGGTCTATTCTTGGCCCCCTGTTATTTGCCATTTATATAAATGATTTTCCCTTATATCTGTCGTCGTCCTGCGATATATTTGCAGACGATTGCACAGTATATGCAAACGCAATTGATCGTAATGTGCTAGAATTATCTTTGCAACAGGAAATAAATAGTGTAGTTAACTGGAGTCATGCAAACCGCATGCAAATTAACATTTCTAAAACAAAATCTATGTTAATAGGAACCAGGCAAAGACTTCACACGTTAAACTCACAGAGAACTCTACAGCTGCACAATGGTGGCATGCCTATAGAAAGTGTAACCGAGCACAAGTCACTGGGTCTTATCATAGACCAAAATCTAACCTTTAACTCTCATGTTCATGCTCTCGTTAAACAAATAGCCACACAAAAAAAGTATACCAACTTGCCAACATTAAAAATTTCCTTGACGAAAACACAAGAAAGTTATTCTATACTTCCCATATACAAACACATATTGATTATTACTCCACAATCTGGGATGGATGCTCCAAATCAATAACAAAACACCTTTATTCACTCCAGAAAAGGGCAGTACGTTTAATTAATGGTGAAAAGCTTATCGAGAATTCTAACCTACATAAACGTATTCGGTTACTGCCACTCCACAAACGCCTACTTTTTAATAAGGCTAAACTAATTCACAAAATCCTATTTCAAAATGCTCCAAGCTACCTTTGGCCATTGTTTAAATATAACGCAAGACGTAGCGAACAACTAAATATACTTCATGTCCCTAAACCTAGGATAGACTTATATAAAACAAGCTTAGCATACTCTGCCGCTCAGTTGTGGAACAATCTTCCACAAGAAATCAAAGACACCACCAATCATTATACATACATTCGCAACCTGTTTGAACACTACCTCAGTACAGACTACATGCCCCCCCCCCCCCCCATAAACAAAAACAAAAAAAGACAATAATAATGGTAAATTATCTCAAACGACAACTAGCCACACACACACAAAAAAACATTCCCATATCTATGGCACGTTAGAACTTCCTTAGGCATTTATAATGCCCATGTCAAACATTGCCTCAATGAGTCATTTGTTATTGATTATTTTTCATGCGTTTTAATGCTTATTGTTCTTTTGTTGTCAAAAAATTGCTTCATAAGTGATGTTGAATAAAAGAATGTATGAGAGGAAATAAAGAAGAAGGGCAGAATGTCAGCGTACCCAATTTTTAACCCTTTGAAAATAAAGATTTCGTTCGTTCGTTCGTTCGTTCGTTCGTTCGTTAGTTCGTTCGTTCGTTCGTTCGTTCTTCTTTCTTCTTCTCTTCTTCTTCTTCTCTTCTTCTTCTTTCTTCTTCTTCTTCTTCTTCTTCTTCTTCTTCTTCTTCTTCTTCTTCTTCTTCTTCTTCTTCTTCTTCTTCTTCTTCTTCTTCTTCTCTTCTTCTTCTTCTTCTTCTTCTTCTTTTCTTCTTCTTCTTCTTCTTCTTCTTCTTCTTTTCTTCTTACTTCCTTGTTCTCCACTTCCTCCTCCTTCTCTTCTTCTACTTCTTCCTCTTCCTCCTCCCCTTCTCATCTTCTTCTTCTTTTTCCTACTTCTTCCTCTTCCTTCCTCCTCCTTCTCTTCTTCTACTTCTTCCTCTTCCCCCTCCTCCTTCTCTTCTTCTTCTTCTTCTTCTTCTTCCTTCTTCTCTTCTTCTTTCTTCTTCTTCCTTCTTCTTCTTCTTCTTCTTCTTCTTCTTCTTCTTCTTCTTCTTCTTCTTCTTCTTCTTCTTCTTCTTCTCCTCCTCCTCTTCTTCTTCTTCCTCTTCTTCCTTCTTCTTCTTCTTCTTCTTCTTCTTCTTCTTCTTTCTTCTTCTTCTTCTTCTTCTTCTTCTTCTTCTTCTTCTTCTTCTTCTCTTCTTCTTCTTCTTCTTCTTCTTCTTCTTCTTCTCTTCCTCCTCCACCTATATTGCTCATCTTTGCTAAGTACAATAACGGACTATCTTAACAACACAACTCCACAATGCTCATTATTTAAAGCTGTTTATGAAATCATTACACGATATCTTTCGATATCACAACATCTCTCTATCCAACATCCAACATCCAATACTCTCTGCCTTCATCTATCCTTATCCTGACTCACAAAATTTACCAGACGTGGCTCTAGGACTCCCCGCGTCTTTTTCTTTTGACATGACATGGCCACAGAATGTTGACTGGTTCCTTAGGATGTCATTTCCAGGATTCCTTTCTGGGTTTATTTGAGAGTGTCTACATTATTCGTGTGTGTGTTGACGATGTTTTTATCCAAAACAACCAAACCGATTGCCTCCTCTGTCAAGTAAGTGTCGCTGGTTCGCAACCATGTGTTAAATTTAGTTATATCCAACAAACTTTTCTGACTTCCAATAATTGAAAAAGAAATTGTTAATGACGTTCTTCGCAGTATCTAATATAAAGAACACAAAGCACGCGCAGCTTTACTAGCACAATTACGTGATTGTGGTTAGTGCTCTTGCTTGCCACGACAGTCGACCAGGTACAAATCCCTACAGTAGCCATGTTACTTGTGTTTGCAAAGACGCTCTAACGCCGACTTCGAGGACGAAATCCGTAATCCCGCATTCCCGTGTTCGAAACACAGCTGAGCGCGATTAGGCAACAGACCGTGTTGCGTTGGTTTTTTACGTAACAGTATTGTCAAAAAACAATGGCAAACTACTGAACGTAATCTTGTCAAGAGATCAGAACAGCAATAAAATGCTGGTGTTGACTGCAACATCCTGTAAAGGATATGGAACTAACTGTTTTAAAGACGCGCTATACTCCGTGTTCTTTATATTGTTTGCATGTCCGTAGCTTATCGATCGTGTGACCCTGGGTTCAATTTTCCTCGACTTGCGAGAGGCGAAGGGCGGTGGAGGAGGGGGTGACCACATGGCTTTGGGGTCAACCTGGCTCATAACAATACATGGGAAAGATATACCCTCGCGGGAACTTGGGTTGGAATCGCAAGCGCATGAGCTCAGCATTCACATGTCTTAAGTCTCACTTTGTAAGGTGGGTTAGCCAGGTCTCTTCATCGTCGAGTGTCTTTCTCTGAAATTCCCGGAATAGTTTGAAAGAGTTTCGTTACCGAATTTATGAGGCTGGGTCTTTCTAGCGTGGCACTGTCAGAAAAAAAGGACCGAACTACTGCAAGGATTTGAACCTGTAAGCAAGTGCACTAACCACTGTGTTACATCAGCTGCAGTTTTCTGGGAAAAACGGCTACCAACCAGATATTGACCACATTTTCCAGACAGTGTGGTTTGGTCAAAGAAATATTGACCTAGCACCATATACCAAGTATGTCACAATGTCACTGAAAGTGGTCCTTTGTATTTACTCTGTTCTAGTTTCTTATGACACTCTTTCTGTCTGCCCAAATATGGCCCTCCTTCTGTCTGCCTAGATATGGCACTCTTTCTGTCTGCCCAGATATGGCACTCTTTCTGTCTGCCCAGATATGGCACTCTTTCTGTCTGCCTAGATATGGCACTCTTTCTGTCTACCTAGATATGGCACTCTTTCTGTCTACCTAGCTATGGCACTCTTTCTGTCTGCCTAGCTATGGCACTCTTTCTGTCTACCTAGATATGGCACTCTTTCTGTCTGCCTAGCTATGGCACTCTTTCTGTCTACCTAGATATGGCACTCTTTCTGTCTGCATAGCTATGGCACTCTTTCTGTCTGCCTAGCTATGGCACTCTTTCTGTCTACCTAGATATGGCACTCTTTCTGTCTGCCTAGCTATGGCACTCTTTCTGTCTGCCTAGATATGGCACTCTTTCTGTCTGCCTAGCTATGGCACTCTTTCTGTCTGCCTAGATATGGCACTCTTTCTGTCTACCTAGATATGGCACTCTTTCTGTCTTCCTAGCTATGGCACTCTTTCTGTCTGCCTAGCTATGGCACTCTTTCTGTCTGCCTAGCTATGGCACTCTTTCTGTCTGCCTAGCTATGGCACTCTTTCTGTCTACCTAGATATGGCACTCTTTCTGTCTGCCTAGCTATGGCACTCTTTCTGTCTGCCTAGCTATGGCACTCTTTCTGTCTACCTAGATATGGCACTCTTTCTGTTTACCTAGCTATGGAAGTCTTTCTGTCTGCCTAGCTATGGCACTCTTTCTGTCTGCCTAGCTATGGCACTCTTTCTGTCTGCCTAGCTATGGCACTCTTTCTGTCTGCCTAGATATGGCACTCTTTCTGTCTGCCTAGATATGGCACTCGTTCTGTCTGCCTAGCTATGGCACTCTTTCTGTCTGCCTAGATATGGCACTCTTTCTGTCTGCCTAGATATGGCACTCTTTCTGTCTGCCTAGCTATGGCACTCTTTCTGTCTGCCTAGATATGGCACTCTTTCTGTCTACCTAGATATGGCACTCATTCGGCATGTCTAGAAATGGCACTCTTTCTGTCTGCCTAGATATGGCACTCTTTCTGTCTGCCTAGATATGGCACTCTTTCTGTCTACCTAGATATGGCACTCATTCGGCATGTCTAGAAATGGCACTCTTTCTGTCTGCCTAGATATGGCACTCATTCGGCATGTCTAGATATGGCACTCTTTCTGTCTGCCTAGATATGGCACTCATTCGGCATGTCTAGAAATGGCACTCTTTCTGTCTGCCTAGATATGGCACTCATTCGGCATGTCTAGATATGGCACTCTTTCTGTCTGCCTAGATATGGCACTCTTTCTGTCTGCCTAGCTATGGCACTCTTTCTGTCTGCCTAGCTATGGCACTCTTTCTGTCTGCCTAGATATGGCACTCATTCGGCATGTCTAGAAATGGCACTCATTCGGCATGCCTAGATATGGCACTCATTATGTTAGCCTAGATATGGCACACCTTCTGTCTGTCTAGATATGTCATTCGTTATGTCTGCCTAGATATGGCACTCCTTATGTCTTCCTAGCTATGGCACTCTTTCTGTCTGTCTAACTATGGCACTCCTTCCGTCTACCCAGATATGGCACTCCTTCCGTCTACCCAGATATGGCACTCCTTCTGTCTGCCTGGATATGAAACTCCTTCTGTCTGCCTATATATTTATATTTCTGTATTGGCGGTGTAAGGGGTCGTGATAGGGAGCGATTAGACGCTCGTCTGCACGTTTGCTTGCCGGTCTGGTTGTCATGTGTTCAGTTCTCCCTCGAAACGGGATCTAATTAATATATAATCTGGGCTATCCGGTCGTCCCGGCCTAGAATTTATACCAGAAACTATTACGGGAAGTAAAGGCGAGATATTGGCCACATCAACCATCGAATTATGAGTGGTTTCAGATATACGGGACTCCTCCGAAGTCGGAGAGTATCTGTCTGCACGGCGAGGAACCACCAGTCTGCACACCAATAAGCCAGACATGGGACAACGGATACTCACGCAAACCTCAGGTCCGGTATGACATCACATTGATGGTGGACAACAGGGTGTCTTCATCCGACATACAGGACTTCACGCTGGAGTTCACAGCCAGCGAACGCAAGCAAGCAAGCAAGCATATACGGGGCCAACAACATCAGCCTAATTTCCGTCAACATGACAAAAAGGGTCGTTTATCTTTTACTTAGAGATCAGCGTGGCCGAAAGGATAATAACGCTCGCTCTTACACTTCCGGTGCGTTGACGGCTAGGTAAGCGGTTCAACCCCTACACCAGTATTAAGTTGAACGTAAACATTGATGTCTTGTTCAGAAAGCTATGGCAAACTGCTCAACGGAAAACTGCCTAGAAAATCCAGCTGGGGTTGATCGCAAGGTTCTGCAAAGAATATGAAACATACAAAAATATGTACTTACTGGCGTGCGACCTCTGACCTCCACTCATTTCCTTCTTTTCTACGAATGCCGATCAGTACAAATGATTTGAATATCTATTTCTGTGGCCTGAGAGGTTTCCACCCACAGCCAATGAGTTCTGTTTATCAGGAGGTTTGTAAACATATACAATTCTGATTCTGATCGAGAGACGAGATTCAATTGAATGCGTCCATCTGAATAATTTCCTTTAATTGTTCATTTGTTAATGATATCCCGATTGCTTCTGTATTCACTACCTCTTTCTCTCTCTTTCGCTCTCTTTCTCACCCCCCCTCCCCTCGCTCTCTCCCCCTCTCTCTGGAGATAAGAAGGACAGAATGCTCGACTGGCTTGCGTGCACAATTATATATATATATAATACGCATGTCTTTTATGGTTTTGCGTGCGAGTCGATGCAATCAACCACAACACTTTTATGTACAGTAATTTGCCATTGTTTTCTGAACAGCAGAAGCTTATACGATCGAAATCAACGCAAAGCGATCTGCTTCCAAGTCGCATGCAATTGATTTTGAACCCTCAACCCGGTATGTAGGCGAATCGTAAAACTGCGTTTACAAAACGCTTAGCTTCAGACTTCGAACTCTCTCTCTCTCATCATTATCAGGTGCCATACGGACTGGCGTAGGCGTTCATGGCTCTCCACAGATCTCAGTCTTTGGTTTTCTGGATCAACTCTGCTGTTGATATTCCTCCATGCCACCGTCTCAATCAATCTTTCTCGTGGTCTGCATCTGCCTCTCTTCCCCTCGATCTTTCCAGTTATCACGATGTTCCTCAATGCCCCTCTTTTCATCACATGACCGAAAAAAGCTGTTTGTCTCTTTCTTATTATTGTATATAATGTTCTAGTTTCATTAGCCTCTTTCAGGCAGTCGTTGTTAGTTACTTTGGCAGTCTAAGGAATTCGCAACATTCGTCTTAGAAACCTCTCTCTACATACAGATATAGTCGTACTAAATACACAGTACTGAAGAGTCACATTTTCCTCTACATGTTACGGAGAAGCAGTGAGGCAACAAAGAAAGCGGAATAGCAACTCACTGGATTGGCAATTATTTACCAACTTTGTGTGTCTGGTGTTCCCCAGAACCCCAGGGTTCCGCGAGAGCTCTCTATGGGTTCCGATGGAGGTAGTGATAGCACACAGTTTGATCCTAATCGTGCTCACCCTCAGTTGCGGCGTGTCGTGAGCGCATTGTCTACTTTGTGAGCTTCGTCAGCGAGCCTGCGTTAGGCTAACCCAGATACAACAGATCTTGATTGTAGCGTGATCTAAGAACTCAATTCACACTCCCTGAGGCGTATTGCCGGGGTTCTGCTGAAGGGTTACGAACGCAGTTCGCAATCCCGCATACCGCGCTCAGAACACAAGTGCCATTGATTTGTAAATAAACCGCCTTGGGCTGGTTTTCATACAATTGTATGAGTGCCGGTCGTTCAGAAAGCAGTGGCACACTACTGAATGTAAACTTGCCAAGAAATCAGAAGCAGCCAACAAATGCTGGGGTTGACTGCGACATCCTGTAAAGGATAATCAACTAACTGACTAAGACGTAATGGAAATATTGTACAGGGTGTTTTTTTAATGAGTGTGCCGTGTTTGAAAATATTACCGTTCCAAGTTTTGTATTTACCTATTATGTTGCATTGTGTTGCATGAACTCCACAGTGGGTATATACGAGAACAAAACTTAGAACGGCAATATGTTCGAACACTGCACAGTCATTAATAATAGAGCCTGTACTAGCTCCATATTTTTATAAACCAATCGGTACTCGATAGATGATGTGTTCAATAACTCACCGGTCGCCTTTACTTCCCCAGCCCAATTTCTATATTTGCTTGTTCCTTGCGAAAAATGTGACGCGGGCACCCATTGTAGGGTGGGTGAGACTGGGAGCTCGGGTTAACATTCGATATCTGCCTGGGTGCCAGTTGGAACATCCGTCTACTGTGTTGATGTTGACCGCTGCACTACCGCGCTCCTGGAGGACGATGTTTCCTAAAAGCCAAGCTGATCCCATAGCAAGAGTCTGAAGTGCGTATGTGAAGTGTTGGGACCATCACTTTGTGTAGGTCCGAGTTCGTGGGGGATTGGGTGGTCAGTTATGTCCTCCCGTAGAGAGCGACAAGAGCTGATATCAATCCCATGTCCGACCGCGCTAATGCCGTTGGTAGCGTCCTAACCGTTACACTGATGCCCCTCTCTGTATCATGACGTCAAGTTCCTTGTCCTTTGTGGGACTTTGCGATCAACATCATATTGATGTTTTAGGCAATTTTATGCTCAGTAGTTCGTCATTGTTTTCTGAACAAGAAGACAACTTTTAAGTCCAACCGACCGGTGTATAGAATGCAGCCCCTTCCCCGCCATCAGCGTACAGGAAGTTTAAGAGGTCCCATGGCCACATCAATTGCTGTATCATGATAATGCACTCGAAAAATGAGACATAAAGGTTGTTGTGAGGTCCATTTGAAGAAATAACAAATACATCAAATTCTGAGGTAAGGTATTTACGTTTGGTTTTGTTATTTTTAGACAGCATCTCAACATTTTTTGGCTCAGTTCTTCCGTTGACATCACCAGACATATGATGTTACATGTCTTTTTGTGCGCTGAGTTATGAACATGTGCTCTAAGGGCTGAAATTATGTTCGTCAGCATCGCAACTGATAGGTAACATTGCTTAACACCATCTTCCTCGTTTTCCCCTGTTTGTTTTATCATATCGCACCTCCTCCTCCTCCTCCGCCGCCGCCGCCGCCTCCTCCTCCTCCTCCTCCTGCCTTTCCTCTTCTTCTTGGTCTCTGTGGCGCAGTGGTTAAGTCTCCTGTCTCGCGCTCCGAAGGTTCTGGGGTCGATTCTGGACTTTGTCATTTAATTCAAGAGTGCAATTTTCTCGGAGCCTCCTGGGTATCGTCGCTAGAGCTACAGAGTTCGTGTTTTGTGCGACGCTTTCGGCAGCCCACCCTGCGAAAAAAAAAGATCGAGCCTTATGGAATAAACACGATCCCCTCGCCTTTAAATCCTCCTTTAACAAAACCATTCTTCTTTGTCGTCCGAAACATTATATTAAAAAATGTCCACACGTATCTATGACGTCTCTGTTCACAGCAGAGCTGCGATATTTGTACCTTTCGGCCGACACATCCAGCTTCACCCCGGCATTTCTTTACCGGATTCGGCATTCAAGGGTATCATCATTGTATTAGGAGTAAGCTTCCGAGTACTAGCGATACAAGTGGGCGCGGCGGTAGTGTGGTGGCTAGACACTTCACTGTGGCCCGGTAGTCTTGGGCGTGAGTCTACATGGACACGGCGTCTCACAATTCACCAGGACTCCCGGACCGGCCTAGCCTAAAATGGGTACCACAAAATATCTGGGAAATTAAGGCAGCCGGCGAGACAATGATAATACCAGCCCTCGAGCGCCGGCGGGTCTATACAATACAGGTATAACACCAGATACCCGCCCGCTCCGTGGCGTAGAGTTACGGACGCAATTCATAATCAAGCATACACACAGAGGCGGGCGATTTGGCAGCAGATCGCCTTGCGTTGGTTTTCATACACTTGTATGAATGTCGGTCGTTCAGAAAACAATGGCAAACTTCTGAACGTAAACTTGGCAAGAAATAACAAACAGCCAAACAATGCTTGGGCTGACGGCGACATCCAGTAAAAAAATATGCTACTAACTCTGCCTAAAATGCCTTATACGTGTAAAGGGGACCTATAATTTACATAATATATACAGCTGATTGAGTTCCCATACATTGTGGGGCATGGGTTTAATTCCCCATAATGTCAATTGTTGTTATACACTTTAGACTATATGAAGCGTTTTGACACATACACAACGACCACCGCTAAGGCCCAACATCTTATCCAGTTGCTTAGTTGATTGTATAGACTCTGGAAGACAGCTTTAATTTCCAAGTCCGAAGGATTAGCGTTCAGTTCGCTTCAGCTCTGTAAATGGTCTGCAACTATCGTAATGCAGTTGATTTTGAGACTTATCTACAGGGTCAGTCACAATATGCTATTTCTGAGGGGAACCTAAGGGCTGAGTGGTCTCGAGGTATGGTGTCCGCCTCGAGTGCTGGAGGTCCCGGGTTCAGGCCCCGGTGAGGACCGGGATTTATTTAAAAAATCCACCTGGACTTCCAGTAATAAAATTTCCCCTGGTCTCTGGGTAGTGAGATCGGACGCCCGTGTGTATTATTGTCTCTGGGTAGTGAGATCGGACGCCCGTGTGTATTGTTGTCTCTGGGTAGTGAGATCGGACGCCCGTGTGTATTGTTGTCTCTGGGTAGTGAGATCGGACGCCCGTGTGTATTGTTGTCTCTGGGTAGTGAGATCGGACGCCCGTGTGTATTGTTGTCTCTGGGTAGTGAGATCGGACGCCCGTGTGTATTGTTGTCTCTGGGTAGTGAGATCGGACGCCCGTGTGTATTGTTGTCTCTGGGTAGTGAGATCGGACGCCCGTGTGTATTGTTGCGCACGTAAAAAATCCCTTGGCAGTTGGAAATCGAAAAAGAGTAGCCTAACAACGCTGCACGGGCAAAATTTCGAGTTAAAAATCTACCCAAAGTATTTCAGGATCCTCGCCGATGTAACGGAGTTCGTGCATTGAGCTGAGTTTCTTCAGACTCAGGTTTGAGTTAGGAGGAAAACGCAGCACTTATGGGTTAAACCGTGTGCCTTGATGATGATCCAACGACAAAACTAAACTAAAACTATAGTATCCTGACCCCGGGAAGGTTAACCCGGTCAACAAACACCATCAGGAGTCGGATGTGTCGACCTAACGACGCAAGAACGCAGCCCTGCTGTAAACAGGCACAACGCAATCACGTCCGAAAAAAACTCTCCGGACGAACGCAGAAGAAGAAGAAGGCCGACACTCCTTACTGTCTAAAACGGGGGGGGGGGGGGGGGGGGGGGAGACTACTTTTACTGATCGTCCTGAATGAGTTATGAACAGACCGGAAGCAACAACCAGGCGTGTAGCGGGTGAACTGGACAACCCTGTGGATGGTCAGTAGGCTGCGATTTAAGAGTGGAGGTTAATGAGGCGTGCCTTGCAGCTTGTAGCAAGTCTGTACATGCGTGTTGAATCTAGTCCGGAAATGGTTGGACTCTGGGACTTCAAATTTGTATAGAGGGAAGGGGATGAGATGGTCTGTAGCTCTAGCGAGTTAAGGGTGGCAAGTCCGAGTAGCGGAAATGGTAGCAGAGTTGGGGTAATTACAGGATGTAATGAAAACATGGCGAAGATGGCGAGGGGTGAAAGAAAGAGGGTGCTTGAAATTGGGAGGGTGACTGGTTTATCGAGGTATCAGAGGATTTCTAGCGGATGGAGATTGTGAGAGGTGAGGGAGGGGAGTCGCAGAAGGTATGTCTTATGGTTAAAAAGTGATGTATTAGAAGATCTGAGAGCATTAGCGGAAGTGCGCCCACCTGGGTAACCAAAGATTAAAATTTTTGTTTTTTTTTAAACTCTGTCATGTCCAATGTGTCTGATTAATATCAGCTGTAAAATATGTGGGTCTGTATTAACAGATTCAGTGCCCAACCAAATGTAAGTTTGGACCAACAGATTCAGTGCCCAACCAAAAGTAAGTTTGGACCAAACATGCTACACAATCAAATGAACTAGTATAACAATGTAAATTTCCGTTCACTGAGAATTAATTGAAATTGCAGAAAATACTGCGAAACAAAACATATGACATGTAGACCCTAGTATGGCGACATACCATAACTCTGTTCAGATGGGAGGACACATTGGCGTATATTATCTTTCGGACACCACAACCTCTCAGATACCACACGTCTATATCTGCAATCGTGTCTCTTGTACGAACTTCACTGTCTGTTATTTCACTCAGTGGCCCATAGAGTTTACCTTCCACTGTTGTTTCTCTAGATCAGAAGGTGTTACCTAATTTTGTTGAATTTTGGGCAGTCTTGGAGTATGTGATCCGCTGTCTGCGTCCCCAATCCACATGTCATTCAATCAATGGATAGATGCCGTCTCCACAATGTCTGTCTCTCGGCTTTATTTTAAATTCTGTCAGATTGCTATTCGTCCATCTCTTGATGTTATCTTCCCACTTGTATGGTTGTCTATCTCTTGCTCGCTTGCCTTCACTCTTACCCTCCAGTATGGTTTCTTTAAGAGTGTTATGCCGTTTATCGTGGCCGAAATATTTCACTTGCTTCTTTTTATTTCTTTCATCAACTTTCTTTTCATTCTCAGGTTTTCTAGAACCTCTGTATTCGATTGTTTCTGTTTCCATGAAATACGACATATTCTTCTGTATATCCACATCTACAGAGCCTCTATTCGACTTTCTAGTTGCTTGTTCATTGTCCAGGCTTCCGCGCTATACAGTAGTGTTGAACATACATAACATTTGACGATTCTCATTTTTTAATGCGCTGTTAATCTCTCTAGATGTCAATACTAATAGCATGCTGTTGAAAGCATCCATATGTGCACATGACTGACTGGCTAATCTTGAATTTTATGTACCTGTGGTGAAGTATCAACTAATTCTTCACGTATAGAGGAGACGGAAGCAAATAAAATAGATACAGAAGCTTCATACACATAAGAAAGGTTGGAAAAATCACACACACACACACACACACACACACACACACACACACACACACACACACACACACACATATGCACCTTGTAAGTTTGATATAAATAACTACATTAGCGGATAGGTCGTCGTTTATTTCATCTTTAGGAACTGTCTCATCTCATCTCATCATGTTCCTCTTGTACCTTGCGGTGTTGAGGTGAAGTATAAACAGCGGGAGAGTGCCCGCTTAGGGGCTTCATTTATCGATATTCCCATGGACTCTGTTGTTCCCTGCGTCCATCGTTTATGTGGTCGGCCTCTTCCTCTGCCCCCCCCCCCCCCTTTAGCATCTGTTTTGAATTTAAATACTTTGTTTTTGGTGCAGAGGTTGCATAAAAGTTGTCGAAAAGAGGTAAGCAACTTCAGTTACAAGATGTATAAAAGAGACAAGAAAGTCAGTTAACGTTGTCTAAGAAGATGATCAAATAATGTGTAAACTGTTGTGTAAAGCAAGTAGCAAAAACGTGTTCAACTGATGTCAATATGTAATATAAAGTTGTCTACAACAGGTAAGAAAGTCCATTTAAAATGGGTCTGAAACAGGTAAATAATAAGTCTTTTCGTCGTGTAAAAGTAGACCGGCACTGGAAAGTTGCCCAAGTTCATAATACCGGGACTTACCGTAGTTCCTGTAGCATATTGGTATATTTTGAACGTTTTCATAAATAGTACGTTTCTAAATCAAGTTACAGAATTAAAACACCTTTTGTTTATCACTATTAGCCATGTTTGTTATTCTCTTATATTCATCATTGTTTGTCTTGCTGTTCATTTTTAAACACAAAAGTCACAAACAATATGTTGCACGATTTATTGTCTGGAATATTTCGCTGCATCTCCTCACGTGCATACTACAGAGTTAGATATCATATGAAGTGAATAAATGAATAAAACTTCGGCTGAAATGCTTAAAACACACAGTGAAAGGTGATGTTCGAATGTGAAGCATTTGTTTGTAACTTCTGTAATTAAATTCCCCAAGGGAATACAGTTTTGAATGCTGTTCATTCTTTGCCATTTTTATTATTCTTTTTCGAAGTCATTCTTTGTCCGGTCAAATGTTACAAGAAATAGTGTGTATAGACTAAGCTTGAAGTCAAAGAGAGCGAACGCCAATACAAAAACAAATGTCTGTAATTCTAAGTCATGATTATCATTCTTTGCCATTTTTGTAATTCTTTGTTTTGCCTATCATTCTTGGTAAATTTTATATTTGTATGTATTATTCTATGTCATGTTCATCATTCTTTGCTAAGTTGTTTATTCTGTTTCATGTTTATAATGTTTGTCGTGTTTATAATTCTTGATCATATTTATCATTCTTTATAATTAATCATTCTTTGTGATAGTTACCATTCTTTGCCATCTTTCTTATACCTCGCATGGTTATAATTATTTATTAATTTAAGCAATTTATTGCCGTATTTATCATTTTTGCCTCGTTTATCATTCTATGTTAGTTTTATAATTATATGTATCATTCTTTGTCATGTTTATCATTCTTTGCTATGTTGTTTATTCATGTTAACGTTTATCACTTTTGTCATGTTAATAATTCTTTATCTTATTTAATATTCTTTACCATGTTTCTTTGCGATCGTTATAATTCTTTGCCATCTTTATCTGTCTTCGTCGTGTTTATCATTCCTTAACAAGAATACACATGGCAAGTAGTGATAAACAAGGAAAAGAATTGCTAAACATGGCAAGGAATCATAAACAAGGACAATAATTTCTAAACATGAAAAGCAATAATAAACGCGAGGTAAGAACACCGTTTTTCGGTGATTCATTCATTATCATTCCTTACCATGTTTACATTTCTTACCTCGCGTTTATTATTGCTTTTCATGTTTAGCAACTATTTTCCTTGTTTATGATTCCTTGCCATGTTTAGCACTTCTTTTCCTTGTTTATCACTCCTTGCCATGTTTAAAAATTCTTCCCCATGTTTATCATTCGTGAATATGTTTAGCAATTCTTTCCCATGTTTATCACTCCTTGCCATGTTTAAAAATTCTTCCCCATGTTTATCATTCGTGAATATGTTTAGCAAGTCCTTCCCATGTTTATCACCCCTTGCCATGTTTAGCAATTCTTTCTTATGTTTATATTCCCCGACCATGCTTAGTAATTTTTTCTTATCTTTATCATTCCTAACCATGTCTAAAATTGGGCGGAATTTCGGAAAAGCTGTGAAAATGTACACAATATAAAATGACACAAAGTAGTGCAGCTTTAGATAACAGAATTACGACACAACGAGGACGTTGCGGCGATTAGCCTTCATCAGAAAACACATTCACAAAACACAATATATAGTCAAGGAGATCTCATGTGACTACATCAAAACGTGACGACAGGACGAGAAGAACAACAAGATGAAAAACAATGAAAGCAATGAAGAGAAAATGAAAATTGGAAAACATGTTAAACTTACCTCAGAATTCCGAGCTATGTATGAAATACACATACACAGCTCGGAATTCTGAGGTAAGTATGAACATTTTTTTTTCATTTGGAAGTAGACCGCTTTGCGCTGATTTTCACAAACATATTTGGTGGGTTGTTCAGAAAAAAATGTAAATACTGAACACTAAAAGGCCTAGAAAATCACAAACAGCAAACAAACAAACAAACAAACAAACAAACAAACAAACAAACACACAAACAAACAAACAAACAAACAAATGATGGGGTTGATTGCGACGCTCTGTACAGGACATAAAACTAGCAATGTAACTGCTAAAACAATGTAGGAAAAGTTGACGGGCGAAAGTGCAACAGGAATTCAATAGTTTAAATATGGATATAACACGAACAGATCAGCTGGAAAACGACCTTTCAAATGTACTCTCACCGGGGAATAAAATACATTATGGAGATCTTTAGTAGCAGAAGTCCAGTGTGAAGATGGCACTTGATGTAAACAAGTATAGGGCATCTT
Source organism: Cepaea hortensis (assembly GCA_963921405.1). Lineage (NCBI taxonomy): Eukaryota > Metazoa > Mollusca > Gastropoda > Stylommatophora > Helicidae > Cepaea > Cepaea hortensis. The sequence goes on from OY992881.1 coordinate 29,520,027, forward strand.
GTCATGCCTTCAGGTGTATTAGGTATGTGGTGCTAGCTCCATGTTCTTATAGAACAAATGGGCACTTGGTGGTTGGTATGGTCAACATTTCGCCGCAGTTTTACTCCAGGGGGCACTTCCTGCTGACTATGTTAAACTGCGGGGACTCCATTGGGATTCGAACAAATGATCTCCGAGTCAGTAGGCAAGTGGCACACGATATTCGTTGTATTAGTTCTTTCGGTCCCAAGAGGTTGCACAGCAGATGTCTAAATGGGATGGGGGGGGGGTGAAGAGAGCAAGAGATAGGGGTGGGGATGGAGAGGTGCGGAGAGACGGAGAGAGGGAAGGAGGGAGAGAGAGAAGGAGGGAGACAGAGAAGGAGGGAGAGAGAGTAAAGGAGAGGAAATAGAAAGAGGGAAAGTGGGACAGAAGGAAAAGAGAAAAGGAGAGAGATTGGATTAGATAATGGGAGAATGAGAGATAGAAAGAGAGAAAGAAAGGAGAGAGAGAGAGAGAGAGAGAGAGAGAGAGAGAGAGAGAGAGAGAGAGAGAGAGAAGAAGAAGCAAGATTTCTTTAATATGCTGCGACAAAATTCCTGTTCTTATGCCTTATTTAGTCACTGGAGGGTCTTATCCGTGATTATATGTTGTCTTTTGTGATTGTATTTGTTTGCTGATGAAGGCTTGTCACCGCAACGTCCTGTGTATTACGTAATTGTATTCTGTAAAGCTGCATTACTCTATGAAATTTTATATTGTCTGACAAAATATAAAATTTAAGACAACATATTTTGGTTGACACCCACAACGAAGAGCAAATCCACACCTCCACACTTGCCGGAACTAATAGAGTTAACTCTAAAGTTGTCCTTGTCCTCCCCACTCTTCCACTCACCCCCGTATCCTTCTAAGTATCCAGTTTTCTAAGTCCTCGTAGCGAGGCAACACCATACAGCATCGAGTATACACTTACACACAACACTGGCTTTTTCAACCCTCCCCGCCACCAAATACAGCATCCCTCCCTCCCTCCCTCCACCCCACACTTCAAACATCGTAGACCACCTCAGCTTCCAAGTGCCAACTCCTCCCCTCCCTACCCACCTAATTTTACCAAGAACCAGGTGTCCTTATCCTTCGTCTGCACTCAGTCGCTCAGGAGAGCAACCCACCGATGTGCTTGTAGGTAATCTACCACCTTATAGTTTTAGCAGACTCGCAATACACGCGCTCATGCGCGGGCTTCGAGACTCGTGTTAAAGAACTCATTGAGAGCAAACTCACTAACTTCTCACTTGTTCATGAATAGCCGCATTTCAGTGACCTACCACTGAATGAATATCCGAATTGTTTTCAGCGGTTCGTATCACTTTAACTGTAGTAACTTTGTCTAAACGTTGGGGGTTGTTACGTATTCGTTAGCAAAGCGTAGACAATAAATAGACATCCTTTGTTAATTATTATTAGTTATAAGTGTAGTTATTATTTTTTAAAAATATTATGAGAAACAGTCGCGGTGCATAATTTTCTTGTGTTATTTAACTTGTTAAGTTAAAAAGTGAATTTAGTTTCCAAGAAATCCTTGTTTATTAAATCTTAAACGGCGTGTGATTTACTATTTTATTGGTGCAGATGTTTCTGTTTCGTTAAGTTTACATATATAGTTGAAGTTTAAACTTATTTATATTCGTGGTTTGTCCCGAAAAAGTATTTTGATGTAATACAAAGTTATAGCAGACACATTTATAAAGTCTGGCCGATTCAAAAACAACACAAATAGTTTGTGAATATTATACGCTGTGATTGTTGGATTACCTTTACAAGCTGCAAATATTGGCATTCAGATTTGTAGATATGTAGATAAACTGCAAATATTGACATTGAGGTTTGTAGATATGTACATAAACTGCAAATATTGGCATTCGGGTGTGTAAATATGTAGCTAAACTGCAAATATTCGTATTCATTCTGTAGATATGTAGATAAACTGCAAACATTGACATTGAGGTGTTTTAGATATGTAGATAAACTGCAAATATTGGCATTGAGGTATGTAGATATGTAGATAAACTGCAAATATTGGCATTGAGATATGTAGATATGTAGATAAACTGCAAATATTGGCATTGAGGTATGTAGATATGTACATAAACTGCAAATATTGGCACTCGGGTGTGTAGATATGTAGATAAACTGCAAATATTGGCATTGAGATATGTAGATATGTAGATAAACTGCAAACATTGACATTGAGGTGTTTTAGATATGTAGATAAACTGCAAATATTGGCATTGAGATATGTAGATATGTAGATAAACTGCAAATATTGGCATTGAGATATGTAGATATGTAGATAAACTGCAAATATTGGCATTGAGATATGTAGATATGTAGATAAACTGCAAATATTGGCATTGAGGTATGTAGATATGTAGATAAACTGCAAATATTGGCATTGAGGTATGTAGATATGTAGATAAACTGCAAATATTGGCATTGAGATATGTAGATATGTAGATAAACTGCAAATATTGGCATTGAGGTATGTAGATACGTAGATAAACTGCAAATATTGGCTTTCCGCATATGCGTCAATTGCACGTGTGCATATGTTGCTGTGTTAATTATCTTAACGTTAATTCAAGATGCTCCGACGTTTAGCTAATAAGCATCTACAAACTTCGACTTGTGCTGGCAGAGACTGAGCGTGTATGGGCTTGCATTAAGTGCAGTGACGTGATCTCTCTGTATCATAATAATAAATCAACGATAACTTAGAAATGAATGTTAAAGAATGTGCTCCCAGTTCAGTCATATACAAGGAAATGAATGAACAATGTAAATGAGCTATGTCAGTGGGTTAGTTACAAGACTGTCTCTCTTTTAGTCTAGCTGTAGGGGACATTTTTACGTGTAGTTGTAACGTGTTTATAATTATTGCGCTTTCCCACATGTGTTTGCTTGCTTACCACGGCGGTGTTCGCGATTCTTACTTTTTTTCTCTGGCCAGCAGGGCGCATGGGTCGACCCCGCATAAAATTGGTTAGTTAAAGTTAGTTGCATGTTCTTTACAGGATGTGGCAATCAACACCGGTATTTTTGGCTTCTTTGTGATTTAATAGGACATTTTTAGGTTGGAGGGGGGGGGGGGGGGGGGAAGCGGCGCTCGCACACTTTGAACTCAAGCGTATGGATTAGTTTTCCCTTTTGCAAGTATCCCTCACCATCAGGCGAACCCATTCTGACTTCTGAGGTACTTGTAATTTACGTCATCAAGCCAAGGACGAGAGGTCAGTATTTTAGTCCAGCTGACCAGTGAAGGAGTTGAACCCGTTACCTCGGCATTAAAACACCGGATATTTCAGGAGAAACGCTCTTATCCATTGCTTTCTGAACTGCCGACGCCTCTTACCGTCAAAATCAATACACATCGGCTTGCTTCTAAATCGCCCGCAGTCGGTTTTGAACCGTCGACTCGGTGTGTCGGGGAGTTGTGAAACATATTCTCTATTTTTAAGCCAAATCCCAGGCTATAAAAAGGATAACGGTAAATTCTTAGAATTGTCTTGATGGAAATGTAGCGAGGAATGGAACTGTCATCCATCTTCATTATGCCGTGACGTAGAAAGTGTGAAAATGTAACACACCAGACCCAGTGTCTATCATACGTGTTGATATTTTTGCTTGCCAGATTTTACGAAACTAAGTGTAATTTCACCACTTGAGGTCAGCTTGGCCGAATAGATAAGAGCGCTTATTCTTAAACTTCCGGTGTGGTGATGCCGAGGCAGTGGGGTAAACTCTTACACGGGTCAGCTGGACTAAAATATTGACTTCTCGTCGTTGAATTGACGTAAATTACAAGTACCTCAGAAGTCGGAGTGAGTTCGTCTGATGGCGAGTGTCACTGGCAATAGGGAAAGCTAATCCACAAGCAAAAATCAGTCCAGTGCACTAGTAGTAGTAGCGAGAGTATGGACTAAAGTTTAGTTCAAAGCGAGCGAGCGCCAAAAAAAAAAAAAACACCATTCACCACGAGTTGATTAATGTAAATGCTGTCAACATTATGGTTTGATGGAACATATTTAAAATATTCTAAGTAACTTCGTGACGGAAACCACGGCCGGAAATTGAAGTGTTAGATCGTCACATATACAATGTAACAACTTAATAAGGTAGAATGATCATGTTCTTTTCTCTCCTCCCCTGCCCCCCCCCCCGATAATTGTTCTACTGATTTATTAAGACCATGTTATGAGACTGGGTAGAAAAATCTGGTTATGCAAGCGATTAACCCTCGCACACTTATGAACAATGAGCGAACGGGCTATTGAACTGTGTATTTGCAAATGGTTGGGGGCGAAGTGTACAAGCCGTCTGGCTTGCTTACTGAAGGTACCGGTCTATGTCTGGATTCCGCCTGTCGGATCACGGGTGCAATTTTTATTTCGAAGGCCCGAGTGGGAGCTATCCTATAAAGTATGTGCTCTGTGTGGCGCTTTCGTGAGGCCGCTCTGTTGATTCTGAGTTTAGTTAGTTTAGTTTTAGTTTAGTCGACGGATTAACATCACGGCACACAGGTGTATTCCATAAGTGCTCCGTTCTACTCTTAACTTAAGCCTGAGTCCGGAGAATCTCAGATCAGTGCACGAACTCCGTAACACCAGCGAGTATTCTGAAATACTTTGGGTAGATTTTTAACTCGAAATGTTGCCCGGGCAGCGCCGTAAGGCTACTCTTTTTCGATTTCCAACTGCTAAGGGATTTTTTGTTTTTTAACGTGCGTAACAATACACACGGGCATCCGATCTCACTACCCAGAGACCAGGGGAAAAAAAATCCTGGCCCTCACCGGGGCTTGAACCCGGAACCTTCAGCACTCGAGGCGGACACAATACCTCGATACCACTCAGCCACTGATTCTGAAATACAGCTGATTAATACGCATACAGTAGAATGTGTTTATACTGGCAAGCGTTTTAAGTGGCAAAGTTGTTCCAATGACATATAACGCTGGAATGTGAATCATTGGACATTCACATATTCCAGTCCACAATATATGATGTGGGTGGCCATTTCCCTTATTCCTCGCATTTTCTCTTCAAACAACCCAGAAGGTTCTGAAATTTTGTTGGTATCAATTGTTGGGTGGCGGGGTAGGGGTATTCCCTATCAAAGGAGAGGTAAGGTGCCTCCTTCCCTCTGCTAGCCTACGTGACACCCTTGGGCAAGGTGGAGTACCCGTTTAGCCCCCCGATCAGGGTTACGTGAAGCCATGGGTGCAGGTGGTGGATGAAGTTGAAGAGCAGCCAACAGATAGTTGTAGGTTATGGTCTCCAGCTTCACGACGATAGGCAGAGGATCTCTTTTTTGGGAGGCAATGGTTACGGTCATCGACCAGTTTAGTCGTTTAGTCGATGGATCAACATCACGGCACACGGGTGCAACCCATAAGTGCTCCGTTCTCCTCGTAACTCAAACCTGAGTCTGGAGAAACTCAGCTCAGTGCACGAACTCCGTAGCACCGGTGAGGATCCTGAAATACTTGGGTAGATTTTTAACTCGAAATGTTGTCCGGGCAGCGCCGTTGGGCTACTCTTTTTCGATTTCCAACTGCCAAGGGATTTTTTTTACGTGCGCAACAATACACACGGGCGTCTAATGATATCATCGACCAGTATGGAAGGAAAGCAATGGCAAACTACATTCTTTACAAATGCCAAGAATATCATGTGCTGCAGTCTTATCGCTTTTGCAAGATGAAAATCATACTGACCAATAAAAAGGTATCAATTGAAACGAGAAAAAGAGTGTTGAGGTGCTACATAGAACCTATACTGTTGTACGGATATGAAGCGTGTACAATAAGCAGTCAGGCCGAAAAACATCTGATGGCTGTAGAAATGTGGTTTCTGAGGAAAATGCAAAGAATACCATGGACAGACAGAAAAACCAATGAACAAGTCCTTCAATAAACAAATGATCGTAAACTGATTAGAGTCTTTAGACGTAGACAGTCAACATTTTTTAGGCATGTTATGAGAAGAAATGAATTTTAGAACTTGGTGATAACTGGCAAGATCGAAGGGAAGGGACCAAGGGGAAGATCGAGAAGTAAATACCTGGATGGTTTGGCCACGTGGCATGGTCGAGACAGGAACAAGGAGCTGATCCACGACTCTGGTGATCGAGTGAGATGGCAGATCATGACCGCCCACGCTTACCGGCATGGCACATGATGGATGGATCAATGTTTATGAGGCGTGGTCTGCGCCAGATACGTACTCGTATAAAAAAATATAATCCCGCCCCATCTCCACCGGGGATTGAACCCGAACCACTGCTTGGCAAGCAAGCGCACTAACCACTACACCACCATGACTCGTATAAGTAGTATATACTGATTATTATAACTGTCATTTATGGCGTTACTTAGTGCAGTTGTTATCTTCACGGGTTATGTTTTTTCTCGTAACATGAAAAGAACGCCGGTGCAACTTGATATACCGTGCACATTGATTATGCTTCCCCGTTAGCTAGACCGAATGTGTGGTATTTCTGAAGATAAGTTGAAGATACTGAAATGGATAAGCATATACGGACGTGCATTCATGAGTGTAGCGGTAAATGCATGTTTACTCAAAGGTAAATTTAAAAATAAGCATGTTCTGTTGTTAATTAATTCTTTTTTAAAACCCACCATCTTGTTAAAATAGGGAAAAAAACATTCTTAATTGAACATTTCTAACCGTCTTCTGAGATTGCTGGCATTTTTAAACACGTGTCTCTACTTATCAAAGCCAGGAAATTAGAAGAAGCAAAACTAGAAAGCAGCAAGGACGTATTAGTGGTTTAAGTCTGCGTGCAAACTTGCAGATGTGTTAATGTTCTTTTCCCGTTAAGCCGTTTATAAACATCACAATAGTTACAAGGGCGACACGCAATCAACAAACCACGTCTGACTAGTGTTGTGGTATATGATTCTGCTGTGATCCAATTTAGCCATACAATGCGTGCAGTCTGCTAGATGTGTGAGAACTTAGACAGCTACAGTTATGTGTAGGTAGGAAGTGTAACAGTTCGAAGACAGTTCACCAACACTGGATATCTACTCGTCTGCTAACCACAAAACGGTGATTATTGTTTCGTTTTCATTTTCAGATGACGATTGAAACAAGCTTCTCATGAAAAAAGATTAAATTTACATTAACACATTTTCAAAATCGTGTCCATGTGTGAACAAGAACACGCCTGTTACTCATGATTAACCCCTGTCCTTTAACACCGAATAACGTTTGTGTTAAGAGACATTACCGTCTTACATAATTCTTTGCTTTGAGAAGTGCGTTGGGCACCCAAAGTTACCCCCATTGTGAACAAGCGAGTAAAAATAGAGACAACAACAAATTACAGAGATATCGAACTGAAAATCCAGCATTGAATGTCCATATGTATTTAACTTTAGTGTGTTGTAGTTCAGAGACTGATCCGGGCCGCAGAGTTCCATGTCGCGTTGGCCACAGACTAGTTCAGAAGCCTTAGTCCGCCAGCCCGGACCTTCTTCATTTGTGTAAATACATGCCCACCTATGTAGGAACTGGGTGTGACCGTATCAGTCAAGATGTATCCTTGATTCGAAAGTGTAGCACGCAAAATGTGCGCTCGGCTAACATGGCCGATTCATCAGCAACAGTAGCCTCATACACGATAGGCCGCATGATTCTTCTGTTCGTCCTAGTGTGGGGCTACTGCTTGACAGGCTGTGTAGGAGTCCTTTATCCCCCTGCAGCCGTTTCTAAGACACCGGAGTCTACAAACAGTCTGCGGTTTATCACGCAAGTTTCTGATCGTGAAGTCAGCAATGACAAGTTTTCACCATCCCGTGCAACACTCGTGGAAGCTTTCTTGTGGACAGACAAACGCCTGGACACAAGAAGCAGTAGGTTAGGTCACAGAAATCATGACAGAGAGTCGAGTCTGAAAAAGCTTCTAGAAAATTTAATAAACTTACAGCAACGTCATGTGACAAAACGTTTGCCAGATAATTCACGGAAAGCCAGTGATAGAATCGGAGATGGTACATTCAGAGATGCTGTTATAGACGATCTTTCGACAGACCTGCTTTCCCCACAAACACAGTATCGTTATGAACCTGGAGACCCTTATAGACCCTTGAGCAGAATTCTTCTAGAAGCAGGAGATCTACACATGGTTTCCCAGGTGGATATGATCGAATCTTCTCCACACGAAATTCACTCCCAATCGTCATCTACAGATCATACCACGCATACACATAAACAGACGCACGCACTAAACATCTTGTCACCCTTCGATAAATACGTGCCGGTTTTACACAGTGACATACTGAAAGGGATTACGACATACACAGATGATGGCGATTTAACCAAGGAGACACCAGAACAAATTCAAACAGAGGTAAATGAGGAGATTGGTGATAACAATCTGAAACGGCTATCCACTTTGTACCAACATAATTACCCGAGATATTTTATTATCCCGGATAATGTGGTACCTTCAGCTTCTGGTAATGACACCTTGTCTGTGAAAGATACTGACATTGATGACAAATCTGCAGACTACATCGACGACTCAGACAACTCTGAAGACATTCCATACAAAGGTGTTCAAGTAACGGCTGAAGCAGGGCCAACAAATAAAAACGCCCGCACGATCAACAGTGCAGGCATACCAAGCGAAGGTGTTCGTTACACTAACCAAGCTTTGCTGGTCGATTCTCTCATACAGAAGACTGTGAAAAAAATGGAAGGAATAATTAACAAAAGGGTCTCCAAATATAGCGACATATTGGATTCAGACAGCAAGAAAACAGCCCAAGACATCGTGGTGACCCAAAGAGACACGAATACAGACAATCTCTACAAGAACGTCCGCTCTAGAACATACATTTCTGCATCCCTGGAAAAGGCTGGTCCTGTCAATCGCTTGACCAGTAATGACGGATTGGAAAACGATAACAAAGATCATAAAAGACTTTCGAAGACACAGCTCGAAGAAGAAGAAGTCGATGAAGTAACAGCGGCAGTTATGAAAGCTGTAGCTTCGCGCACGGTTCCCAGAGACGCGCAGTTCTGGATGAACGTGTCCACCTACCTGGACTCCAGTCACTACCTCAGCCGCACCAGGAGAAGCCCCAGCAGGAGCAGGAAGCGCAACGGTCCCCAATACGTGCATCTGTCAATCACATATGGTCACGTGATGCCCTGTGAGTACAAGGACCGGTTTTACTGCATGAATGGCGGCACGTGCGTGTTTGTTGGCGCGCTGGATATCAAAACTTGCAGGTAATTGTGTTTTTGTAATTACTGTTTTAATATTTACCTATCTTTTTTCTCCTCCTCCTCCTCCTCCTCCTCCTCCTCCTCCTCCTCCTCCTCCTCCTCCTCCTCATCCCCCTCCTCCTCCTCCTCCACACTATTTTAGTACTTGTAGTCTGCGCATGCGTCAGTTGATGAATGTATCCCTTATGTAAGACTACTTTTTTCTCCCTTTGTTGTTTATTCGTGATAATTTTAGTCGTTTTTCGTGTTTTCTTATTCATAACTCCCCGACACACCGAGTTGAGGGTTCAAAAACAGCTGCGGGCGATTTGGAAGCAGACCGCTTTGCGTTGATTTCAATGGTATGAGGTGACTCGGTTGCTCAGAAAACAATGACAAATTGCTGAACATAAACACTGCCTAATAAATGACAACTAGCCTAACAATGATGGGGTTGGTTGCAACCAACATGAGTGTGATAGGCACAACCATACTCAGTTGGGAAGTAAAACTGATCGAGTACGCAAAATGTGCCACGAGCTTTGCAGGTCAACTGACAGGAAGTGAGGCAGTGTGGATAGTGTAAGCTAGGGCGAATGAAATGTTGGTTGTGTGTGTGTGTGTATGTGTGTGTTGTGTGTGTGTTGTGTGTGTGTGTTGTGTGTGCGTGCGTTGTGTTGTGTGTGTTGTGTGTGTGTGTGTTGTGTGTGTTGTATGTGTGTGTTGTGTGTGTGTTGTGTGTGTGTTTTGTGTGTGTTGTGTGAGTGTGTGTTGTGTGTGGTGTGTGTGTGTTGTGTGAGTGTATGTTGTGTGTGTTGTGTGTGTGTTGTGTGTGTGTGTGTGGGTGTGTGTGGTCCAGGCGAAGTGGTTAAACCGCCTCGTAGCACTCCAAAGGTTCATGGTTCGATCTCGGATTACGTCATTGGTTTCAAGAGTGCAATTTAATCGAAGACACACGGGGTCGTGACTGGAGCTACGGAGTTCGTGTTTTGTGCGAATTCGACAGGCCACCCCACGGAAAGAGACCGAGCTATATGGGATTAAACCCGGTGCAATGAATTCGACTCTCTCGCCTGTAAAGCTGTGTGAATTAAAAAGGGGGAAAAGGGGTGGGGGGGGGGGGGGGGGGGGGGTTAAATCTCTCTAGGGAAGACACGAGCATGAAAGACACAGAGCTAAGATAGGTGGAAATGACAGACACATGAGAGGTCAGAGGGTCAGATTACAAACAAATTGGTTAAATGAAACTGTCTACACCAGAACCACACATTTCTATACCAGAACCACATATTTCATTACCAGAACCACATAGGTTTATAACACAACCACACATTTCTATACCAGAACCACACATGTATATCCCAGATCCACACAATTGTATATCAGAACACACATCTATACCAGAAATACATATTCATATATCAGAACTATTTCTACACCAGAACCACATATTTCTATACCAGAACCACATATTTCTACATGATATGTAGCATACGCCGGTCTCTCTGGCCGAGGAGTTACACGACGTTCTCCGTAATCCCGTTTATCCACGCAGGGTAACGCAGCGCGCGAGAATTGGAAGCGGTTTTACCCGCGCTGGTGATATGCGGGATAACTGAGCCGGCCGCTCAGAAAGCAATGGCAAACTACTGAGCGAAATCTTGCCGAGAGATCAACAATCAGCTGAAAGATGCTGATGTTACAGCGGTGTCCTGTAGAGGGATATGCGAATTTTAAAAAAAATGTAGCATACATTTCTGTACAAGAATCACACATATCAGTAAGAGAACTATACATGCTATTACTATGTTAGTTGCATATCATTTACAGGACCTCGCAGTCAACCCTATAATTTGTGTGCTGTTAGTGATTTCTTGGTAAGTTTACGTTCAGTAGGTTGCCATTGTGTTCTGAACTACCGGTGCTCATACCATTGTATGAAAGCCAACGCAAGGCGGTCTGTTTCCAAATCTTCCTCAGCTGTGTTTCGAACACAGTAAGCGGAATTACGAATTGCATTCACAACCCCTTTGCCACAGTGCGATCAATCAATCAATCATGTGCTATGCCGGAAAGCGTGGGAGATCATGACTCACCATTTCACTCGACCACCAGAGTCGTGGATCAGCTCAGTCTTCCTGTCTCGTCCATGCCATATGGCCAAGCCATCCAGGTATTTTCCTCTCGGTCTTCCTCTTGGTCTGTTCCCTTCGATCTTGCCAGTTGTCACTAAGTTCTCAAATCCATTTCTTCTCATAACATGTCCAAAAAATTGTGACTAAGTCTAATTTCTCTAATCAATTTACGAGTTTCATTTGTCTCATGTAGTACTTGGTCATTGGTTTTTCTATCTGTCTATGGTATTCTTTGTATTTTCCTCAGAAACCACATTTCTGCAGCCATCAGATGTTTTTCAACTTGACTGCACATTATCCAAGTTTCACATCCATACAAAAGAACAGGCTTTATGTATCCCCTCAACACTCTTTTTCGCGTTTCAATTGATATCTTTTTATTGGTCAGAATGTTTTTCATCTTGCTAAAGGCTACTTTAGCCATGGCGATTCTTGTTCTAATCTCTTCAAGGCATCTCCCATCAGATGTTATGACTGTTCCGAGATAATTGTATAGATTCATTTGTTGAAGAATATTCCCATTTACTTATATATTACATTGTGGTACTTCGTTCTTCCTAGTGACGACCATAACCTGTGTCTTTTTACAATTTAATTCTAACCTCAGCTGCTCACTGTGTACAACAACCGCATATAATAATTGTTGCAGATTCTGCGCATTGTCTGCAATCAATACTGTATCATCTGCATATCTAATGTTATTGATGCTTCGTCCTCCAATGCTGATTCCATTTATATCTTCTACATTTATGAAAATATTTTCATTGTACAGGGAAAAAAAATCTGGAGACATTACACATCCCTGCCTAACACCTCTCTTAATAGGCTGATATTGTCCCACTTCATTATCAATCCTTATGACAGTTTGTTGTTTCCAATATATGTTTTTTAATAAGTCTAATGTCTTTCCCATCAATTTGTAGATCTGCAAGCATATCCACCATGTTGACATGTCTAACTCTATCAAAAGCCTTTGTGTAGTCAATAAAGCAAAGATGTATATCCTTGTTTACTTCTATAGCACGTTCAATAACTGTTCGCAGCATATACACAGCATTTACTGTACCCTTTCCTTCTACAAACCCACATTGCTCTTCCCCTATTTCAGGTTGTAATTTCTTCCTCACTCTTTGCATGATAATTCATAGCAAAATCTTTGTGATGTGACTCATTATACTAATTGTTCCATGTTGATCACATTCCAAGGCTCCTGATTTCTTTGGGATTGCAATAAATACAGTGTTACATATTTCAGAAGGTATATCTCCAGTATAATATAACGTGTTCCGCAGTCTGGTGACTTGATCTAGTCCATATTCTTCTAAAGCTTTAATCATTTCTGTTGTGATGTTATCTGCACCGGGGGCCTTGCCAGCTTTCATATGCATAACAATATTTCGAACCCCCATATTCAAAATTGGTGGTTCTTCATTATTAAATGCACTCGTTAACCGAAGGACACGGCCCGGAGTCGACCAGACAACCTTCGGAGCCCGAGTCAGTCGGCTTGACCACTTCGTCACGGAGGTTCCCTGGACTTACTCTATTCGGCTAACAACTGCCGATGAATTGTCCATTAACGCAATGTGCACATATGTCCTCCCTAGTAATTCGCCTGTATCTGAGAAAGTTTGACATTTAATCATTTTCATAGGATTAGGCTAGGGTAAACCGTTCTCCGGTTCGTTACTTTGTAAATATCTTCTTCGTGATTCATACACATTTTCTTTGTGTTTCGTTTTCAGTTTTTAACACTACAATTACTTCCGGTATTTTCATATTTACTACCTTCCCTTCTATCTTGTTTCGTTTCTCTAAGTTGTGTGTTTTTTTTTTTCAATTTTATTTCGTTCAGACATGTGAATTACGTTTTTATGGTTATGATATTTCAGTTTTCAAGCCAAATATTCTTGTTGTTTGTTCGTTGATAAATTAGCCGAAACATTGGCTTATTTCTGTGGGTGTCTTTCCTTTTCTCAGGCTGCCTAGATATATTTAGAGTTTATTCGTAGTGTGAGATCTGCAACCGTTCTGTTCAGGTTGTAAGCAGATAGTTCTACTAAACCAACCGCTTTCCAAATATATATATATTTAACGCTTAGATATAACATATGTTGAAAACAGGAAAGTCTATTTACTTGGTTTGTTTTCTTTCCCGAGGAGGGGATGTTTTGTGTCTGGATGCGTTCCGAGAGATGCCTGCATCAGATTTGTGCGTGTGCATGAGACGCGTATTCACAGGTATTTACTAGCGCACGAGTGCGCACGCACAGATACACAAAAATCGACACAAGATCATACATGAGAGATCGCACAAAACTTTCTATGCGGAAGTTTCAGAAGAACAGTGTGGGTTTCGAAAGAAAAGCAACAACGGCAGTAAATGTATTGAGGTTCAGAATTCGATATTACTGTCCATGAAATCACGGGGACTGGGAAACATCCATCGTTTTTGTTATAATAGCCGGCGATATGTTGTGATTTGAACACGATAACCCGGGCCTGAGGCGTAGATCGTAACCTCTCAACTATCAATCAATCAATCATGTGCCATGCTGGAAAGCGTGGGCGGTCATGACTCGCCATTTCATTCGATCACCAGTGTCGTGGATCAGCTCAGTGTTCCTGTCTCGTCCATGCCATGTGGCCAAGCCATCCAGGTATTTTCCTCTCGGCCTTCCTCTTGGTCTGTTCCCCTCGATCTTGCCAGTTGTCACTAAGTTCTCAAATCCATTTCTTCTCATAACATGTCCAAAAAATTTTGACTGTCTACGTCTAATTTCTCTAATCAGTTTACGATGTTCATTTGTCTCCTGTAGTACTTGGTCATTGGTTTTTCTGTCTGTCCATGGTATTCTTTGCATTTTCCTCAGAAACCACATTTCTGCAGCCATCAGATGTTTTTCAGCTTGACTGCTCATTGTCCAAGTTTCACATCCATACAAAAGAACAGGCTCTATGTATCCGCTCAACACTCTTTTTCTCGTTTCAATTGACATCTCAACCATAAATGGCGATTAATATCTGACAATTGTTTCTCATATGGCTTCATTGAACAATTATATATTTGTAAATTAAAAGGACCGGCTCGGTGGCTAAAGGCTTGCGAACGTGGTTCGTGAGCCGGGTACCAGGCGTTCGAAGCTCAGCTGCGACCGATTTGTGCAGCAGACCGTGTCGCGTTGTGTTATAACGTGCTGGTATGGGAGCCGGTCGTTCAGAAAGTAATGGCAAACTACTACTGAACGTAACACTTGCCTAGTACATCAACAGCAGCTGAAAAATGCTGGTGTTGACTGCAACATCCCGTAAGGGATACGCAAATTTAAAAAAAATTAAAAATTAAAAGCATGTATGTATATATATGCCGGTCTCTCTGGCCGAGGGGTTACAACACTTTCTCCGTAATCCCGTTTATCACGCAGTCTCGTAGCAGGGCGAGAGCTGGGAGCGGTTCGACCCCCGCTGGTGACTTTCGGGATAACTGAGCCGGTCGCTCAGAAAGCAATGGCAAACTACTGAGCGTAATCTTGCCAAGAAATCAACATAAAGCTGAAAGATGCTGATGTTGACAGCGATGTCCTGTAAAGGATATGCAACCAAAAAAAAATGTATATATATATATATATATATATATATATATATATATATATATATATATATATATATCTGTCTGTCTGTCTGTTTGTCTGTGCACAGTATTACGAGATTCCCTGGCTGCTGGACTCATTATGTACCATGTAGCTCACCATATGTTGATTAGTTACTCTAAACATGACATTCTTCAACTCCTTTTATGCTGTAGTGATTTTGATAACTCCAGCCGATTAGCTGTTTATTTCTTTAAAGCAATAACATCTTGGATTAGAAATAGTTAAAGTAACAACACCTTGTGATAGAAATGGCTAAAGTAATAGCATTTGTTATATACATGGTTACAGTAAAGACGCCTTGTGATAGGAACGGTTAATGTAACGACTCCTATTTATAAAATATGGCTATAGTAACAAACCCCTGTGAAAGAAAACGTTAAAGTAATAACTCATTGTGATAGTAATAGTTAAAATAAAACAGCTCCTTAGGATAATAATGATTATAGTAACAGTTCAATCTAATGGAAATGGATAAAGTAACATGCTGCCATACACAAAGTAACAACCAATAGAGATAGTATTGGTTAAAGTAATAACTCAGTGGGATTGACAGGATTATCAGTTCACAAAATATTACCGCAACATCCACGTCATCTGATAACAGTAATTCAATGGCAATTACTGCCAATGCATGCATGCAGTATCAGGATTATCATATGGTATAATGCGATAGTTCATTTCCTCGCAGATAATTCTCGGAAAATTATCCGATACCTATGAACGTTGTGGTCAATGGGTAGCGAACGCAATTCGCATTCCCAATACCGCATTCGAAACATAGCTGCGGATTATTTGGCAGCAGATCGACTTGCGCTTGTATTTTATACAATGTTATGTGTGTCGGTCGTTGGGAAAGCAACCAAGATATCACGAACAGCAAACAAATGCTGGCGTTGACTGCTACTTCCTATACAGGATAAGCAACTAATCTGGCTTGTATGACAGAGGGACCAGAGTTGTACGGATAGGGAACAAGTCCTGCCTGATAATCACTGAACTCAG
Organism: Cepaea hortensis; assembly: GCA_963921405.1. Classification (NCBI taxonomy): domain Eukaryota; kingdom Metazoa; phylum Mollusca; class Gastropoda; order Stylommatophora; family Helicidae; genus Cepaea; species Cepaea hortensis. Next base: position 29,536,098 of record OY992881.1, read on the forward strand.
ACCACTGCCTTGAAAGGCTAGAGCACTAACCGCCTTCGTCACATCGTCACTCCATCGTCACATCGTCACTCCATCGTCACATTGTGGGTTAGGTACATCAAGGCAGAATGCGGCTGTCTGCTGGGCTGACAGTTGATGGCATGCAATTACCTCTTTGGCGAAAAGTGTCCCTTTGACCTTTGGCTTGCATTTGTACTTGGAGTCCACTACTTAATGACTTCACTATCTCTTCTGTCACTAAATTAACGTACTTCATTTAGTACTTGAGGTCTGTTTAAAGATGGTTAGTCCATCTAAGGTCTAGATACAGTCTTTTACAAGTCTTTTAGATGTTAGCGCTTAATGTTTGTATTCTGTACGCGACGAGTATCAATTGCATTATATTTACCCAGACGTCGAATTCCCGCTAAACATCTGATGAAACTAAACCAGACAGTCACATAACATATATCGCATGAAACTAAACGTCACCGAGTCACACAATACATCATATGAAACTAAGTCACACACAGTCACATGAAACATCCTATATAATGAAATTTAATCAGACAGAGACATGCAAACGATTTCACGACACCAAATCAATGCCATATAAAGACTAAATGACAGTCACACAAAACATCTAACGAAACTAAGTCACATTTAGTCACACACATCACCTCTTGGAGCTAAATCACACAGTCATGCCAAATATCTTATGAAACAAAATCACGCAATCACAAAAAAAACAGGCTATAATGTTTTCGTGATAGGGAGGGAAGAGACGAATTCCGAAAGTCAAATCTCTGGGTGTGCCTCTTACAAGTGACTTTTTTGTATTAGTATAGTAGTATCTCCACTGCACACACCATCACACACAGCCGTCGACAGGGACTAATAATATTGGGTGCCAGTACTAAAAGTTCATCACATGTGTAACATATTGTCTAATCTTTAAGGGGGTCCCCACTTCATTAGGGCCCCACAAGGCCCATTTGAGAATGGAGGTGGAGGCGTTTACAGCAGCTTTCCACTGGTTGGAGAAGAAGCTGTATACGTATATTATAATTGTAACGATTCACAGCCTGTTGACAAGGATGAAGACTGGCATGCTTCGTGCAGAATGGCATGCATTGATTCAGAGGTCGCGGGTTGTGAGCATTCGCTGGATCTTTTCTCCAGGACACTCTGGTGTGGTTGGAAATGAACAGGCAGACAGAATGGCTGGTGCCGCATCATTAAGGGGTGATTTGATGCATGATAAGGCAGATGCGGTGAAGGCCTTCTGGGAGCGCGTGAATAATGAGGAAGAACAGATTGACCATCATGAGCTAGAGAGAATGTGGCAGCAAAGGGTGGTCAGAGGATCTGGTAAATATTAGTCATTCAGAGGTAAAACAAGACGAACATGCAATCAGATGGCGCCGCGCGCCATTAGTGTTGGAACTCTTCCCTGGCTGTTGAAGATGAAGACTGAGCGCTTATGGGAATGCTTGAGTGCAGTGATTTCGGTTCTTGACTCAACTCAACTCAACTCAACTCAACACAATGCTCATCTGCCCTCGGACAAGCTGACATGCTAGTCCGCCACTGCCCACACAACCATCCACATTTCATTGCATCTTGCCGTCAGAAATGCTGCGCTTTCTTCACTATGCACTTATTGTTAGCCCAATCACCACCACGGTGGGACCTTATCAAATAAATGGCAGGCGGCCATCAGACCTGACTCTTGTGTGAACCAGACTGTTGATGGCTTTTCAAGCCAACAGATGTTTTCTTCGTTTCCTTCCACACATTTCCCCGGCTGGAGACGTCAGCCTAAGGTTTCCCATTGTTTTGACAATTTATCGCGGACGTAAAATGGGCTGGGTGTTGCGGTGAAACAGACTTCCTCTGGTCCGGGCAGAGAATGTATCTCAAGTGAGGATATCTGATATGGCGATTACCAAATGTAAACTTGTCTGGCGTGTATTTGAGGTTTCCGGTATTTATTTAAAGTTGGACGCACGTTTCTTTGTGAGCAGTGCGGTTCTGAACAACCTGGCAACTCTTGGCTGTTAAACCCCGGGCTGTCTGCTGCTGAATTATTATCTTCATGCAGCTTATTTATCTGTTTAAGATAAGATAATGTTACTTGTCTTGTATTTGTACGTAAGTCTCTCTCTCTCTCTCTCTCTCTCTCTCTCTCTCTCTCTCTTCTCTCTCTCTCTCTCTTCTCTCTCTCTGTCTTCTCTCTCTCTCTCTTTCTCTCTCTCTCCCTCTCGCTCTCTCTCTTACTATATATATATATATATCCCTCTCTCTGTCTGTGGGTAAGTCTTCATCTCTTCGCCCGTCTCACTCTTTCGCTCTCTCTCATGTTCTTTCTACGTCTATATCTTTCTCCCTCTCTCTGTCTTTACGTAAGTCTTCATCCCTCTTTCCGTTTCTCTCGCCCTCTCTCTCTCTCTCTCTCTCTCTCTCTCTCTCTCTCTCTCTCTCTGTCTCCATCTCTCTGTGTGTAAATCGTTATCTCTCTGCCCGTCTTACTCGCTCTCCATCTGTTTGTCTATGCGCAAGTCTTTATCTCTCTGTCCGTTTCACTCTCTCCCCCTCTCTCTGTTTATGTGTAAGTCTCCGTCTCTTTCCCCATCTCTCTCTCTCTCTCTCTCTCTCTCTCTCTCTCTCTCTCTCTGTCTTGGTGCATATCTTCATCTCTCTGTCCGTCTCACTCTATCTCTCTTCCTCTCTCTCTCTGTTTGTGTGTAAACGTCATGTATCAGTGTATGTGTATATTATACATTCTCTCTGTCTAGGGTCTGTCTCTCAGCCCCTCTCTCGGTCTCTTTTTCTCTCTCGCTCTTCCTCTGTTCTTCTGTCTTTCTGTTTATTTTAATTTCTCTGCCTGTCTCATGTCTCAACCTATCTTTTCTCTCTCTCTCTCTCTCTCTCTCTCTCTCTCTCTCTCTCTCTCTCTCTCTCTCTCTCTCTCTCCCTCTGTCTCTCTATCTCCCTCTGTCTTCCTATCTCCCACTGTCTCCCTATCTCCCTCTGTCTCAAACACAAACATTTTACGATTATTTCATGGTGCATATTGTCGTAACCGTGTGACATGTTCAGCTGTCAAGTATACTACTAGGTCACGGATTAAGGATGTAGGGCAGAGGTTCCCAAACCACTGCCCGCGGGCCACTTGTGGCCCGCCAGCTGTAAGAAAGTGGCACGCGAGGCCGCGTTGTTTAATATTATATATTTTAATAATTTTAAAGAAATGCAGTCGGAGCATCCCTCCAGAGTGCGATAATTTACTCTGCTCGTGGTTGTTATGCTTATATATTATCGAATGCGCCTGTTCAGTTCACAACGAAACATTATGAAGTTCCCATATCCCAGCCTTGTCGACAAATCAGAGTGCACAAGGCTCCATGTTGTCTCTGCGACAACTGTTTAGCAGAGTCGGTAGTATTGTGTTAAAATTATATTTTTTTAAATGAATGTTACCGTTAAAGCCTATAAACATGAGTGTGGAAAATCTAAAATCAAACAATGGTAAAAAGCGAAAATGTGAAGATGTTGCTTGTCGTGAATTCAACGAAGATTGGACGGAGAAATTTATTTTTATGCCTAGCCGTAGTGGTAAACCAGTTTGCTTAATCTGCGGATGCTATGTTTCTGTTACAAACATATTTAATCTGGAACGACACTTCACGACCACACATTCAGACATAAATGCTCAATATCCGATCAAATCGGAGTTAAGAAACGATTTCATAGACAAGTTCTCTGACCAGGCAGCAGTCATTTTTCACCACGGCTAACGAACAGAGCAAGAGTACTGTTGTTGCGTCGTACGAAGTCGCTCTTCTGCTGGCTCGAAAAAAAAGGAGCCGGTCACCGATGCAGAAGAAATAATCAAGCCTTACCTTAAAATTACTGCTATAATGCTTGGCGATAAAAAGTGTGAAACAAAATTTGATCAGATTCCTTTGTCTAATGATACTATGGCCAGACGAGTTGAAGAATTAGCCAACGATGGTCATCGTCAAGGAGCAGCACATATCAAAAATTGTACATCTTTCTTTCATTGGCAGTGGATGAATCCACTGACATTTCTAACACAGCTCAGGTCGCAGTATTTGTTCGAGCAATAAACGACAATTTTGAAGTCATTGCAGAACTTCTTGGACTTGAATCAAAGCATACAACTACCAAAGAGACTGATCTGTTTGACACTTTGAAGTTGTGTGTAGAGAAAAACAACGTAAAATGGACCAAATTGGACAGTGCATGCACCGACGGGGCTCCGGATTTGACGGGTAAAATGTTCTGGAGCTGCCTGCTTCGCCTGCAGCTGATCATATGATGTCATTCTTGCGACTATTGCCTGTCGAACAATTTGAACACTTGGCGTTCATTCGCCCAGAGACAGATTTGTCATTTTGGTTCGACTTACAGATGGGAGCAGTCATTTTCCCCAATGCCCGTTATAAAAAAAAAAAAAAACAAGCAACGTTCCAGAATCACCGACAGTAAACTAGCTGCGCTTATGACTTTGGGCACGACAGATTTGTGCCCAGACATTGATACACTAGCATGAAATTAAGTAACTGGTTATCAAGAACACTTACAATTGTAAATTAATAACGTTAATAGCGATTTTCGAAACTGATTAAAAATTTATTGTTAAATGAAATTTTGATTGTAAACCAAAATATGACCGCAGTGTAGTACTGACACTGACTGCCTTTAAAGTTTTAGAATTTTGTTGACGAAAGTTAACAAAGGTAAGAATGATATTGCACGACTTTTATAATTTTATAACGTTGTGGCCCGCTTAACTACCGAAAATAGTAGATATGGCCCTCTGCTTGAAAAGCTTGGGAACCACTGATCTAAAGGGAAAGTTCTGTCACTTTTCTGGGCACTGAAAAATAGTGTCTATCTGTTTCTGTCTGGGGGAAAAAATGCATTGCCTACAGAACGGGACCAATGACTGGCTTATTGACCTAGCATTTTTGGTGGACATCACGTCTCATTTAAACTCTTTAAATGCGAAGATCCAGGGAAAAAATAAAAACTATTCACAAATTTGTGCGATGACATTTCTTCATTTAAAATGAGATTATGACTGTTTATCGGACAGCTGACTGAAGGGACTTTAGAGGTGTTTCCAATTTGTGGTGGAAAAGAAATATGACTTGTTATAGTACAAAAGTGAAAGTTGAAAGACTTCTGGATATCTTTCAGTCGAGATTTCAAGAGTTCACAACAGAGGAGGATAATGTTGTCCTCTTCATAAATCCGTTCGTATTTCCTATTGCCAAGCTCTGTTAATTACAGCAAAACCTTCAACACGAAGTAATTGATTTGAAATTCAATTCTGCACTGACAGATGCGAGTAGTCTTTTTCCCCAAATGACCGTTATAAAAAACAAACAACGTTCCAGACTCAGCGAGAGTAATCTAGCTGCTCTTATGACTTTGGGCATGACAGATTTGTGCCCAGACATTGATAAACTGGCATCTTAATTTAAGTAACTAATTATGAAGAACAGTCACTATTAATTACATTAATAGCGATTTTCGAATCTGATTAAACATTTATTGTTAAATGAAATTTTGATTGTAAACCAAAAAATGACCTCAGTGTAGTACTGACACTGACCGCCTTTAAAGTTTTAGAATAATTTTGTTGACCAAAGTTTAGAAAGGTAAGAATGATATTGCCCGACTGTAATAATTTTATTACGTTGTTGCCCGCTTAACTACGGAAAATAGTAGATATGGCCCTCTGCTTGAAAAGCTTGGGAACCACTGATGTAGGGTTATCGACTATGTGTTTTGCCGGTCTTCCTTCCCACAGTTTCTAGAAAATGCTAAAAATTATCAGATGCTCATATTAAAAGCCTGGATCGACCCCAGAGCAGTTCCCTTTGAAAAAAAAAAAAAAATATCCAGACACTACTTCGAATTGAACCAGCAAGTCGTATTGGTAAGCAATAGATAAAAAGACATAAACAGTGGAGAGTAAGCTGTGGAAGAACACTCATAATAGTGGAGCAAATTACGACCCCAATCCTTTAACAGTATAGAAAATAATAGTAACAAAGAATGATCTTCATTTTACTTTAGTGGCTTCATTAGGTCGCTGTCCTGGTTACCCCACATGAGTGGCTTTATTAGGTCGCTGTCCTGGTTACCCCACATGAGTGGCTTCATTAGGTCGCTGTCCTGGTTACCCCACATGAGTGGCTTCATTAGGTCGCTGTCCTGGTTACCCCACATGAGTGGTTTCATTAGGTCGCTGTTCTGGTTACCCCACATGAGTGGCTTCATTAGGTCGTTGTCCTGGTTACCCCACATGAGTGGTTTGATTAGGCCACTGACCTGGTTATCCCACATGAGTGGTTTGATTAGGCCACTGACCTGGTTATCCCACATGAGTGGTTTGATTGGGCCGCTGTCCTGGTTACCCCACATGAGTGGTTTGTCTAGGTCGCTGTCCTGGTTACCCCATATGAGTGGCTTGATTAGCTTGCTGTCCTGGTTACCCCACAATAGTGGCTTCTTAAAACCGCTGCCTGGTTATTCCACATGAGTGGTTTGACTAGGTCGCTGTCCTGGTTACCCCACATGAGTGGTTTGACTAGGTCGCTGTCCTGGTTACCCTACATGGATGGTTTTATTAGGCCACTGACCTGGTTATCCAACATGAGTGGTTTACTTGGGCCGCTGTCCTGGTTATCCCACATTCGTGGTTTGATTAGGCCTCTGACCTGGTTATCCCACATGAGTGGTTTGATTGGGCCGCTGTCCTGGTTACCCCACATCAGTGGTTTGATTTGGTCGCTGTCCTGGTTACCCCACATGAGTGGTTTGACTAGGTCGCTGTCCTTGTTACCCCACAATAGTGGCTTCATAAGACCGCTGCTTGGTTACACCACATGAGTGGCTTCATAAGACCGCTGCCTGGTTACACCACATGAGTGGCTTGAGTGGGCCGCTGTCCTGGCTATCCCACGTGAATGCATTGAGTGGGCAGCTGCTGAGGCTATTACATTTGAGTAGCTTGACAAGGCTGATATCATGGCTACATTTGAAAATGAGAAGAGCGAACAACAACAAAATATTGATAATATGTGTGGTTCCAATATAACACTTTCTGATTCCAACAATTGACTACTGGATCAACAAGCAAGCGTAATAAGTCTATTTTCGCTAACTGTAAAACCAGACGAACGAAAAGATTGAGTGCTGAAACTAGGAAGATCAGGTGAAAACAAATGTCACGATAACAGATCTCGTCTATACTTTTCAAACAGGAAGAGACACAAAATATTTCGTGGTTTAGCAGAATCTCATACTAAGCCGTTACATCTATGGTATTGATTGAGGGGAAAAGAACAAGGGGAAAGCAGAGAAGTAACTATCTGGATGGCTTGACCACATGGCATAGTCGGGACAAGAACACAGAGCTGATCCACGACTCAGGTGATCGTGTGAGATGGCGAAACGTGACTGCCCACTCTTACCGGCATGTCACATGATGATGATAATTAATTGTGTTGAATTGTGCCAATCTCTATCCGTATGTTCTTATATCCCCGTGCAAACAAGCACAGGCTAATGGAAACTGGCTCGGTAGGTGAAGTAAGTTGTGATCCAGCACTATACAACAATAACAGATTCGGAACGTTTGGGATCGAGGATGCTTAATCTTTGTTGTTGTTGTTGCTGTACGTATTCTTATTTTTTCGTTTCTGATCGTTGTTGCTTTTTTACTTGTTGTTGGTGTTGCTATTGTTGTTGTTTGGTGTTATTGTTGTTCTTGTTACTGTTGCTATTGTTGTTGCTGCGGGTGCCCTTGTTATTGCTGTTCTTCTCCTTGTTTTTGCTGTTGTTTTTCTTGTTAATTCTATTTTATACTCTTTTTCTTCTTGTTGTTGCTCTTCTATTTTTTTTCTGCTATTCTTGTTGCTGCTGTTGCTGTTGTTGCAGCTGTTGTCGTATGTTTGTTCTGATTGCAGCAGCTGCTGCTGGTGTGGCTACTGTTGTTATTATTATTTATGTGTTTGCTATTTCAGTTTGTTGTTGCTGCTGTTATTGTTACTGCTATTGTTGTTAACTGCTGTTGGTGTTAATGCTGCTGTTGTTGTTACAGCTATTGTTGTTAAATCTATTGTTGTTAACTGCTGTTGGTGTTAATGCTGCTGTTGTTGTTACTGCTGTTGTTGTTACTGCTGTTATTGTTACTGCTAATGTTGGGCTGGACTGTAGTGGGTGTCTGACCGAAAAGTTATCAGTCTCACATACAGCGATCCGACGGATCAATGTCGAAACTAGGACACAGTTGCTATTTTAGACTGCTGTGTCCTTGCAATCCAACAATTGACAAGGTCTTGTCTGGAAGATTTAGTGATAAAAAAGTAGTCCTGTTCACGCACAGTGCGCGCATTGGCATATGGTGCTAACTATAGTTTTAGACCAATCGACGGTCGATGGATAATGAGGTCACTATCACGCCAACCGCCTTTCTTTCCCAGGTAACTCCTGGTACACATTTTACGCTGTGTCGACCTGGGAGCTCATGTCAATAAACAATAATTGCATCTCGAAGGATTCGAACACATAATCTTCGGGCTAGCAGGAAAGCATGATATACCACTCCGCCACCGAGTCTTCCATTGGAACTTGGTATGTTTCACGTAGTAAGCGTAGTCTTGTGTCAAATTTGCTCCCAAAGAAAATAGAAGCTTCATTAGAACATTTCTACTCACAATTAAGGCGAGAGACAGACAGTGTTAGAGATCCATTGCAGTTAACCTTCAGTGTGGAGATGGCACCTGATTGATTCACAGAAGTTATGCTTACTTCATATTAATAATGTAGAGCGCCGCACAAGATCGTCGGCTTTCTCGTTTGGTGGAATATCTGCCTTGGCCAGTATAGTATTTCATCGTGAATCTGTCGCAAATTATACGTCAGGTCTAAAGGGAGCGAATCAAACCACTTTGTCTTGTACAAATGTTGCATGATTGTTTGCAGGACGTTGCTATCCATCCCATGTTGATGTTCTAGTCAACGTTACTTCAGTAGTTTGTAACTGCATTCTGAACGAGTAGTAACCGTGTAAGTCCAACAAATCTAGTTAGGGAATGAACCCACTAAGCTAGCATCATCGCACATGAGTCTTAAGATCGAGCTCTTTTAACCTGTCAGTCAAATCCGGACTTTTGTTTAGCCCGATAGCCCGAGGTTTTACCAGGTGGTTATATTTTTAGAGCACACCAGTAAACATTACTATAAGCATCTTAGCATGGGTCTTGTTCTGAATTGGTAACTTTTTGAGGGGTTCTGAATAAATGCGCCAGTTAGTCCCCAAAGAGATGCTCCTTTAGAACTGGGGTCGTTGAAGATTATTGTCTCTTTCCTTGATATCACATAGTGTGAGGGGGTAGGGGAGCAAGATGGGTCCTGATTAGTTTAATATCTGGTTGCGTTATCTACCGACCCCCGCTTCCGCCACGGGTTGGGTGAGGGGGTTTCACATAAAAACCTTTAAAGTGTGATGGGACTTAATAACCATGCCATCGTCTTGTAACCTGTAATGTTGTTGTTAAGACAGTCCATAAATAAACACATATAGCATTGTTTGGCGCTTATAGAAGGAGAAGAAGGAAGTAGGGATAGAGGACGCACTAGACAACATACAATTTGAAAGCTACAGTTACGATTTCCTGTGTAATCTAATAGTGTTGTTAAGGGTGTCGAGAAAGTTAAGCACGTGACATCACCGTGGTGAACAAGGACGAACATGGTGACGTCATAAGGGCAGTTTAAAGATGGCCACCCCACTTTTGACATGCACCTAAAAGGAGCAACATTCTGTTATCATTTTTTTTTTATAAGTGAAGCTGTGAAACCTGTAGAAATTCATCGGTGAATGAAGGTCCAGTATGGTGATGCATGCCTGTCAGTCCAGCAAGTGTATGAGTGAATTAGGAAGTTCGAAAGGGCGTGACTTCTATGACAGACTGTTCACGAACGGGTCAGACACTCCGAGTAGTGACCCCACAGTCGGTTTTTATACGGGAATCCAAGCACTTTGGAGGACTTGCATTAAACACAATGGTGACTAAATCAAACATGATACATTTGTTCTTTATTTATTTTTTTTTCCAGAATATATTCATCCCCCCCAAAAAAAAATACACACACACACACACACACACACACACGCACACGCACACGCACACGCACACACACACACACACATATGTAATGTTTTCATTGGAAGCCACATAATAGCTATTAAGCCTTTGTTGAAGCACAATGTAAGACACTATCGTCTGTCAAGACGGCACAGAGTCAGTAGTATACTCTTCCCTACCTACAAGCCCCAAAGACAAGAAAACACTTGTTTTCCAGACTGGCAAGTCTAACACAGAATAATACAAATACGTACGGGGAACTTATCTATTAACACGCCTCTCGGCGCATTATTCATGTGGTGCTGGACTCATAAATTTATAGACAAATCGACACCCCAGGGATGATGAGGCCATTAACACGCTGGTCACCTTTACTTCGAAAAATATGTTCTGGTACCTATCTAATGCATGTTCGGAATAATGGCGACCGGCTTGTCGTAGAACCGGCTGGATTGCCTTATATCAGTAATATATAGCTTCGGGTTTTCTAGTGACTGCCGCTTCCATCGACGATGAAACTGTATTTTTCGTGGTGGACTTTTGTGTTGGTATTCTGGCGGCGGCATTATGCACAGTGTACCTGTGGGGCTTGTTGGTTTGTCGAGACTCCTGTCTAATCCACTTTTCACATGGGGCAATGAGGAGCATTTTGTGTGATATTAACCGACACAGGAACGGAGCATAATGGGAACGACCCCGTTGCCGTGAATTTGGAACCGCGATTAGCTAACTAACGACTAACTAACTAGATATTTCAGTTTTGAAAATACATGATGCTAATTCGAACTCATGACCACGGCCGGCAGGCAAGCGTCTAGCCACTACACCATCAACGTGTCCAATCAATCAATCAATCAATCAATCAATCAACCAATCAACCAGCCAGCCAGTCAGTCAGTCAGTCAGTCAATCAGGTGCCATTGTGTCTCCACAATGAAGGATGGCTGTACTGTATCCCCAACACTGTCTGTCTCTTGCCCTGACTGTACATTCTGTCAGCTGCTTTTCGTCCAATCTCTTAATGTTATAGTCCCACTTGTATCGTTGTCTACCTCTTGCTCGCTTGCCTTTAACTTTACCTTCCAGTACGGTGTTTATTAGCGTGTTGTCTTTTAACGTGGCCAAAATAAATAACTTACCCCTTTTTTTTATTCCTGCTTGCTTGCTTGTGTTCATTGGCTTGAGCTCCAACGCAAAGTCCTGTATGTCGGATGAAGGCATCCTGTTGTCCAACATCAGTGTGATCTCATACCGGAACTGAGGTTTGCGTGAGTATCCGTTGTCCCATGTCTGGCTTATTGGTGTGCAGACTGGTGGTTCCTCGCCATACAGGCAGACACTCTTCGACTTATGAGGAATCGGCGATCCTATTGACTTCAGCCAGGACCCCGAAGGGACCTGTTGCCCAGGACGCTCGGCGAGGACGCGTCAATAGGTCTTGGCCAGTATATAACCCGGCCCTGGTGCCTTGGAAACACCTCTGCGTCCCTTTTTTATTCCTGTCATCAAGTCTCTTTTCATTCCCAGGTTTTCAATATCTCTGTATTTGATCTTTTGTTTTGTTTCTATAAAATACAACATATTCTCCCCTTTTTCATTAAATATAATATTCTTCTGTATATCCATATTTCCAGGGCATTTTCCAGACTTTCTAATGGCTTGTTCTTTGTCCATGCTTCAGCGCCATATTGTTCACAATAATCCAAAAGTAAAACCATAGTCACAATAATGAATAACCAAACAAAGACATCAAACATGCATGAGTGGAAACAGAATAAGAATGCTAGTTTAAACCACATGAATAGAAAAGTAAAGGAATGTTTTGTCTGTCAAGTTTCGCACGAGAACTAACGGTGTTGTCCGATGTTGTTAACGAAACAACGCGTTATGCCACGTTGTACTCACGTGACGAACACAGCAGGTCACGAGACCTAGAGGTCATTAAACACCTTTAGCAATTTTGTATATAACACACTAATGTGCCGGTCAGCATGGTCGAATGGATAAGAATGAGTGTTCTTAAAATCCAGTGTGCTGGTGTCGAGGTAAAGGGTTCAACTCCTACACCGGACAGTTGGACTAAAATGTTGACCTATCGTTCCTGACTTGGGGACGTAAATTACAAGTACCTCTGAAGTCCGAGTGGGTTCGCCTGATGGCGGGGGTAATAGTTAATAGTTAAAGCTAATCCACGCGCAGCATTCAGTCCAGCCATACTAGAAATAGGTGTTTGGACTGCGCTTGAATTCAAAGCGAACTTGAGCGCACCAAAAAAAAAATTAAAATGGCACGGAGATGAAAAGCATATCACAACGGGCCTTCCAGTGTTGTTTTCTTTAGAGTTGCATGTCTTTTACAGTATATCGCAATCAACCCCAGTAGTTTTCGCTGTGATCTACTACGTAAGTTTGAGTTCAGCAGTTTGCCATTGCTTTATAATCGACTCATAATATTATTAAAGAAAAAGAAGAACTGTTTCAAAATAGCCTGCAGCTAATCTGGAAAGCGATATATAGGATTGCGAATTGTGTTCGCTACCATTTCATCATGACGCTCATATACAAATATCTAAATTCATCCACCGAATTGTCTGGATTTTCTCGAAGATTTGTGTAAATACTCAACGACCAATTCAGGTAACAACGTTATTTGTACACCTCATCACCCTCCTAAAGTCGGCATACAAGGTGGTGTTTTAGAGCGACCTCCAGGACAGTTTATCGACAAGTGAGAGTCGCAGTGAATCTGGTTTAACCTACAATGTATCTTAAAAAGCAACAAAAGCTTACACCTGACACAGTGACCGATCTGAAAATAGTTATAGATCTGGCTCGACCTTATGTATCTAAAGTGTTACCTTTGTAACGCTATCTCGGCTACTGACTCTTTTTATGGTATTATCTACGAGGGTTATCATATCACTGTAGGCACCCTCTTTATGATGCTTTTAATTTACAAATATGTAGATCTTAGTGTAAACTGTCGCGTCTGTTTCTTGAGGTTTGTAAATGCAGCTTCACATTCCCATTTACTGGGGAAGTTTGCCGCAGGATATTTGGAAGCAGAGGGCTTTGCGTTGACTGTCACAACGGTATGAGCTTCGGTCGTTCAGAAAGCTATGGCAAACCACAAAACATAATATTGCGTGGCAAATCATAAACAATAAAAAAAAAACATTGGGGTTGATTGCGACTTTCTGTAAAGGGACCTGCAACAAACTTTAGTGTAAATTTCTGTCATTTTATTTAATGCTGTGCCTATGGAAGTCTATCATCATTACCATCACCATGTCCCATTTTAGTGTTAATTGCTCTCACATTATTTAATTCTGTAGCTATAGAAGTCTATCGATATCATCATGATGTTTCACTTGAGTGTAAATTGCTTTCATGTTATTTTATGCTGTAGCTATGGAAATCTATCTTCATCATCATCATACCCCACGCAGGTAAGCATGGTGATCTTGGTTCCCCTGGACAAGTGATAAGAGATCGAGTCTTTCCCTGTACAGTGATGAGAATGAGGTTAGGGTGGTTGGTCTTGTCTTCATAATCCATTTGGCAACGACCTTATTGTCTTCATAATCCATTTGGCAACGACCTTATTGTCTTCATAATCCATTTGGCAATGACCTTAGTGTCTTCATAATCCATTAGGCAACGACCTTAGTGTCTTCATAATCCATTTGGCAACGACCTTAGTGTCTTCATAATCCATTTGGCAACGACCTTAGTGTCTTAATAATCCATTAGGCAACGACCTTGGTGTCTTCTTAATCCATTAGGCAACGACCTTAGTGTCTTCATAATCTATTAGGCAACGACCTTAGTGTCTTCATAATCCATTAGGCAACGACCTTAGTGTCTTCATAATCCATTTGGCAACGACCTTAGTGTCTTAATAATCCATTAGGCAACGACCTTGGTGTCTTCTTAATCCATTAGGCAACGACCTTAGTGTCTTCATAATCTATTAGGCAACGACCTTAGTGTCTTCATAATCCATTAGGCAACGACCTTAGTGTCTTCATAATCCATTAGGCAATGACCTTAGTGTTTTCATAAGCCATTAGGCAACGACCTTAGTGTCTTCATAATCCATTTGGCAACGACCTTAGTGTCTTAATAGTCCATTAGGCAAAGACCTTGGTGTCTTCTTAATCCATTAGGCAACGACCCTAGTGTCTTCATAATCTATTAGGCAACGACCTTAGTGTCTTCATAATCCATTAGGCAACGACCTTAGTGTCTTCATAATCCATTAGGCAATGACCTTAGTGTTTTCATAAGCCATTAGGCAACGACCTTAGTGTTTTCATAATTCATTAGGCAACGACCTTAGTGTTTTCATAATCCATTAGGCCACGACATTAGTGTTTTTTGGATTTCAGAGACAATGAATAAATCATTCTCCTTCCCCCGCCCCTTTTCCATCAAAAAAAAAAAAAAAAATGAAACGTGACGTAGATGGTGTGTTTTACTAGAACACGATACTAATTAACAAAATGGGTGTAGCGATCACAGCAATCGTCAGCGTAAACATAACAAACTCACACCGACACAACTTTACGAAAAACACTACATGAATATAGACAGATACAAGTTACTCATCTAATCCTTGTTGTGGACTGGATACTGTTTCACGGGATCCACGTGCATCGGGATTTCAGAGGATGAAAGGGTGTGACCAGACCTCGATTCAGAGCAGCAGATGAGGGCAGGATGAGATTAGGCCTGGCCTGGTCATGTTTCCTTGAGGGTTTTCCATCGTCAGCAGACTCCCACCCCCAAGTGAGGCCAAGTTAGAAGCAGGTTAAATGTTCATCCCACTTCCCGCCTTTGCCTCTCCGATAACTCTTCAGAAAAAGAAGTTTTGCTTGCCCTTTGTTGGACGCTGCGATCAACCCCGGTTGACTTTATTGGTAATTTTACGCTTAGTAATTTGCCATTACTTTCTGAACGAGAAGTAAACGTCGTAGTACAGATGACAGTTGCGGGAATGAACCGACTACCCAGGTCTACCCCGTTGTGACAGGGCACATTGAGTTTAAGCGCGAGAGCACGTGACCTCTGGTTCAACACCAACTGTCTTGCGGTGGATGAAACCATTGTGTCGGCAAGAGTTACATCCCTTCGAAGGTGTCCCTTCTCCCGCCTAATAAACTGCCGTTTTGTTTTGACTTCTGAAACTTCTGTTGCAGAACAAACAATGGCATCAATGGAAATAAATATGAAACACCCCACGCATGATTCTTTGGTTCTTCAAAGATACAAGTAGAAAATGAACACTTGCTGTGCAAAGACTTGCTATGCTGATCTGAGGTGATCATACCAACAGCCTGTGTGGGGTCAAGCGTCCTGCAGTTCTGGCGGAAGTGGAGACTGAATGATTGTTTTCGAAGTGTTGCTTGACTGTTTTGAGGGTCAGCCTTGCAGACTGGGCACATGTGTGCCGAGACCTTGGGGAATGTTTTCGTTTAATCCTGAAATGAGTTAGAACTCTTCTTCAAATCTGCAGCCTTCTTGGCTGGCTACCGTCTGCTGGGACTGGGTCATCTGCTGGCCTCTCGCCATTGTCCCTTTTCACGGAAATGCTAGTAAAGATTAAGGTTTGACAGACTCTAGCCTTGTTTTGTGTCGTTGTCGCTTCTGCTTCAGGTTTGCACTCGGCTTTTGCAACAACCGGTGTCGGGTTTGAAATCACACCATTTCTCTTACAAATTGTAGAGTTGTTTCTGATGATCTACCAGGTCAGATCTGCGTTTGCCAATTCCTCCCCCCCCCCCACCCCTCCCCACCCCCACCCCCACCGTCTTGTGGTACACGATGTGAAAGACTCTTTCCGGTTGCATTTAAGAGTTCATACTCACTGTCTTCTAGAGGAAAAGCGAGCAATGAACGAAGCAGCTCCTTGAACGTTGTAGACGTAAACTATTCCTAGTTCCCATTCCCTTCCACTGAATTGTTGTAACGTGTATACAAACAACCGTGCAATGTTAATCAATCGCGAGTTTATTCCCCTTTAAGCCTGAGCAAATTGTCTCCCTTACTGTTATACCTTATCAAGTTGTTCCATCAGTTTGCCCTTTTTATGCCATAGTTTTTATCTGAAAGCTGATGCGAGCAAGCAGGTATCTGGCTAAAGGTATGGGTCTTGGTTTCTGCGTAAATCCAAGGTTGCCAGGTTGTTGTGTCTTTCTGTTCAAACCTGGTTACAATTTGTATTATCTAACTCTAGCCCAGCTAATCAGGTTTAACACCAAAGAAAATGTTGGTTTCCTTCCAGATATTATAAATCTTATCAACGAATCATAAAAATTGCTGTGAAGGATGGGAGTGTTTATGTATCCAACCATTTCAAGCACGGTATATAGACCATGCGATACAGGTGCAGAGAACTTCATTCAAGAAATAGTACCTCGGGAACAACTAAGCATGAAACTAGCTCAGTCATTATAAGTGAGTAGCGTGTCTCTTACAGGCCGTCGCAACCACCCCAGCATTTTATTGACTGTTTGTTGTATACTATGCTATTTTATATTCAGTAATTTTTTAAAAATTTGTTTTCTTAATGGCCGACGCCTCATCGAAATCAACGCAATTAAAAAAAAAAACCGCTGCGATAGATTTCAAATCCTGGACTCGGTATGTCGGGGAATTTGTGAAGCGCGGGTAACTTGTCGCAGATGCCGGCAGGTTTAGACATACATAACGTCGCAGTCAACCCCAACATTGTTTGGCTGTGTGTGATTTCTCAGCAAGTTTACGGTCATTAGGAAGAAGGAAATACCACAATGTAATATACAAGTAAATGGTAATATTCAAAACAATGTTTTCCCGTACTGAATTTGAATATTTCAGCTTGAAAGATTTATTTAGTTATTTTACTTTACGTTTTGTGAATTCTGCAGAATATACCTGACGAGATGCAGCGAAATATGCCAGGCAATAAATCGTGCAATCTATTATTTGTGTCTTCGTTATTCAAATGGTAATATACATAAACAAGTGAATCGGTACAATTACCTCGGAACAGTCGTAACATCTGATGGGAGATGCCTTGAAGAGATTAGAGATGGAATACATACTTACCAATAAAAATATGTTATTAGCAATGAGAAAAAGAGTGTTGAGGTGCTACATAGAACCTATACATTTGTTTGGATTTGAAACGTGGACAATGAGCAGACAAGCTGAAAGCATCTGATGGCTGCGGAATTGTGGTTTCTGAGGAAAATACAAGGAATGCAATGGACAGACAGGAAGAAAAACAAAACACAATAACCAAGTCCTACTATAAACAAATGAAAATCGTAAACTGATTAGAGAAATAAGACGTATACAGTCACAGTTTTTGGCAACGTTATGAGAAGAAATAAATTGGAAAACTTGGTGACAACTGGCAAGATCGAAGGGGAAGAGAACAAATGGAAGCTAGAGAAGTAAATACCCGGATAGCTTGGCCACCACGTGGTATAGTAGAGACAAGAACACAGAGCTGATCCACGACTCTGATGATCGCGTGAGATGGCGAAACATGACCACCCAGTCTTATCGTCATGGCACATGATGAATGAATGAATGAAGTTTGTCGTTGCTTTCTGACCAACCGGCACTCGTACCATTGTATGAACTACGCAAGGCGCCAGCTTCCAAATGTCCAGCAGCTGTGTTTCGAACGCGGTATGCGGGATTACGAATTGAGCTTGTAACCCATTTGTCACATTGCAGGCTTAGACATAAAGATAACTAAATAAAAACAATGATAATCGTGATGATTATGATGATGATGATGATGATGATGATGATGATGATGATGATGATGTTGATTATCATCAAAAATAAACGCCAAGCCAATTACAGCGAATGGAGGACACTTGGGCAAACCCGTAGTTATTCTTACCGGGGGCGATTGACAAAAGAAAGTGAGTCAGAAATAAGAAAGAAAACAAGGTGTTTGCTCAAATTAAGTATTAATTGTATGATACAATTTCTCATTTAAGGAAGTGGTCGGGCCGAGTGACGGAGTGGCCATGGAGTGGGTGTAGGACGGAATTTCCTTGTTAAGAAGGTGGTCGGGCTGTGTGGCTATGGAGTGGATTAAGAACAACAAAGTTAGATCGCTTCACGTTTCTCTGATACATTTCATTATAGTGGTGTTGTGACGAAGGCTGACGAACGCAGTAATTACTCGGATTCTCTCGTCAGTATCTCCCACAGCCTGAAGCGTTCGGCCACGCCAGTCCTGTGTTGTTGGACTTATTCTTCTATGGCACTGGAATTACCTAGTTCAGTGGTTCTCAACCTTTTTTAACCTGTGCCCCCCTTCACCATATTTTCAGAACGTCATTCCCCCCTTTCGTATTTCCTACCTAAAAATCCCGTCCCTGCCCCTACACAGTATACGTAATAATGGAAGCTAAATTTAATAGCACATACTAAAACTCGTCTAGACGTCCACATAACACGTGATTTGTGGGTCTACTTACTTTATAAATTGAATTTTAGAAGGGGTGAGACGTACAGAACCGTAAAGCATGAAGGGAAAAACAATATCAAGTAATCGGTTCTTGTATTAATGAGATCTTGAAATAATCTTAACTCCCCTTCCCCCCCCCCCCTGGAAACCCTAAAATTCCCCCCTGGGTGGGGGGGGGGAATTCCCCACCGGTTGAGAACCACTGACCTAGTTGAAAGGAACGGCGGTAACGTAACCCCACTCTCTCTCTCCTCCCTATAGGACTAAGATATCTGTAACTTGCTCCGTGGCGACGGTGCTAGGGACACAATTCGTAATCCTGTATACCGCGTTCGAAACACAGCTGAGTTTAATTTGACAGTTGACCGCCTTGCGTTGGTTTTCATACAATGATATGAGTGCCGGTCGTTCAGAAAGCAATGGTAAACTACTGAACATAAACTTATCAAGAAATCACAAACAATCAACAAATGCTGGGTTTGACTGTGACGTTCTGTAAGCGATATGGAAGTAAGATATGTAGCCAGGGCGCTAAAAGAAACCCCAAGGTAAAAAAAATACCCCCTGGTTGTCATTAGAATGCAGTTAAGAAAATATTTACGGACGTGTTCAGGACTACTACTTTTTCAGTTGCAATAAGCTGATACTTTGAAGTAGTACATGCTGTGGTTTTGTTGTACTTCCATAACAAGTGATGTATGTCATTCTGCTCACCCAGGCATTGAGAACTAACGGGCGCGATACCGAAGTTGACAGGGAACTGCGCCGATAATGCCATGAACGCAGTCGGACGCGAGTTCGAATCTTGGGCTCATCACCTGCTAAAAGAGGGAAACACTGGCTATATAATTCTCTGTGTATTCAGACCTACAAAATGTGACGGCTGTATCACCCCACAAACCCATAGCAGTACATTGCTATGGGACAAATTATAATTTAAGCATTGATATTGCCCCATTTCTTTTTTTTTTAAAATATAAATCTGATAGAGTAAAGTAACAGGGAATAAAAGAGTTAATAACTGAGACGAGGTGGGTTAATGTCTGGGACTGGATGAACTCTGGAGAGAAGTTCTTGGCCTACAAAAAATGGGTCATTGCTGTTTATCTTTCCAACAACAGTAAAAACAAGCGCGGCAGCAGAACAACTCCAACCACAGAAAAGTAAACAATCAAGGATGTTTTCTTTCTAAACCATCAACAATAAGCTTGTGATGTTCAGTCAGCGCCTTTCATGCGTTTTAAACTGGGTTCACTCATCTCCATATTGTAAATAACAACAAACACAAGACGTCACTCTGTCTGTATGTGGTGTTTGAACGGCAACCATCTGGAACTGCCAATGCTCTACATAATCCTTGATATCAAGCGAATGCTAGGTGCACCCCACCGCCTGGCAGATATTGAAGGTCAAGTGCTAACGCCCTGTCTAATGCTTGGGTACTACGTAATCAGGCGAGAACCAAACTCGCTTACGTATACACCACTTACCGTATCTCCGGATACAAGCGATGAACTTTAGCACCGCCTGTTCCAGAGTATTCTACAATATCCGGACTCGTATTACTCTTGTGGTTTATACCTAGATAATGATATCCCGCCCAATGCGTAGAGGAATGCCTTCGGAATACCTACCCCGCGCTAAGATGTGTCTAGTTTACAACATCATAAATGCCATGTCCGTGACACTAGTATGTACATCTTCCCGGGTGTAATTCTTCCTTTTGGCTCAGTCTGAAGTACAAAAAGCATCCCCACAAAGGAAAACAATTGCTTATGACATTAATTATTGCTATGGAAATGTCTTTATAATCACACTTTATAATGATGGTATCATCATAGAATAAACACAAGAGCCCGTGTGCTTACGAGGGTGTCATACTAGAATAAACACATGCGTCCGTGTCATTATGATAGTACCATCCTAGAATAAAGACATGAGCCCATGTGCTTATGATAGAGTCATCCTAGAATAAACACATGCGCCCATGTGCTTATGATAGTATCATCCTAGAATATACACACGGTGTCACCCTAGAATAAAAACACAGTGCCATCCTAGAATAAACACACGGTGTCATCCTAGAATAAACATACGGTGTTATCCTAGAATCAAAGCAGTGTCATCCTATTATAAACACACGGTGTCGTCCTAGAATAAACACACGGTGTCATCCTAGAATAAACATACGGTGTTATCCTAGAATAAAGACATGAGCCCATGTGCTTATGATAGAGTCATCCTAGAATAAACACATGCGCCCATGTGCTTATGATAGTATCATCCTAGAATATACACACGGTGTCACCCTAGAATAAAAACACAGTGCCATCCTAGAATAAACACACGGTGTCATCCTAGAATAAACACACGGTGTCATCCTAGAATAAACACACGGTGTCATCCTAGAATAACCACATGGTGTCATCCTATTATAAACACACGGTGTCGTCCTAGAATAAACACACGGTGTCATCCTAGAATAAACATACGGTGTTATCCTAGAATCAAAGCAGTGTCATCCTAAAATAAACACACGGTGTCGTCCTAGAATAAACACACGGTGTCATCCTAGAATAACCACATGGTGTCATCCTATTATAAACACACGGTGT
>OY992881.1:29562362-29622362 GCA_963921405.1 Cepaea hortensis
TACTACTACTACTACTACTACTACTACTACTACTACTACTACTACTACTACTACTACCACCACCACCAACGTTGCTGCTGTTGTTCCGCTCGCAACTTATTTCCCTCCTGACGACTATTGGCAGTTTACCGCTGTCTGACCTGGCGCCAGTTTCGTGGAGTGTACACCTGCTATACAATTAAGCAGCTCGTTAGAAGGATGTTGAGGATGTTGTCGACGGAGAAGAAAACAAACACCCAGGTATTACAGCTGCAGACTCGCCCCAGATCACTCATCCAAGCCACGGGGAGACGGCAAATGTATTTTATGAGGCGCATTGACTACCAGCACCGGCGCTGCATCAAAGAAGATCTGATACAAGAACAAGAGGGCGCCAGACAAGGAAATGTAATGGACTGACAGCATCACAGACATTGTACAATCACGTGGAATGACACTATTCAGTGCCACCCATTGGACGCTGGAACTTCAACAATTCCTCCCCCCTAACTATTGACAGAACAAGTGGTAGATGATGACGACGATGATGATTGACAGATGTCGTGATATAGAGAAAGTACATAACAATGTATTCCCTTAGTTAATTTACACGCAGAAACCACAAACAAATGGTTGCACGCTTTATTGCCTGGCATATTTGGCTGCATCTCGTTAGGTGCACACTGCAGAGTTATATATCATATAAAGTGAATACATGAATTACTCTTTGGTTGAAATGCTTAAAACACATAGTCATTGATATTGTTCAAATTTAACCACACGGTTATCGCAAAATGAAAGCAAAGTCTTCTGTCTTCATAACAGTGAAAGTGGACGTGTACTGGCAAATAGGAGGCAAGACAATCAAATGAAAACAGAGAAAGATGTATGAAGAAAGATTACAAGCTGGATAACGTATAACCACAACATCTTCTTTTGAATAGCACGTGACAAAAGTAAGGTCTATTTGGACTCTTTAACCATCTGGATAAGAAATATTAATAATATTAATAATAATAATAATATTCATATAATATAATCATTAATTAAAATGCATGTCAGGGTTTGGAGATAACGATGTGGCTTAGAGGTGCCAAATTCGCTATTATCCCGTACATATTTAGTACTATTCACGACGATGTAGATGATATGGTCTATGATAAACGAAGCATAAATTGATAGCATACACTTGCCAGATCCCGGGGTAGTAAATCAGAAATCTAGTCTCCTCAGTTAAATAGGAAAAGTATGAACTCCCGTTCTCACGTTAAAAATCCTGGCTGCTGAAAATGGAATAGATTGTGCTATGTCAGTCAACTGGTGTTGTTAGAAATCAAGTGCTGGAAAACCCCATCACAAATGAATATTTATAGAATATGTATGATCCTAGTAATAAATGAAAATCGTAAACTGATTAGAACTGTGCATACCTGCCTTTGAATATAAATGTTATAGACGGATTCTAAGAATATTGTGGATACAGAAAAAAAAAAAAAAAAAAAAAAACGAAACCTTACGACAAGATCTGGATACTGAAGAATGTTGGCTACTAAAGACGATAAACCAAAGAAAATTGAAATATTTGGGTCACTTGAAACGTCACGAAAGTTTGGAGAGAACAATAATGGAGGGGTATATGCCTGGGAAGAGAGGAAGAGGAAGGCCAAAGAGAAGATGGGTGCAGGATGTGGCGGATGATTTCCAGATGGGTGTATCTGACGCGGGACATCTTGCTTATGATCGAGAGGTTTTCCGGAAGGTTGTTATGGGAGTGAGGTTCTGCAAAGGACAGGCTACTGAATGAATGAACTGCCATGGCTTCCATAGTCAGACTGCATGTGGTCAAAGCAAAAGTGCCAGACTCATCCTTCACTGTTTTCCCTCCGGCCTGAATCGTATAGGCCCATGGAATCTTTCCCGTTGTCACCAAGTTCTCTAGTTTATTTCTTCTCATAACGTACACCCCAAAAAAATTTGACTATCTACGTCTAATTTCTCTAAACAGTTTACTGTTTTCATTGCTTCTTGTAGGACTTGCTCAATGTATCTCCATTGTATTCTCTTCATTCTTCTCAGAAATCACATTTCCACTGCCATGAAATGTTTTTCAGCTTGCCTGCACATCCATACAAAAGTGTACAAGCTTTCTCGTGTTTAGCTGACGAAACCTTCTTTGTCAGCAAGAAGACAGCGTCATTTCAATCTTAAAGTGTTTGAACTTGGTATAGAAATAAGTACACAGTTTGTTGTTTTCTAGTATTTCCCTACATAACCACGTCTTCACTATGTCTTTTATGAGTGTAAATCAATGCCCAGGATTGCACATCTCTTGTTACTTTGATGTTCTTAGCGTTCTTCCAGCCTTCTGAATTTCATTGTTAACTAATCATGCTCATTAAGCACTAACCAAGAATCCCGCTAGTGCCAGTTGTGGGCGCCATGGGCTGGCAGAAAGTACTGATAGAAATCACCGATTGTGCTTGTAACAATAGTGGTGGGTCCGAAATTCCAGAGACATTCCTAGGTCGTACTGAAACAGGGTTAAGAAGGGGGAGGGGGAACAGCCTCAAGAATTTACAGGCTTATGTAGCAGTCTCAGCGGAATGGCAAAGTTTCTATAGTCCAGGCGTGAAGGTTGATTGTAGTGTTGGCTTCTAACACAGGGTTAAAGTAGTCCCATAACAGATATTACGGTAGAGACGGTAGGGGTAGTAGAGTAGTAGATATTACAGTAGAAAAGGTAGAGATAGTCCCATAGTAGATGTTAGAGTAAAAAAAAATGTAGAGATAGTCAAATATCAGATATTACAGTAGAGAAGGCAATGTAATTTCATAGTAGATGTTACAGTAGAGAAAGTAGACGTAGCCCCATAGTAGATGTTACAGTAGAGAAGGCAGAGATAGTCAAATAACAGATATTAGAGTGGAGACGGTAGAGGTAGTCAAATACAGATATTAGAGTGGAGACGGTAGAGGTAGTCAAATACAGATATTAGAGTGGAGACGGTAGAGGTAGTCAAATACAGATATTAGAGTGGAGACGGTAGAGGTAGTCAAATACAGATATTAGAGTGGAGACGGTAGAGGTAGTCAAATACAGATATTAGAGTGGAGACGGTAGAGGTAGTCAAATACAGATATTAGAGTGGAGACGGTAGAGGTAGTCAAATACAGATATTAGAGTGGAGACGGTAGAGGTAGTCAAATACAGATATTAGAGTGGAGACGGTAGAGGTAGTCAAATACAGATATTACAGTAGAGATAGTAGAGGTAGTCCCATAGCAGATGTTACAGTAGAGATTGATTGATTGATTGATTGATTGATTGATTGATTGATTGATTTACGAACCGACATCACAGCATTCGGGGCATTTCCATAATTACAGATTACAATTAATACAAATAATTACAGTAGAGAAGGTAGAGGTAGTCCCATAATAGATGTTACAGTAGAGATGGTAGAGGTTGTTATAACAACAAAAATGGTAAAATTAGTTGTATGTAGATATTACTGTTAGAGTATTTAAAGGTAGTCCCATCAGATATCACTAAAATGAAGGTAAAGGTAATCTCATGCAGATACTACTGGTTGAGGTCCTGGTGACAGTTGTTGTTGTTGTTGTTGTTGTTGTCTTTCACTTATGTCGTTAGGCGTCGTGGGGAGGGATAATTGAAGTTTCGGCGCCTGTGACTATCGCCTTTCCTCTAATTTCCTCCATGAATCTCGAGCAGAGTTTTAGCATCAAGTAAATTCCCTACCGGTTTGTTAGACCAGTCGTAGGTTCCTTACCTACTTAACCCTTGTATATTTGCTACTACCACCATGTCACATCTACTGGTCGCTTGCTGGCAAGCTTCGAGTGCGCTGCTGTCAGGGTAGTGGATCGATTCCCTACACCTGTCTGTTGAATATAAACGTTTACTTCACGTTCAGAAAGCTATGGCAAGATAAAATTGCCTAGACATTCAAATCAATTTAGGGTTGAGCGCAACGTCCGGCAAAGGATATGCAGCATTTTAAAAGTTTTTTACGTGAATTTGGAAGGTAAGGATAAACTTTCACATTACAATAAGAATACGCTTAGAAGCAGTCAATAAAAGGAATATGTTTATGGGCAGCCAACAGAAAGTTTATGGACAGTAAACAGTATGTTTATGGGCAGTCAATATAAAGTTTATCGGGAGTCAATATTAACATTATCGGGACATTACACATTATCGCGTGATGACATTACCAGAGCAAGTCTATATTAAGTTTATGGACGGTCAATATTAAGTTTATTGTTTTGAATTAAGTTTATGCGCACTTAATGTTCAGTCATCGGAAGTAAATAGCAAGACGTTTACGGACAGTCATAAAGCTATAGGGTGTATTTTTAATGACTGTGCAGTGGTTGAAAATATTGCCGGTCCAAGTTTTGTATTCACCCTCTGTAAAGTTCATGCAACGTAATAGATAAATATAAAACTTTGACTAGCAATATTTCCAAACACTGCACAGTCATTAAAAATACACCCTAGTTCTAAGGTGGAGAGACAAAATACAATCTACGCCTGACTAGTCCACGGAATGAAAGAATCGTGATGTAACGTCCCTTCTTGATATGCAGGACAAATACACTGCATAGTTCCACAGAGGGAGCAATAGGTCGGGGCGTGTGGTGGGGTAGGGGGTCAACCCCTGACGCCCATATTCGTGGGCGTGTTTGTTGTTGGGCTGGGACACGACGCTGCATGAATATTTATTAAATGCCAACATGTCTGTCTAAATCTACTTCCGCCGATTGGAATATAGGCTGCCGGTTCATTTGTTAATATATATATATATATATATATATATATATATATTGCGTGCTCTTGCTTTGAACTCAAACGTAGTAGTATATACATATTCAATAGACTGATTTTCATCTGTGGATTAAATAAATGTTTTGCGTATCCTTTTACAGGACTTAGCTGTCAACAGCAGCATCTTTCAGCTGTCTGTTGATCTCTTGGCAAGATTACGCTCAGTAGTTTGCCATTGCTTTCTGAGCGGCCGGCTCAGTATCCGCAAGTCACGAGCGGGGGTCGAACCACCTCAGTTCTCGCTCCGCTGCGAGACTCTGCGTGATAAACGGGATTACAGAGAGAAAGTGTTGTAACCCCACAGCCAGAGAGACCGGCATCTGTGGATTAGCTTGCACTATTACCAGTGTCCCTCGCCATCAGGCGAACCCACTCCGACTACTGAGGTACTTGTAATTCACGTCTCCAAGTTCATTGTGGAGACGGCACCTGGTTGAATGATTTATTAATTGAAACAGATATCGGGACTTACACTTCCAGAGGACTAAATACACACATCTGGTCAAACTTTATGTTAGTGTTTCTCCGTCTGCTCTGACTAAACGCGAGAACTACAATAACACATAACACGTTTGTTGGTACACAAGAAGAAGAGTCCATCACACTCGATGCGTTGTGTGGGACAGATAGCGATAAAGAAAGTCAGTGAGGAGAAACTATGTTAGTAAGGTGATGATAAATGTGGGATGTTTTAGTGCCAAGATGATAGCACAAGCGCCTGCCAGAATGGAATACAAGGTGTATTATCAGCTTTGGGTCGACCAAACCCAGACAGTCTGTGTGGTTGTGTCAAGGTAAACATAAAACGGTGCGGTGCGGTCACAAATACAGGAACTGGAGAAGAAGGACTGTGTACACGCATGCATTAGAGCAAGGGTGGCCAACATGAGGCCCGCGGGCAGCAGGTGGCCCGCCGGGAGCTATGTTGCGGCCCGCGGAGTGGGAAGCGACGATGTGGTCGAAGCTGTAGCACGCTTGCTTGTTTACTTTAATTAACAAAACAAAACAAAACAAAAAAATAATTAGGTGCGTGGCCCGGCAGGAAATATTATTTCTGAAATTTGGCCCGCCTGCTGAAAAGGTTGGCCACCCCTGCATTAGAGGTTGTCAAGCACAAGTATGTCTTTAAAGTAAATGAACAAGAGTAAAATTACTAGGTAGCTGCAGCAACAACAAAAAATAAAGACACATAAAAATAATAGTGAACATCTCGATCAAACTCTTGCTCAACGACAACAAGACGGAAAATAAAAAAAATAGCTAGAAAAAGGAAATAACACAAGTCTTCTGATTGTTGTTGTTGTTGTTGTTGTTGTTGTTGTTGTTGTTGTTGTTGTTGTTGTTCTTCTTCTTCTTCTTCTTCTTCTTCTTCTTCTTCTTCTTCTTCTTCTTCTTCTTCTTCTTCTTCTTCTTCTTCTTCTTCTTCTTCTTCTTCTTCTTCTTCTTCTTCTTCTTCTTCTTCTTCTTCTTCTTCTTCTTCTTCTTCTTCTTCTTCTTCTTCTTCTTCTTCTTCTTCTTCTTCTTCTTCTTCTTCTTCTTCTTCTTCTTCTTCTTCTTCTTCTTCTTCTTCTTCTTCTTCCTCCTCCTCCTCCTCGTCCTAGTACTTCTCCTTCTTCTCCACAACCTCCGCCTCCTCTTTCTTCTGGCGTTGGTGATAATGTCTCTCCGTATCCCTCTTTATCGTGTGTCACCAATCATTTCTGATACAGATGTTGCTCCCTGGCACAAGAAAATCTTCAAACAGTAATCCGAACACCTTACCGAAATAAACATAGAAATCCAACCAGAGGTCCGGGAGACGAAAGTGGTAGGAAGGTGGTGGTGAATTCGGAGAAGAGGTGAATTGATAGTAAGTACAACTAATTAAAATATCCTTTTACCCGCCTGAAGGCGCTTTGGGCATATGTTGCCGTACCCATATTTGAATAGACCGATTGTCAATCAGTGGGTGATTTCCTCATTATTACACCGGTCGCCTCTACTTCCCAAGGCATTTCATGCTACTCAATTTAGGCTGGGTCGACCTGGGAGCCCAGCTCAACTCACAAATTCGGAATCGGCGATAGAAGTAAGGCTGGCTAGGTTTTAAACACCTGGGTAAAGTGTCCATATCATTCTATAGCGCAAGAATGGGGTAGGGAATCTGTTGGCTTAAGAACACCAATAAAAGGAACACTCACGGTGAACAAGGGGTTTTATGAGTACGCATATTCTCGTGCCTGGCGTCTCTCCATGGAGAAAGACCCTCAACAAATTCACACGAAGCCCTTTGAAGACTTGTTCGTGATTGGCTGGATTTCGCAGCAAAAGTTTCTTTGTGACGAGGAGCAAGTTTCAGGTCAGTTCTGCTTAGTCGCGTCTTAAGACGTGTAGGTTATTGTTTCTTTACTATTCTTTGCTTCCAGGATGGCCCGGCATTACACGGGTTAGTACAAGGTATAGTTTTAATGAATGTGTAGTGCTTGAAAAGATTGCCGGTCCAAATTTTGTATTTACCTATTTTGTTGCATGAACTTTACAGAGGGTGAATACAAAACCTTGACCGGCAACATTTTCAAACACTGCACAGTCATTAAAAATACACCCATGTATGCATGACTAATAATTGAAGACAATAACAATAGCAGACAAAAGAACCTATTTGAAGATGCCAGAGTTTGCTAGTAAGATAATTTGTCCGACAAGGAGTGAGGACGTATATGCGAGGACAATGTGGTCAGACCTTTTGGGATAATGTGAACGGCGTGGAAGAGCAGAGGAAAGTTGTCATGGCCTGGAGAGAATGATGGAGCAGGGAGCGACCACGGGATCTAACATCCTGTCAGTACTCGTAGGAGAGCTAACCGGTTATATAAACCGACTGCTACCGGTACCATTAGTATTTGAACTACGGTATTTGTTGGCTGTTGAAGTTGGGAACGGGGCACGTGTGAGAATGTTCAGAGTGCTGTTATGTTGGTTCTTGACTCTAACTCACCTCAACTCATTTTAAACGTGTGAGAATTTGTTTTTCCAAATTTTTTTTCAATGTTGTTCTTGCTATTTATTTTTTATTTCTGTTGTTCCGCCTTACACCTGGCATCAATTGTTACTACTGACCCAGACAGAAGTTATCTTAACCCGCACTAAAAAAAGTGTCACTTTACCTCCAGTTGTTAATAGCTAAAAGGTCAAAGTATCCTGACACAAACATCTTCTGCTCCTCTTCTTCTCTTCTTTCATTTACTTCAGTGAAGTGTTGGGTGGGTGGGGGAGGAAAAAAGGGGGGGGGGGAGGATGGGGAGGAGAAGGAGGACTGATGAGATGTAAGGATTCTTGTGACTCTTTCCAGTGCGCTCTTGATACGATCGAGAGCGATCGGATCACTCCAGGTTGTTCTTGATACCGTCACTTCATGTCGTTCTTGATACCATCACGCCAGGTTGTTCTTGATACCATCACTCCAGGTTGTTCTTGATACCATAACTCCAGGTTGTTCTTGCTACCATCACTCCAGGTTGTTCTTGATACCATCACTCCAGGTTGTTCTTGATACCATCACACCAGGTTGTTCTTGATACCATCACACCAGGTTGTTCTTGATACCATCACTCCAGGTTGTTCTTGATACAATCATACCAGGTTGTTCTTGATACCATCACTCCAGGTTGTTATTGATACCATCACAACAGGTTGTTCTTGATACCATCATACCCCCGTGAAGATTAATCCGGTCAACAAATGCCCGCAGAAGTCGGATGTGTCGTCCTAACGGCGCAAGAACGCAGCTCTGCTGTAAACAGGCACAACGTAATCACGTCCGAAAAAAAAACTCCGGATGAACGCAGAAGATACCATCATACCAGGTTGTTCTTGATACCATCACACCAGTTTGTTCTTGATACCATTACTCCAGGTTGTTCTTGATACCATCACTCCAGGTTGTTCTTGATACCACCACACCAGTTTGTTCTTGCTACCATCACCCCAGGTTGTTCTTGCTACCATCACTCCAGGTTGTTCTTGATACCATCACTCCAGGTTGTTCTTGATACCATCACTTCAGGTTGTTCTTGATACCACCACACCAGTTTGTTCTTGCTACCATCACCCCAGGTTGTTCTTGCTACCATCACTCCAGGTTGTTCTTGATACCATCACTCCAGGTTGTTCTTGATACCATCACTTCAGGTTGTTCTTGATACCATCACATCAGGTTGTTCTTGCTACCATCACTCCAGGTTGTTCTTGATGCCATCACTCCAGCTTGTTTTTGTTGCCATCACACCAGGTTGTTCTTGCTACAATCACTCCAGGTTGTTCTTGATACCATCACACCAGTTTGTTCTTGCTACCATGACTCCAGGTTGTTCTTGATACCATAACTCCAGGTTGTTCTTGATACCATCATACCAGGTTGTTCTTGATACCATCACTCCAGGTTGTTCTTGCTACCATGTCTCCAGGTTGTTCTTGATACCACCACTCCAGGTTGTTCTTGATACCATCACTCCAGGTTGTTCTTGATACCATCACACCAGGTTGTTCTTGCTACCATCACTCCAGGTTGTTATTGATGCCATCACTCCAGCTTGTTTTTGTTGCCATCACACCAGGTTGTTCTTGCTACCATCACTCCAGGTTGTTCTTGATACCATCACTCCAGGTTGTTCTTGCTACCATCACTCCAGGTCGTTCTTGCTACCATCACTCCGGGTTGTTCTTGCTACCATCACTCCAGGTTGTTCTTGCTACCATCACTCCGGGTTGTTCTTGCTACCATCACTCCAGGTTGTTCTTGATACCATCACTGCAGGTTGTTCTTGATACCATCACACCAGGTTGTTCTTGATACCATCACTGCAGGTTGTTCTTGATACCATCTCTCCATGTTGTTCTTGGTACCATCACTCCAGGTTGTTCTTGATACCATCACACCAGGTTGTTCTTGATACCATCACTCCATGTTGTTCTTGATACCATCACTCCATGTTGTTCTTGATACCATCACACCAGGTTGTTCTTGATACCATCACACCAGATTGTTCTTGATACCATCACACCAGGTTGTTCTTGATACCATCACTCCAGGTTACTGACGCAGCTCTTCTAGGGCAGCTCATTCCTATTTTTATGATTTTTCTGCTCGTTACTTGCAGTAAGCGTCCATATTTGAAATTAGGGGCGTAATGTCAACCATAGAAATAGTTCTGACGATATTTACTTTAGCAGTTACATGCATAGGGCGTATTTTTAATGACTGTGGGGGTTTTTGAAAACATTGCCGTTTCGTATTCACCATCTGTGGAGTTCACGCAACATAACAGGTAAATACAAAACTTGGAACGGCAATATTTTCATAAACCCCAAAGTCATTACAAATAAGCCCTGTATATTTATGTGCATTGGCCACGGATATTTAAATTCGCTTGTTTGTTTTGCTTTCGAGTTCTTTAGTTTTACTGACAGGTTTGTGACCAAAACACCTCTTACTTTAAAGTAAAACTCGTTAGAATGTAAAGGGTTAAGTAGCAGTTGCATGGAACAAAGAGTTAACCATTAACCATAAATATGAGAGACTTTGGGTGGACTTGGCTGTGATCGAGGAGGGAAGAGCAATGGATGGACCAGATATCATCAGTGCCATCAGACAGGCAGGACAAACAGATGACTTTAAGAAGGATAATGAATCTGCTTCCTTGTCTTGAGTAAGGGAGATGGGAATGAAGCGGGGACCCACCAGATATGAACGTTTTCACAAGGGCATATGTTAGTTAGTTGCGTATCCTTTACATGTCGTTGTAGTCAACCCCAGCATTTTTGGCTGTTCATGATGTTTTTGGCAAATTTACGTTTAGTAGTTTTCCATTGCTTTCTGAACGACCGGCACTCATACCTTTGTTTGGGAAATCAACGCAAGGATGTCTGCTTCCAAATCGCCCGCAGCTGTGTTTCGAATGCGGTATGATGGATTAAGAAACGCGTCCGTAACTCCTTTGCCACGAAACCGGTCAAGGGCACAAGACCTTTGATTATTCAACACAGAACTAGTCATGTCAGTCGATATACAAGGACTTCTCATAAGTCTTTAGCCTGACCCTGACGGAGTAGGCGGAGAAAATTGAAATTTGGCACAGTGCTTATTCCTTCTCAGTGTAGCCACCACCTGAATTTATGTATTTCTGCCATCTCTGCAATTTCTGCAATCTGCGTGACCTTGAAAAACCTTCAGAATAAAACAACCTATTTTTCGGACGAAACCAGTTATCACAAGCCAGTATGACATCTTCGTCACTGTCAAAACAATTTCCT
Organism: Cepaea hortensis; assembly: GCA_963921405.1. Lineage (NCBI taxonomy): Eukaryota > Metazoa > Mollusca > Gastropoda > Stylommatophora > Helicidae > Cepaea > Cepaea hortensis. Next base: position 29,573,482 of record OY992881.1, read on the forward strand.
TTCAGCCGTTTTTTAAGATTTGGGAAAAGAAAAATGTCTGATGGAGCCAAATCTGTTGAATATGGTGGGTGTGGAAGAATTTCAATATTCAAATCGTTGGCAGTTTGCAGCACAAGGCGTGCTTCATGGGAGGGTGCGTTGTCTTGAAGCAGAGGCAGAATTTGCGTACGCGCTATCCCTAGCTTTCTGGTCACAGCCTTTCTTAGTTTGATAAAGAGATCTACATAGTACTGCCCATTAACCGTGTTGTCATGAAGCTGTAATCTTTCAATATGACACCTTTGACGTCTCAAAAAATAGTCAGCATCACTTTTCTTGCAGATTTTTGTGCTCTTGGCCTGACATGTGTTGGCGAGCCCGGGGTTTTCCACTGCATGCTGGCAATTTTGCATTCTGGGTCATAATGGTGAATCCAAGTCTCATCTACCGTCACACATGTTTTACGACCGCCACATGTTGAGCAACTGGCCACAGCAATCAACCCGTGTTTGTTTCTGTTCACATGTCAGCAGGCGCGGGACCCAGCGGGCACACACTTTACTCATGTTCAGTCTGTTGTGTAAAATTCTAAAAACCGTACTCTTACTCAGGTTTGCTGAACCCGATATCTCTGCAATTGTCATTTTCCTATCCTGGTCTACGATTTTCTTCATTTTTGCAGCATTTGCAACATTGCACTCTGAGGACGGTCGTCCTGATCTTGGCAGATCAGCAACTTGGGAACGGCCACACTTAAACTGCAAACACCATGTTTTTACAGAAGCATACACAGGACAGATTTCCTCTAAAACTGGCTCCATCTCCCTGTGTATTTCTGTAGGTGTTTTTCCCTGTAATTCTGTAGATTCCACTCACATACTTTAGTCTGTCAAGACTGTAAGGTGTCTACTTTCCCTGTAACATCAAGAATTTTATCACAGTCCTGGCATCTTATTTCTCCATTGTTCTGACAAACCGTTAGATGTGCAGATCTGGTCAATAGGGTGTGTTGTACCATGCACCATACCGGGAAAACCAGTTGAGGAGGGAAATTCATAATTCATATGTCCATTACAAATTGAATGAGCTATACATGTGCCAAATTTCAATTTTCTTCGCCTATTCCTTCACGGTCAGGCTAAAGACCTATGAGAAGCCCCTTGTATGATGGCGGAGACGTTACGGAGGAAATCGGAGCACCTATGTACATGTCATAAGCTGCCATAAGAGTTGATAATGAAGTAGGCCAATATCAGCCTATTAAGAGAGGTGTGAGACAGGGATGTATAATGTCTCCAGATCTTTTTTCCCTGTACAGTGAAAGTATTTTCAGAAATATTGAAGATATGATTGATTGATTGATTGATTGATTTAGGAATCGACATCACAGCATTCGGGGCATTCCCATAAGTGCTCCGTCCCCATCCTCAGCAGCCAGCGAAGAGTTCCAACACTAATAGTACCAGTAGCAATCTGATTATAAGTTCGCCTCGCCTTTCCTTTGAGCGTTGAGCGTCGGCCAGATCCCTTTGTCACTCCTCGTTGTCTCATTCTTGCCAGACCATGGTAATCCATTTGCTCCTCCGAGGTGTGCACGTGCTCCCACAAGGCCGCAACTACGTCTGCCTTGTCATGCATCAATACTCCACTAAGTTCTGCAGAGCCAGCCAATCTGTCCGCCTGTTCATTTCCCAGCACACCGGCATGCCCCGGAGAAAAGATCCAGGCGATGCTTGTCACCCGTGACCTCCGAAGATCAAAGAATATTGAAGATATGGAAGGAATTAACATTGGGGGACGATGCATCAATAACATTAGATATGCAGATGATACAGTCCTGATTGCAGAAAATGAACAGGACCTGCAAAATTTAGTAGATGCGGTTGTTACACGCAGTGAACAACTAGGGTTAGAATTAAATTGTAAAAAGACACAGATTATGGTCGTCACTAGGAAGAACGAAATACCACAATGTAATATACAAGTAAATGGGAATATTCTTCAATAAGTGAATAGGTACAATTATCTCGGAACAGTAATAACATCTGATGGGAGATGCCTTGAAGAGATTAGTACAAGAATCGCCATGGCAAAAGTAGCCTTTAGCAAGATGAGAAACATACTGACCAATAAAAAGATGTCAATTGAAACGAGAAAAAGAGTGTTGAGATGCTACATAGAACCTGTACTTTTATATGGATGTGAAGTTTGGACAATGAGCAGTCAGGCTGAAAAAACATCTGATGGCTGTAGAAATGAACACGTCCTTCAAGAAACAAATGAAGATCGTAAACTGATTAGAGACATTAGACGTAGACAGTCACAATTTTTGGGCATGTTATGAGAAGAAATGATTTGGAGAACTTGGTGACAACTGGTAAGATCGAGGGGAACAGACCAAGGGGAAGACCTAGAAGCAAGTACCTGGATGGCTTGGCCTTGTGGCATGGTCGAGACAGAAACACGGAGCTGATCCACGACTCTGGTGATCGAGTGAGATGGCAGAAATGACCGCCCACGCTTTCCTGCATGGCACATGATGGATGTACATGTCGCGGTGTGATGATGGTTAGCCTCAGCCACGCTGTGAGGAGGAAACCTCATTGGCAGCTGAAGATACTAAAAATATGTTGGTTATTGTAGCAATAGATAGTGCAAAGAAAGGAATTTCCTTGGAGATAATAAAAACAGACACAATGTTTGTATCAAATAAAAAGACACCATCAAAATATGATATAATAATAGCAGGGAAATGCATAACCAAGTTATATATTTAAATACATAGGGAAAATGTCGCCGTATGGAAAATGCATGACAAAGATTAAGAACAGATTAGGTCAAGCAAAAGCTGCATTTAAGAAAATGAGAGTAACTTTTACAATAAGTCATTATAATCAAATATCAGAGAGTACTGAAATGTTACATAGAACCTGTTTTGTTGTGTGGAAGTGAACCATGGAACATGAAGGAAGAAATTAGGAAGAGTTTGGAAGAAACAGCTATGTTTTCCTGAGACAAATATTGCGAATATCTTGGGCTGGTAGAGTGACTGACAAAGAATAGGCTAATGAAAGCTAAAAGTTAGTTCCATATTCTTTACAGGACGTCTCAGCCAACCCATGCATTTTTGGCTGTTTGTGATTGATTGGAAAGTTTACGTTCAGTAGTTTGTCATTGCTTTCTGAACGACCGACACTCATCCCTTGTATGAAAACCAACACAAGGCGGCCAGCTTGCAAATCGCCTCTAGCTGTGTTTCGTGCGCGGTATGCGGGATTACGAATTACGCCACAGAGCTAATGAAAGTAGAACATGACAACAATAGGAAAGCGACAAACTGCATTTCCTGGTCAGACAACGAGAAGGGATGCACTGGGAAACATCGCGACTTCTCCAAAGATCAATGGTAGAAGAGACAGAGGCAGACCAAGTGGTATGATGCTGGATGGCCTGAGACGGTGGCATGGAGGAATATCATCAGCAGAGTGGATCCAGATCAGTGGTTCTCAACCTTTATTGGCCCATGCCGCACTTTACCATATGTTCAGAACGTCATCACCCCCTTTCGAATTTCCTCCCTAGTTAGTTAGTTAGTTAGTTAGTCGACAGATCATCCTCATTGCATATCGAACCATTCAGTCCATAAGTGCTCGGATCCCCTCCTCAGCAAATCCCGCAGCGTGTAGCGGCTAATGACACAAGTTCTGTGTTGGTTTATCAATCTTCTTTGGCTTCCTGTGTAGTGTTTTTGTTTGGCCACCCCTCTTTTAATTTGCTGTTTTCGCAATCTGGCCATGGTTGTAGATTCACAGTCATCACTTGGCTTCCACAAAAGTCTTACTTCTCGTAGAGCATTCAGAATGTCAGCCTGGTCCATGGCGAATCCGCCCTCCACAGTAGCCTTACCTGCGAGCTTGTCAGCCCGCTCATATCCTTGTACTCCCGCACGAAGATGACAATTTGAATTTCCTCCCTATAAATCCCCCTTCCCCACCCTTACACGGTATACATAAAAATGGAAGCTAAATTTAATAACATATACTAGAACAAGTCTAGACATCTACACAAAACGTGATTTGCGGGTCTACTTACGTTATAAAACGAACTTCATTAGGGTGAGAAGTACAGAACCGTAAAGAGGGTAACCGTAGAGGGTAAAACAATATCAAGTAACTGGTTCTTGTATTAATGCGATCTTTAAATAATAATAACCCCCCCCCCCCCCCTGTCAGGGTCTTAAACCTGGCTCGTTATACCTAACACATGTGAGACAAGTACAAGTACAACATGATTGGACTTGAGACACAACGACACGAAGTTCAATGGATTTATTTACAAGTCACATGCAATACGATTGAGTTTGGCATGTGATGATCATTACAATACAGATACTATACATCAATACACTTACAGACAACCCACAGCTTTACAGTCTATCTCACAAGATGTACAAGCACTCGACTTTCGGGCACAGAACTACACAAAGCCTTTCTCTACCCACATGTCCTGTCTGGTCCGAGTACCCAAGCTGTCTGTCTGTTTCTCGCACAGCGCTTGGCTATTTATGATGTTCTGTAGATATGTAAGATATGCTGGGTTCTTGTCGCACATTTCACCTTGGTGGTGTGACATGTTACAAAATCTACAATGATTGTATTTCTCAGAGGTAGGCTTATATGGTTTTTGCCTATTATAGGGTTCTGATCGGGGTTTTTCATAGTTAGCCGATGCTACAAAGTTTGTATCAGTAGCTTCACTAGTAAAACAATGTTTATTGACTGTATAATAAGCCGAACCACGTCTCTCAATCTGATCTACACTCGTACATTCATTCTCTTGCAAAAATTTTGAAAATGCTGATGGAAGGGATGAGATGACTTTATCCCTGATGATGATCTTCTAATTTCTGATAATCTTTATCTATTTTAGCTGCTGAAGTCCATTTTGTAAATATGTCTCGGACTAAGCAAAGGTAGTCAGAGAACGTTTGAGTCGGTTTTGGACTCAACTTGCTGAATTGTTCTCTGAAACCTGCCTCATCTAGCATAAAATGTGCCATAATCTTTGATTTTAGATAATGGTAATCTTTTCTGAGGTCTTTGGGGATAGTCTCTATGACTTTCAGAGGCTCCCCTGACAAACTCCTCATGTAAATAATGTTCCATTCAGAAACTGGAATCTGGTAGTGGTCCATTAAGGTTTCAAAATTTTGGGTGAAGGCTACAATGCAGTCACCTGAGGTATAATTTCTTACAATACCTTGATACTTTTTGTACTGGTTTTCTTTCTCCAGTCTTTCAGCTTTCTTAGACTCTTTGTCTATGGCAGTATCAGTTTCAAGTTGTTTAATTTTTAGTTGTAACTCCAGCTCTTCTCTTTTACTTTGAGCTGAGATCTCTGCCTTCCTCAATTCTAACTCTGCCTGTTTTGTTTTTGCAGATAATTCCAGCTCTGTTTGTTTCAATGCTGTTTCTGCCTCTACCTGCTTTAATGCTGTTGCTGCCTCTGCCTGCTTTAATGCTGTTGCTGCCTCTGACTGCTTTAAGGCTGTTTCTGCCTCTAATTGCTTGGCAGCTCTTTCAGCCGCTCTCTCTTCGCGTTCGTGGTATTCAGAGTATTTTCTTTCACTCCACTTAGTTAACTCATCACCAGTTAACTTTAGCTTTAAACCCATCTCGATGAAGTCGTTTAATGAAGACATGATGGAAAATTTAAATGCAAATGAGTTGTCAGACACACAATTAGTTACACGTTGTTAGTAAAGTGAAAAATGTACAATTTTGTTCAACTTACAATTTGTGCCCAAATTTGCATCCGAAAGTATATAGAAAAAAAAAATAGACTCAAGTGTACTGGATGCGGTGGAGAACGGTTCAAACCAGGGCTAGGAACTGTAGGGTCGCTACTTCAAAACACAAATGACCTCTACGGGCAAGGGTTTCAGATGCACAGAAAACCTGCTTTGTTTTTGGAGGAAATAAATTAGCGTCTATCTGATGTGGTGTGTATGCTTGTCACTAAGTTTTGATTAGGTTTGTATGGCGTTGAGTATAATTGTAGGTCGTAATGTCGTCGGTCAACAAATTTTTTTTTTCAAAACCACAAGTCACTTTTTTTCCGAAACTTTCTGCTTTCCACAACTAACTTCACAAAGACAATCTAACTATATCTCAACACTCTACAACACTGATGACACATCACTTACATCAAGATGACATTCAGTAAGGACATAGACATCAAGTTTACAAGATGGCGACAAGGTTACAATGGCGACGATTTCACAATGTCGACAAGGTCAAAATAGCGACAAGTTACACAATCATTGATGTTTTACACGTTTACAAGATCAAACAAATGTATGTACTTTATGTTCACATCTAGCCTCCATATTCAAACAAATGTAATACTATATATGAGGATGAGCCTTCACGATCACATTTAAATGTACATTAAAGCCGGCCAAAAGTCCTCACGCTCACAAATCTAGGTTCAAATCTTAATTAATTTAAAGTCGGACGATGCCACCACGTTCATAAATCTAATCGGACGAGCCTTCCACGTTCACACATGTCAGGGTCTTAAACCTGGCTCATTATACCTAACACATGTGAGACAAGTACAAGTACAACATGATTGGACTTGAGACACAACGACACGAAGTTCAATGGATTTATTTACAAGTCACATGCAATACGATCGAGTTTGGCATGTGATGATCATTACAATACAGATACTATACATCAATACACTTACAGACAACCCACAGCTTTACAGTCTATCTCACAAGATGTACAAGCACTCGACTTTCGGGCACAGAACTACACAAAGCCTTTCTCTACCCACACGTCCTGTCTGGTCCGAGTACCCAAGCTGTCTGTCTGTTTCTCGCACAGCGCTTGCCCTCTGTGGATTGGCTTCACGAGGACTGCGTGCTTCTTGCTTTGTCCTTGCCTGACCGCTGGCTATCGCGTCAGCCAGCAACCTGCGGGCAGGTAACTAATACTCGCCTGGCGGGCGTAACGATGTTACTGCATCCCGGTTGGGGACTATTCGCCTGGCGGGCGTAACGATGTTCCTGCATCTCGGTTGGAGACATTCGAGATTCTGACACCCCCCCCCCCCCGGAAACCCTAAAATTCCCCCCTGTGGGGGGAGGGATTCCCCACCGGTTGAGAACCACTGATCCAGATCATCAAAGAGCGAGAGAGAGAGATCTGTGGAGATGCAGGAACGCCCGCGCCAGCTAGCAGGGTGCATAACAATGATGATATCATGCATAACACACAAGAACAGAAAAGTCTAGATACACTTTAACTGGTTGTTTACATATGTAGCTTTCAGAGATTGTCACCTACGAAAGGGATTATATTATTTATCTTTCTATTTCTAAACACTCATTCATTGCTTATTTTAAGTGCCTAGTTCACAGCCGGAACCAAACACTGGTTCCTGATTATTAAAAGAAATCCTATCATATTTTGGTTTCCATTTCTGAGCCATCGACGCTTCGCCCACGCATATTCGGCAACCATTCATCGCAAAAAGCAGAAGAAACACACCAAATTGGGTCTGGAACGCTGTGAAAACACCATAGGGGAAAGTGCAGCCATTAGCGTTACAGACAAGAAGAAAAATGAAGAGGAAAAAATTACATGTTTTCTCTGGTCCATTTTGCGGAAGTCTTGTATGACAAACCTACTCAGTCGTCACCCACCTCTTTTAATGGTGACTCGATACACGGTCAAGTGCGGTTGCGACCTCAGTTGCCACAACCCGTCTAAAAAATTACCAGGCTTGGAACAGCTTTTTTGACTGCTTGTACATGTTTCATTGAAAGTCAGTGATATGGTATCTTTGTTTTCTGGAATTTGGAAGAAATTATCTCTACTGTTCCTTCTCTCTCTCTCTCTCTCTCTCTCTCTCTCTCTCTCTCTCTCTCTCTCTCTCTCTCTCTCTCTCTCTCTCTCTCTCTCTCTCTAGCGCTCTCTCTACATCTATCTCTAGCACTTACTCTCTCTTCAGCTCTCTCCTTCTCTCCAGTGCTCTCTCTACCTCTCTTTTCACCACTTTCCTTCCCTCTCTTTCTACCACCTCTCTCTCCACCTCGCTTCACCTATATCTCTACCCCTTCCTTCACCTCTCTCTACTTTTCTCTTCACAACTATCTCCAGCTCTCTCCTTCTCTCGTTTTAACCACACCTCTTTCCCCACGTCGCTTCACCTCTCTCTTCCCCCCTCTTCACCACCCACTACCTCTACCTATGTATGTGTTTATGTATGTGTACATATGCCTCTCTGTGTGTGCATACATGTCTGCCTGCCTGCCTGTCTCATAACATGATAATATGTATTGTTTATGTTAACAACATTTATTTAATGTTTTTTTCCCTCTACGTGAATGAATTTGTTGGTTGTTTGTGATTTCTTAGCAAGTTTACGTTCAGTAGTTTGCCATTGCTTTGTGAACGACCGGTTATCCTACAATTTTATAAACATCCCAACGCAAGGTGATCTGCTGCCAAATCGCCCATAGCTGTGTTTTGAACGCTGTATTCGGGATTACGAATTGTGTCCGTAACCCCATCGACACAGAGTCGATCGTAAGGGCAAGACATACAAAATATATGTGGCATTTCAGCATAACAGATGTCAGCATACAAGGCGGACTTGAGAAATTAGCGTTGCTTGGGAAAATACTAGACACGAGAGTCAGAGAAATACAGTGAAAGATGTTTGGAATAAAATTAAACAACTGGAAACGAATAATAATACACCACTACCACCGCCGCCGCCGCCGCAGCCACCGCCGCCGCCCCCACCGCCATCATCATCATCATCATCCAATTCTGCCGTCAAGCGTCGTGGGGAGGAATAATTTGCGCTCCAGTCCCCGGTGGGCGGCACTGGATAGTGTCATTCCATGTGATTGTACAATATCTTTGATGTCGTCAATCCATTTTCTTCTTGGACGTCCTCGTGGTATCGTCGCAGGTGATCTTTGATGTAAGGCCAGTGATGGTAGTTGCTGATGTTGCATTCTAACGACATGGCCAAACCACTTGATCTTCTGCCTTTCAATAAATGTGGCACAAGGTGTTGATCCCACTGTCTGTATGATAACAGCATTTCTTACTCGGTCTCAGATTGTTAAGTTGGCAGCTCTCCTCAGGCATCTCATCTCGCAGGTGTTGATTTTGCGAAAGTGTGATTTGGATAAAATCCAAGTTTGAAATTGGTAGCATAGGGTTGGTATGAATATGCTGTTTATTATCTGTCGTTTTGCGGACATGGGTATATTTGGATGATTCAGTAAGGGTGATAGTTAATATGTAAGTGCACTAGCTTTTTGACATCTGAATCCGATAATAACATATGCAACGTCAATTTCCTTTACTCTCAACGCCTCTTTCCTTTTCTGATCTCCCCCCCCCCCCACCCCTCTCCAATTGGGGCATAGGACCCCAACCAGCAGCTTCCAAGGCCCTTATCTTTAGCTATCCCATGATGCAGCTCTGTCCATACCCTTCCCATATTGTTCATGTCTATTTCTACTTCTCTTCTCCCCGAGTATTTAGATCTTCCTCTATTCCTTCTGTTCTGTGGGTTGCCGACTTAGGCATTTCCAGTTATACTATTCTCTGGTTTTCTCAATGTATGTATGGCCTATCTAGCTCCGGCCTCTTTTCTTCACCTCTTGATTCACCGGTATTTGTCTAGTGCTCTCCACGAGCTCCATATTGGTGATTTTGTCCCATTATGTGATTCCTTCTATTTTGCGCAAACATCAATTAGTGAATATTTGTAGTCTGTTTGTAATCTTAATGAGACCGCTGGAAGATCGTTTTTACACACCCAGTATTGTAAACTTCCTTTCATATAGGTAATAGGGAAAGATATCCCACAAGCATAAACAGCCCAGCGTGCATTACACTCGAGTTCAAAGTGTGCGAACGAGAAAAAAAATCTGGTTAAAGTAATTTGAAGTTCAGTACCTCAAATTAACTCTTAGCTAAAATTCCACCACATATCAACACACTGATTATAAGAAGTGGCTTGTAGAAACACTGGTACTTAGTTTTTAATTCACCGCAAACGGCGTAGTTAATTTTAGTACTGACCTAGATCTGGTGAGAGCGTCGTTTTTCAGAATAGGGATATCGGGATTCACTTCGTGATCGGTGGACAAGTGTGTTTGCAGCAAGATGTACCCAAAACCGTATGTCGTTGTCTTCGCAAACTGACCCCCAGATTCATCAAAGATGAGCGCAGACAGATAGGACATACATAAGATAAGACGAGTAGCACAAGATATGGATATATACTCCGGTGTCATTGAGCGCCCTCCGGGCCCAGAAACATTTATTGCATCCATCGATCGGTCTAGTAGGCCACCACACACTCAACTGAAAGTTATCGACAATACATTCAATCTATATGATTCTTCTTCTTGTTCTTGCTCAAGAGGAAAGACTAAACTAACTAACTAATTGCACAGAGTTTTTCACATCACACAAATGACCCTACCCCCCATACACAAATTGCACCGTATATGAACACACTCGTACACTCATTATGGAATCATTCTGGTGTCACGTGATTTCCCGGGAACTCCCGGAATTCCTTTCTGGAATTGAACACGAGCCATGTAATCTACTCAATATGAACTGGTACAGTATAAATTACTGAAGCCACTGGTAGTGAAGTTTTGTAACTTTAAGGGCGATACCAAGAGAACATGTCGGAGACGGTGGTAGTCATGATCGCCAATGTCTGCTGCCGGCCATTCACCGAAAGAATTTGAAAACAACCCGAAACACAGAAGCAATGTGTATCGTTAATGCTAACGCTCATTACAGCTGGGAACACCTGACCCAGATTCTGCCTTCCCCGCCTTGTCAAAGTTATCTCCCCGTTTCTTAAGCCTCGTTTTATTTTCCTCTGAGTCGGGTAAAAACCGCGTGGAAGAATTACCTTGTTACCTATTAATAGAAATGGAATAGAATGATGCCTCTTCCAGAAATATAGCACATTAGAAGAAATTGACAAGATGTAAGGGATTTGATTTTGGTTGGCACTGTCTATAACCTAATTGAATTTGCTTGATGTTTCCAGTAGTTTATTCCAGGTATTGCAATGTCTATGTGTATCATCTGGAAGTCTGTCTCTCGGAGCTGCATGTGGAGAGATGCTAGCAAAGTATTTTCTTGCTTGTCATCTACTTGCTGGATGCTTCCCTTTTGATCTAATTTTGTCGGCGCTTTAACCGTAGACGAGTTACTTGTTTTTCTTCGTGTTTGGTTTTTGCTGTCATAGAGGGATCTTAAAATAGAACAAAATGATTCAAAGCATTTTGCTTCCTGAAGACTAGGCAAATAATTATAACTATTTTGGTAACTGATTTATGTTGGCGAAGAATAATTTACGTTTAATAATATGTAGAGGTTCCTCATAAGGTAGAAAACTGTAGCTGCAAAATACAACCACAGAACAAGTCTTGGTGTGAGTTTGTTGAGAGCTAATGCTCTACTGGGATATAAACGGCAGATACAAGAAGAAGAAGAAGAAGAAGAAGAAGAAGAAGAAGAAGAAGAAGAAGAAGAAGAAGAAGAAAAGAAGAAGAAGAAGAAGAGGAGGAGGAGGAGGAGGAGGAAGAGAAGGAGGAGGAGAAGCAACAGCAGCAGAAGAAGAGGTAACAGCAGCAGAAGAAGAAGCAACAGCAGCAGAAGAAGAAGCAACAGCAGCAGAAGAAAAAACAACAGCAGCAGAAGAAGAAGCAACGGCAGCATAAAATGAAGCAACAGCAGCAAAAGAAGAAGCAACAGCAGTAAAAGAAGAAACAACAGCAGCAAAAGAAGAAGCAACAGCAGTAAAAGAAGAAACAACAGCAGCAAAAGAAGAAGCAACAGCAGCAGAAGAAGAAGCAACAGCAGAAGAAGAAGAAGCAACAGCAGCATAAAATGAAGCAACACCAGCAAAAGAAGAAGCAACAGCAGTAGAAAAAGAAGCAACAGCAGTAGAAGAAGAAGCAATAGCAGCAGAAGAAGAAGAAACAGCAGCAAAAAATGAAGCAACAGCAGAAGAAGAAGCAACAGCAGAAGAAGATGAAGCGACAGCAGCGGCCACAGAACAAGAAGAAGTAACATCTATGAATAACATGGTTAGAGCATGAAACGAGTTGCAGGAAATAGCAAAAGATAGGACCCTGGTCCGAGTTGGTTGAGGTCTACGCTCCAATCGGATATAAAAGGCAATAGAAGAAGAGGAAGACACATGTCACACGGTGATTCCTAGCAATCTGGCATGGCCGGTTGTGCGGCATATGACCCACACTAGTGAAGGTAATCTAGCACAGAATCTGGTCTTTGATTCAGGAACATCGCTGCCAAAACTCAATGTGTCTCAAACCCTTTCGGCCAATCCCTCGTACCATTTGAGCTATAGCTCATAATGCCAGCATCCTCATACGTATTAATTCATTCATTCAGTAAAATGCCCTTTGTAGAACCTCACTTCCACAACAACCTTCTGGAAAACCTATCCGTCATAAGCACGATGTCCCGCGTCCGATACACCCATCTGGAGGTAATCTGCCACATCCTGCACTAATCTTCTTTTTGGCCTTCCTCTTCCTCTCTTCTCGGCTATTTTACCCCCCCCCCCCCATATGCATATACGCATACAAATATACACTTCTTTCGTGGTCTAAGTTTATCGAAGATTCAAAACCTTACCATTCCCTGTATCTTTACACCGTTAACAGGGCAGCACTACCAACCTCTATAGAAACCACTGCCTTAAATTACGGGGTACATAAGAGAATTTTCTTACCCTATCAGGTGAAAATGATATTAGCCATCTAACTGATAACGGTGGCATATTATCGCTTTCATTCGCTAACGGAATAAGACATTAATTCATCACAAATTACGCTTACATATGTTTATTCAGAGGGAACACCACGACGGTGCGTTTGATGGTAAGTACGTTCTTGTGTTGTTTGGGTAAAAACATCTCGGCAACGTAATCTTATCTAGCCGAGAAGATCGCAAATACAGGTCTGGTCTTGTTTACAGACTCCACGGCGTAAGCTGTTTCTAGGCGCATCGCGGAACTTTATCTTTATACGTGACATTGTTGCGCTGTGCGATAATATTATCTGTCTTGTCCGGGCATTGCTTCTATGGCTTCAGTGTAAAGTAGAGAGGATACGTAGATGTCATCTATAATGTAGTTGACAAGTGAGGTGAGGACAAGACGCCGACACGGGATAGGACACACACTGAGAAAACCTGATGATAGTATAATTAGACAGTCGTTTCATTTGGAACCCACGTGGAAATCGAAGTTTGTGGCTTCCTGGCGAGAGGACAGCGTAGAGAATTGGAGCTAGAGATTATTAATATGGGGAGGACGTTGAGGGAGATGCAGGGGATAGCAAAGGTTATGACAGATTGGAGTGTGTTGGTTGGGGAAACAATGCTCCAATAAGGATTATATGGCAGAGGAAGAAGGAGGAGGAAGAAGAAGAAGAAGAAGAAGAAGAAGAAGAAGAAGAAGAAGAAGAAGAAGAAGAAGAAGAAGAAGAAGAAGAGGCGAAAAAAACACAACTGCAACAACAACAACAACAACAACAACAACAACAACAACAACAACAACAACAACAACAAAAGCAACAACAACAACAATAACGTCCAATAAATAATACAACAAAGTGTGATCAACAGTTATTTAACAACGTTCCAGAAATAATTACATAATAACGTGGAAGAAACAACTATATAAAATCATTCAAGAAACGACTGTACAACAATCATTCAAGAAAGAACTTTATAGCAACGTTCCAGAAATAATTATATAACAACATTCAAGAAATAATTAAATGACAACGCTCAAGAAACAGCTACGAATATATAGCAGCATCATAGAAACACCTATATCACAACGTTCAAGAAACAGCTATTTAACAGCTTCCAAGAATCAACTTTATAACAATATCAAGGAAACAACTATATAACAACTTCCAAGAAACAGCCTTATAACAACATACAAGAAACAGCTATTTAACAACGTTCAACAACCCCCAAGACACAACAAGCTTCTAGACCAGAGGTTCCCAAACCACGGCCCGCGTGGCCCACAGCCTTGTCGACCAATCAGAGTGCGCATGTTGTCGTCTGTTACAACTGTTTAGCAGAGTCGGCAGTATTGTTTTTTCAAATAAAAAATTACCGTTAAAACCTATAAACATGAGTGTGAAAAATCTAAAATCAAACAATGGTAAAATGCGAAACTGTGAAGACTTTGCTTGTCGTGAATTCAACGAAGATTGAACGTAGAAATTTATGTTTATGCCTAGCCGTAGTGGTAAACCAGTTTGCTTAATCTGTGGATTTTGTGTTTCTGGACACTGAAAAAAGTGTCTATCTGTTTCTGTCTGAAATAAATGAAGTGCCTACAGAACGGGAATGTCTGCTGAACGATGACTGGCTTAATGACCTGGCATTTTTGATGGACATCACGTCTCATTTAAACTCCTTAAATGCGAGGATCTAGGGAAAAAACAAACTATTCACACATTTGTGCGATGACATTTCTTCATTTAAAATGAGACTACGACTGTTTATCGGCAGCTGACTGAAGGGACTTTAGAGGCGTTTCCAACTCTGAAGACGCTTGTGGTGGAAAATAAATTTGACTCGTTACAGTACAAAGTAAAAGTTGAAAGTCTTCTGGATATCTTTCAGTCGAGATTTCAAGAGTTCACAATAGAGGAGGATAATTTTTATAAATCCCTTCGTATTTCCTGATTTCAAGCTCTTTCAATTACAGCAAGACCTTCAGCACGGAGTAATTGATTTGAAATGAAATTCTGCACTGAGATGTACATTTCTGGAGCTGCCTGCTTCACCTTCAGCTAATCATATGAATTCATTCTGGTGACTATTGCCTGTCGAACAATTTTAACACTTGCGTTCATTCGCCCAGAAATAAATTTGTCGTTTTGGTTCGATTTACAGATGTGAGCAGACATTTATCGCAATGATCGTTATAAAAAAACAAGCAACGTTCCAGACTCATCGACAGTAACCTAGCTGCGCTTATGACTGGGCACGACAGATTTGTGCCCAGACATTGATAAACTGGCATTTGGTCTTAAGTAACTGGTGTTGAAGAATTGTTACCATTGTAAATTAATTACAATAATAGCGATTTTCGAAACTGATTTAAAATGTATTGTAAAATGAACTTTTGATTTTACACCAAAAAATGACCACAGTGTAGTACTGATGCTGACTACCTTTAAAGTTTTAGAATTTTGTTGACTAAAGTTAAGAAAGGAAAGAATGATATTGCACGACTTTTATAATTTTATAACGTTGTGGCCCGCTTAACTACCGAAAATAGTAAATATGGCCCTCTGCTTGAAAAGCTTGGGAACCACTGTTCTAGACTGATTCGCATGCTTACATCAGTGGTTCCCAAAGTGGTGGTATCATCATCATCATCATCATCATCATCTTCCACTTCTGCCGTCAAGCGTCGTGGGGAGGAATAATTTGCGTTCCAGCGCCCGGTGGACGGCACTGGATAGTGTCATTCCGTGAGGTTGTACAATGTCTCTGATGTCGTCAATCCATTTTCTTCTTGGACGTCCTCGTGGTCTCGTCGCAGATGATCTTTGATGTAAGGCCAGTGATGGTAGTTGTTGATGTTGCATTCTAATGACATGGCCAAACCACTTGATCTTCTGTCTGTCAATAAATGTGGCACAAGGTGTTGATCCCACAGTCTGTCTGATAGTAGCATTTCTTACTCGGTCTCGGATTGTTAAGTTGGCAGCTCTCCTCAGGCATCTCATTTCGCAGGTGTTGATTTTGCGAAGGTGTAATTTGGATAAAGTCCAGGTTTGAGATTGGTAGCATAGGGTTGGTGTGAATATGCTGTTTATTATCTGTCGTTTTGCGGACATGGGTATGTTTGGATGTTTCAGTAAGGGTGATAGTTGATATGTAAGTGCACTAGCTTTTTGACATCTGATGTCAATTTCTCTGTCCAATCTGCCATCTTCTGTGATCATACTTCCAAGGTATTTGAATTCTTTAACTTGTTTCAGAGGTGTGTTATTTATCTGTATATTTAGTGGGCCTGGCGATCTGCTAACTTGCATTACTTCGGTTTTGGCTGTGTTTATACTCATATTGTATCTGCTGCAGGTTGAACTCAGATTAGTAATATGATTTTGTAGTCTGCCCTCATCGCTGTAAAACAGGCACTGATCATCTGCAAATAGAAGTTCATTTATTCCCTGTGGGTCAGTTGTTTCATCTGGAGTAAAGAGTTCTAAATTTTCTGAATCTGGTCTGTCGAGACTTGCTTCTTTGGAAATTCTGTCCATGTAGATATTGAATAGCAGGGGAGAGAGCACACATCCCTGCCTCACTCCTGTATTGACTGTGAACATATCTGATATACCTTCCTGTGTTCTTACTGCACTTTGGCTCGAGTGGTACATGGCTATGATATTTTCTAGCAGTTGCCCTTCTATCCCATAGTCTTCAAGGATGGTCCATAATTTGTATCTGTCTACTCTATCAAAAGCCTTTTCCTGATCTACAAACACAATATTCTGCTGGTCACTATATTCAATAGTTTTTTCACAAATTTGTCTAAGTGTAAATAATGCATCAGTGCAACTTTTACCTTTCCGAAAACGGAATTGTGCTTTGCTTAACTGTTGTTCAACTATTGGTCTAGCTCTTTGTTCCAAAAGTTTTGCATACATTTTCCCTATATGGCTTAGGAGTGATATACCTCTGTATGTTTCGCACTCTCTCATATTGCCTTTCTTTTTCCATATTGGTACTATTATTGCCTGTTGCCAATCATCTGGGACTTTTCTTTCTTCCCATGCTATATTAAAAAGTCTTGTTAGCCATTTAACTCCTGTTTCCCCACAGGCCTGAATAGCTTCTGTGGTTATTCCATCTGGACCTGGTGATTTGTTCTTAGGACTTTTCTGTATAACTGCTTTGACTTCTGCAGGTATGAAATTTGGTTCTTGCTGTCCCTGGCGTTTAGGCACAAAAGTGAGGTTTCCTATGTTATGTGTGGGGTTAAGTAGTTCTTGAAAGTATTCTGCCCATCTTGCTAGTCTTTGTTGTGGATTAAATATTGGTATACCTCTTTTGCTGTTTATGATAGTGGTTGGGTTGTAACATGCATCTCTGTTTCTCATTGTGGTGACACGTTTATAAAATTCTCTTGGGCAGTCTTTGCTAAGGGTCGCCATCTGTTCACCGTATATTCTCCAGGATTCATCTTTAGATGCTCTAATTGTTCGTTTGGCATTACGTCGTGCTATTCTATAAGTAATATAGTCCTGTTCAGATTTAGTTGTGATCCACTTTTTGAATGCTACCTTCTTTTTGAATATGCTATCTTTAACTTCGTTGTTCCACCAGGCTGTTCTTAATCTTTTGTCTTGCCCTACTTTCTTTGTTCCACATTTATTTTTCAGTGTGTCGAGCATGGCAGCCTTGAAACATGTCCATTCCTTATCTACGCTTGAGTGGTCATCAGGGATGTTCTTATGTAGGTTTTGGATTTCTTGATTGAATTCGTCTTTAACTGTATTTTCCTGCAGCCTCCTATAATTGATGACATGTGTTGTTACTTTTTTGTTTCTTATTCTCCTGTGTGATGAAATCTTTTTTATTATGACTGGTTTGTGATCAGTATCAACATCTGTATTTGGGAGTGCTCTTGAATCTAATAGTAGCCTTCTGTCTGATTTCCTAATTAGAATAAAGTCAATTTGAGATGTTTGATCTATGTCATTCCATTTATACCAGGTTTTTGTGTGGCTACGACGATGTTGAAAAAAACTATTTGCTATTATTAGTCCATGTTCCGAACATATGTTGAGTAGATGTTGACCATTGCTGTTACAATCAGTCTCTGTGTCGCTGAATGGCCCCATGCAATCCTCCCACGGTGTTCTTCGTGTGCCTATTCGTCCGTTAAAATCACCCATTACAACTAGTTCATCTGTCTCCTTGACATCATTTAACGTGTCTGCAAGTTTATCAAAATATTCGTCTTTGTCTTCGTCGCTGTAAGTGTCATTACATGGGGCGTATGTTTGTATAAAAGTTGTTGTTCTATTTCCTTCTTTGATCTGTACTAGTATTATCCTTTCTGATATAAATTTAGTGTTGATAATAGCTTTCGCTTTGTCTGGATGCAACAAAAAACCCACTCCATGTTTAGCTGTAGCTCGCTGATCGACGCCACTCCATATAAGGACGTAACCTTCATGTGTTTGTTTCGTGTTCTGCCCCTTTTTCCTAGTGTCTGCGAGTCCTAATAATTGAATATTTGATTGTTTCATAAACTCTACAAGAGCTGGTTCCTTATATCCTAGACCTGTAACATTCCAAGTTGCAAAAATCTCCTTTCTATTTGAAGTGTGTCGAAATTTAGCGGTTGTCGTCGTTAGTCGTTTGTTGTGACGCTTCGGTGTGTAGTTTCCGGCGTGAACGCTGATAGAGCTGCGTTTTTCTCTCAATTTCCTCCATAATTCGCGAGCAATAGTTCTTGAACAAATAAATTCCCTACCGGTTTGCTGGACCTGTCGTAGGTTCATCCTTATTTGAACAAATTGATGTTAAGAAACACGCACTGCTAGGTTATGACCACTTGAAAAGTGGACTGTGTCAGTGGTATCGCCACCCAATAAAACAGACCCTGTATCCATGACATCACGTCCTATTTGGGAATGGGAATTTGTGCTGTGCTGATCAATATCAATCAATCAATCAATCAATCAATCAGGTGCCGTCTTCACAATGAAGGTTGGATGCAATAGATTTCCAACACTATAGCCTGTATTGCACATTCTACAACACTGCCGTTGGTTTATTTCTTGATGCTATCTACCCTCTTGTATCGTTGTCTACCTCTTGCTTGCTTGCCTTCAACCTTACCCACCAGTATGGTTTATAGAAGACTTTTAATATTTCACATGTCCCTTTTGTTTTTATTCTTTAATCAATTCTTTTTTCATTCCCAGTTTTTCTAGAGCCTCTGTATTTGAGCTGATCAATATACCTCTCCAAAAATGTGAAGTTTCAGTACCGGTCTTGCACATCCCGTGATTTTTGAGCTTGGAAAATTGAAAAAGCGCTTTGCATCATCCCTATTGGATATGGTACTTTGGAACTGGGTCGGGAAAAAGTCTCGTTTTTCTGATAGATAAAAGTTGCTTTCTGGGCTCACAGTAACGTAACCTCTAGTGCTTCGGACACAGAGTTGAAACTTACAGTCTTCCAGAGGATACGCCCTCAGCGAACCAACCAACAAACCAACCAACCAACGAACGAACGAACGAACGAACGAACCAACCAACCAGCCAACCAACCAACAAACCAAGCAAGCAACCAACCAACCAACCAACCACCAACCAATTATATGGGTTTGTAGGGAACTAGGGGTGTGACCAGGTGGCAATACTGCCGGTAATCTGCGAATGTTTGAGAATCACTGTACATTAGTTGATATTGCATGATGAATAGCATACGTGTTATTGCGCTTTCTATTTGATGTACACACTGTATTGCCGGAGCGATCGATGTACACAATCATAAACACCTGTTGAACACAATTACGCACACAGCGAGTTTTCCAGTGACGTCAGTTGTCTAGTTACTCTGTAGTCTGCCAGCCTACTAAGTCTTTAGCACGATGTTCACAACGGTAACTGTGTGACATCACTGTACGGCTCAGTGGTATAACGTAATCTCCAGCTCTCTCTCTCTCTCTCTCTCTCTCTCTCTCTCTCTATATATATATATATATATATATATATATATATATATATATATATATCTCATGTATACATGTATATATGTCGCCTTGGTGTAATGGTTAAGGAGTTACGAAGACAATGGCATGAGCTCTCTCTCTCTCTCTCTCTCTCTCTCTCTCTCTCTCTCTCTCTCTCTCTCTCTCTCTCTCATATATGTATGTCGACTTGATGTAATGGTTACGAAGCTGCGAAGATAATGACATGAGCTCTCTCGGATTAGGATTTGATGCTAATTATCGAGGCTTGCTATGAGAGGGAACGGTTGACCATCTATTCCTCTGCTTGTGACTATATATATATATATATATATATATATATATATATATATATATATATATATATATATATATATATATATATATATGTCGTAAGTAATTATTTATTACTTTTAGTATCGTCCCTGGAGTGAGGGGAATCAACACCCACAATTTTTATTACCCAATATTATTGTCCTAGAGAAACCACCAGAATCCGTTCACACAACTCCCTCAGTCGGTAGACACCTCTTTCTTACTCTCACTCACCCCTGGATCATGCCCCCTCTCATTCTTCCCCAACACAACATACTCAACAACTCTAGCTTTAACAAATAAATACACCTATTAATTTATTAAAACAAAGAGTATGTGTGTGAGAGGTGTGTGTGTGTAATGTGTAGAATGTGTGTCGAATATTCTAAGGTGTATGTAGAATCAGACCAGTGAATCAGGAGCAAAGCCTGTCACATCACTGTGCTGAGCATACAACAGCACCATGTATTCCGGACAGTGAACCTCACCCAGAAGATGTCTCTCCGTCCACGTGACAACTTTCTCCAATCACTCGAACAAACAGGATGCTGGTCATCAGATAGACACTGTTCGATCTTGGACTTCACTCTAACAAACACGGTGAAGTTACTCTGTTTAATAATGTTTGTTGAACAGAGAATCTTTCAATTACTTGAAATGTCACTTGGGGAAAATCTAATGTTCACAAGTCTCTGATTATAAAATTTTCCCCATCTTTAAAAAACAACCTATTAATGTTTTTAGGTAGATGTGTGTGTGTGTGTGTGTGTGTGTGTGTGTGTGTGTGTGTGTGTGTGTGTGTGTGTGTGTATATGTCCTTGGTATATGAGTTAAGAATCTTCGGTGATGAAGCTTATCACTCAGTAAACACAACACTTATGTTCATTAAGTCCGGCTCAGCAGAAGCCAGGTTTCTGCAGACCACCTAGGTTCTGAGCCCCGTGTAAAAGCCTCTCAGTAATCTCGGTCTTAATTCCGTGAGCCATCATTGTATACAACTTTGAAACTGCTTCTTTGTAACAAATCATCTCACACTCAAGTAGAACCTGTTGAGTAGAGAACATCATGGTGAGGGCAACTCAATCCTGACCGTAATTAGGTGAGTGTAGGCCAATAGCAGCACTCAGATCTATAACAGCGATCCGATCTCTGTCATACGGCCAAATAGCACATCACATGGTCTTAGACATGGCAACACCAGGAAAGAATACAGGAATGGGTAGAAACCCAGCAGATGCCCTACAGGAAGATCCCACCTTTTCACATTTCCCTCATCCCAACCATCCTCAATCTCTTTAATTATTATCCCACTACGTTGTCCTCAACTCCCCGAGTAAAATGATATATCACACAAGCTAGTTAAAGCCATACAATAGGGCACTAGTGCCGACGCTCCTATAATACTTTATAGCACCGCACTTATAATACATTGTATCACCGCACCTATAATACATTATATCACCGCACAGTACTGTACACTATTCCTAATCATATTCTAAGTTAGATATGATTAATAGAATACCATATGCCTATTCCGGTTGCTAATCGAAACTATGCAATCACAGACTGGATCTATGTCCGCCGATAAATATCAACAGTTTGACACTATATTCTTTCATTGAACACAACTCGGAAACTGCACCGATCCTTAACACTTCAGAAATCTTGGTCGACTAACGCAACTTGTTTACTTCCACTGGTTTTATATCGGGCTTGAGTGACGTCACCACTTTGTCTAGACGCTGAGGTGTCGAGAAGTTGTTTTTCTCTGTATTTTTCCCAACTCAATGTGAACCTCTGTCTGGTGTCCCCTTTCATCTGGGAAATTGTCTCCTGTCTCTGATCTAGAGACCTTCTCCACATCACAAGACACCATCCGACTTCTGGCCAGACATTCCGTCCATCACTTCAAAGGCCGACTCCCGCCTTGCAGACGGATGACGCCATTGTTCGTCAACAATTTGTTAACAAAATGCCGACCGGGGTTAGACATTTTGACGCGACTTATTTTGTTTCTCAGTCCATACAACATCAAAGGGTTTGCTGGTGTTTGTGCAGACGAACGTCTCTCTTTTTTTTTTTTCATCGATCGAACTACCAAGTTTATTTTTCGCGACAATATATATAGTCCATATATATATATATATATATATATATATATATATATATATATATATATATATATATATATATATATATATATATATATATATATATATATAGTCTTCGTAGACTTAGATGGATAGGACACGTTAGGAGGATGGATGATGGTAGAATACCAAAGGACATCTTTTTTGGTGAATTAAAGACGGGTAGGAGATCTCAGGGTTGGCCTCTACTACGATACAAAGATGTGTGTAAGCGGGACATGATTGATACAGGCATTGATAATGCACATTGGGAGCATGTCGCCGCTGAACGTGTTGCTTGGAGGGCAACTATCAGAAATGGAATAAAGACAAAGGAGAAAATGGTTGCAGATAAAGCACACACAGAGCGTGAGAGACGTAAGATGGTGCAAAATGGTGGAAATGACCATGTTTTCACATGCACCTACTGTGGGCAAACATTTGCAGCAAGAATTGGCCTTACCAGCCACACTCGCCACCGCCATGGATCGTAGTTATTAAGCCTTTTTGAAGCACAATGTACCAAACTATCGTCTGTCAAGACGGAAAGGTGCCAATGAATATATATATATATCCATCCATCCATCATGTGCCATATATATATGTGTGTGTGTGTGTGTGTGTGTGTGAACAGACAGACGGACAGACAGACCAGACCAGACCAGACCGACCAGTCCAGGAAGGCACCTCTTTACACACCTTAAGCCTTAAGGAGTATTGGGCGCATGATGCTAGTCAATTGTCTGTATTGACCACTCGGACTCCAGTGTTCTCGGCACTGAAGTACAACATCTCCCATCTTCTTGTGCAGTGACTGTAAAATGGTGCATACCTCACATCTGCACGCTGCTACGGAACAGATGCATGTTCTCAACACACTCCGCTTGAATGTGTTTGCACGTGCTGGGCCGTAGGTTCTCAATATTGTTTAACCGCTTACAAATCGAGGTTCTGGAACTTAAATATTATAGAAACATTCTTAGATTTTTGTTTTTGTTTTTGCATATCCTTTTTACAGGACATCGCTGTTAACAATAGCATGTTATTGCTGTTGTTGATGTCTTGGCAAGTTTACGTTCAGTAGTTTGCTATTTCTTCTGAACAACCGGCTCCCATACCAATTCGTTACAACCCAGCGCAACGCTGCCAAATCGCACGCAGTTGTTTCGAAAGCGGGCAAACGGAATTACGAACCGCGTCCATAAACCCTTCGCCACGGAGAGGGCATTCTTAGATTACCTAGCATCAAAAATAATTTTTTTTAAATAGTATCATTCTAAAAGATCTAAACATGAAATATCAAATTTTACCCGCTGCGTTAAAAGACATTTTAAAAGTAAGTTTGTTGCGTATCGTTTACAGGACTTCGCAGTCAACACTAGCATTGATTAGCTCTTTGTGATTTTTGGCAAGTTTACGTTCATCGATCAGCTACTGCTTTCTGAATGACTTGTACCCATACCAGTGTACGAAACCAGCGCAACGCGGTCTGCTTCCTAGTAGCCCTCAGTGATGTTTCGACTGAAGTATGCGGGACTGCGCATTGCTTTCGTAACTCCGTCGCCACATAGCCGACGTAAAAGCCTAAACACTTGTTTAACTATCATACTGGAGGGTAAGGTTTAATGCAAGAGGTAGACAATGATACAAGTGGGAAGAAAACAGCAAGAGATGGGCGAACAGCAAGAGATGGGCGAACAGCAGTCTGACAAAATATACAATGAATGCGAGAGATAGACAGCGTTAGAGATTCTTTGCAGTAAACCTTTGTGGAAACGGTATCTGTTGATTGAAACATTTATTTAAAATTTGCATAATTTGCGACGTTCTGCAAATGCTCATAATATCATGTCTGGGAAATTGAAGTACTCTGGTCGCAGTGAACACCACAATGATTTAGAAATAACAGCAGTGGAAGCATGATGCCTTGAAGACCAAACGCGGCAGTGGACACGAAGCAAACAATACAGGCTAGGCATACCATGGTATGAGGTGGAGGAATTTCAACAAATCGAGTCTTTCTACCAGGTTATAACGAGAGTGACGTTCTGAAAATGACCAGCTACAAAATGAAGATACCAATGATGATGATGATAGACAGAGGAATAGATGGTCAACTGTTTTCTCTCGTAGCAAACGTCGATAACTAGCATGGAACCCTAGTTCGAGAGCGCCCACGCCATTGCAGTGATACCCCTATCGAACAAATACCGTGTCCAAATGCCAATAACTGTTTCTCGCTCACGTCCCGACTTGGATTCATCCCGGACATCTATTGTTGTATGACCACCATGCCTGGCGCGGATTAACACCTTCACGTCAAATAAACCCACGCCACGCCATGTTTACCGGATCCGCTCCTGGGGACAATCTAGTGCTTCTGCATAATCAGATCTCGACGAATGAAACGCCGTTAGTTGTCAGGTCCGGAAGATTTTATCTCAGATCTCGTAAGAACGTGAGTAGAAGCTCTAGGAAATCCTAGCCTGCTGCTTCAAACTACTTGCTAGTGTGCGTTTCACACAGTTCGTTCTTAACATGTTTCTATCATGTACTTATCTTCTAATTGTCTGCTCTATTGTTTCATATCATCTACAGGGTGTATTTTTAGTGACTGTGCAGTGTTTGAAAATATTGCCGGTCCAACTTTTGTATTCACCCTCTGTAAAGTTCATGCAACATAATAGGTGAATACAAAACTTGGACTGGCAATATTTTCAAACACTACACAGCCATTAAAAATACACCCTGTATAACATGTGTTTGTGCGTTCTCTCGCTTTGAACTCCAGCGTAGTCCATAAACGTGCTACTAATTTTAGTCCTTCCTACTAATGAGAAGTGCACTGGGCTGATTTTAGGTGTGGATTAGCTTTCCTTATTACCGGTGTCCGTCGCCATCAGGAGAATCCACTCCGACTTCTGAGGTACTTGTTAATTTACCTCCCCGTCAATGACGAGAATTCAAAATGTATTATCAAATTAGCGCAGATGTTCTTTTGCAAGTATCCAGACAAAAGAATTAGACGAATCTTAACCTTAATTAGTTGGAGCTTCAGTTGTGAAATTTGACACTAAATTAGAATCGCAAACGAGTCGTGAAGTTTCACACTAAATTGTAATAGCACACCTTTCATACAAGCTGAAATTAAATTTTAATGGCACAGCTTTCATACAAGCTGAAATTAAATTTTAATGGCACACCTTTCATACTTCTTCTTCTTCTTCTTCAGCGTTCCGAGCCATTGAGGTTCTTTGCTGCAAATACAATCCGTCTCCATTCGTCTCTCTGGTGGACCTTCTCTTGCCAGTTGTTGATTCCAAGTGCTTGTAGGTCTGTACATGTATTATCTCTCCACCGCCTTCTTGGTCTACCTCGGGGTCTACGGTCATTTATTTCCTGAGTGTAAGCGAGTTTTGTTTCCCTATTATCTTCCATTCTTTCTATATGCCCCAGCCATTGTAGTCTATTAGCCTTCATGATACCAGTGATTAGCGGGGACTTAAACAGATCATAAATGTCTTTGTTGCTTCTTCTTTTCCACTCTCCACTTTGTGTATCCCTAATGGGCCCAAAGATGCGTCTTAAAATTTTGTTCTCAAAGGTTTGTAACAAGGCTTCGTCTCCTTTCGTTGTACTCCAGGTTTCAGAGCCATACAGCACAACTGGTCTGATCAGTGTTTTGTATATTGTGATTTTGGTGTTACGAGATAGCGCCTTTGATTTTAGTAGATGTTGTAGTGCATAGTATATCTTATTTCCAGAGTTGATTCTAGTTTGTATTTCTTCCCTTATGATGTTGGGGCAGTTGAAGATTGTACCCAGGTATTTGTATGTTTCCGTTCTTTTAATGGTCATATTATCTATTTGTATGTGGCCAGAGTTTCTAGCCATTCCGTCTCTTGAAATTACCATATATTCTGTCTTATCTTGGTTGATAACCAGCCCCATCTGTTGGGCTTTTCCCTTTAAGTGAGTCAATATTTCCAATGTCTTTTGTTCACTTTGCCCTATAATATCTATATCATCTGCATAACCAAGCAGCTTGGATGTTCCTCCAATATCACATTCCTCCTTTACCTTCCTTACAACTTTCTCTAGAGCCAGATTGAAGAGTAGCGGCGATAGTGCATCACCCTGTTTCAAGCCAGATGTTATTTGGAAGGGGTCTGATTTCCTGCCTTTATATGTTACTATATTATAAGTATCTTCCATGCATAGTCTGGTCATGTTGATTAACTTCCTTGGTATTCCAAATTCCTGCATAGCATTCCATAGACTATTCCTATGGACACTATCATAAGCCTTTTTAAAATCCACAAAAATGTTATGGAGATCTCTTTTATATTCCCAATGTTTCTCGGCTATTTGTCGTAAGATAAATATCTGATCTATTGTTGATCTGTTTTGTCTAAAACCCGCCTGGTAGTCACCTAATATGTCTTCTGAATATGGTTTTAGTCTATTTAGTAATACTGCGGATAGTATCTTATAGCTTGTGGACAGTAGTGATATTCCTCTATAATTTCCACATTGGAACTTGTCTCCTTTCTTAAAGATAGGTATCAATAATGACTCTTTCCAGTCATGGGGTAATTCTTCTGTCCTCCAGATTTTTATTATTAGTTCGTATAGCTTTAGATGTAATGCATGGCCACCTGCCTTTATAAATTCAGCAGCAATTCCATCAGTCCCAGTTGCCTTATTGTTTTTCAGTCGTGTGATTACATATAGGATTTCTTCAAATGTAGGTTCTTCAATTTGTGGTTCGCATGTTAGAACCTCTTCCTGTGGGAAAATGTGACATGGAGCTTCACAATTTAGTAATTCAATAAAATATTCTTTCCAAGTGTTGCACATTTCCTCATTGGTATTTATCATATTCCCATTTTTGTCTTTTAAACCATATGTGTTTTGTTGGTGCCCTCGTTTCATTGACTTCAGTTCTTTAAAAAATTTTCTGGATTCATTTTTCACCTTTCATACAAGCTGAAATTAAATTATAATGGCAGACGTGTTGTGAAGTTGCACACTAAATGTTAATGGTACACGTGCTGTGAAAGGTTACACTGCACTATACTCATGCACTTATTGATGTTAGTAAAAAGTCAAGAACCGCTATTCATGCCGCGAGGCGTAATAGGTTTTTAGTGATAGTCTCGTGGGAAAACAATTAACGTTGGTAATTTGAATAATAAAGAAATGAACAATAAGTTTAACCGTCTATTTCCTGGCTTATGTTAAGGCAGCTCCTCAGATACATACTGCAGCCACTAAAACTCGGTCACATCCTAAAACAGCGAATAGTTCTCCAGATTCGGTCACATCCTAAAACAACGAATAATTCTGACTCGGTCACATCCTAAAACAACGAATAGTTCTCATGGCTTGGTCTCATCCTAAACAACGAATAGTTTTCCTGACTCGGTCACATCCTAAAACAACGAATAGTTCTCCTGACTCGGTCACATCCTAAAACAACGAATAGTTCTCCTGAATCGGTCACATCCTAAAACAACGTATAGTTTTCCTGACTCGGTCACATCCTAAAACAACGAATAGTTCTCCTGAATCGGTCACATCTTAAAACAACGAATAGTTCTCCTGACTCGGTCACATCTTAAAACAACGAATAGTTCTCCTGACTCGGTCACATCCTAAAACAACGAATAGTTCTCCTGGATCGGTCACATCCTAAAACAACGAATAGCTCTCCTGACTCAGTCACATCCTAAAACATCGAATAGTTCTCCTGACTCGGCCATATCCTAAAACACAACAAAATGCGAAGGAAAGTATAAGAGGCAAAACACTGAAGGAAAACTGGAATGGGGAGACCAAGGAAACATCATGTCAACAGCCATGATCAGATCGGGAGGTTCGAATCTAGATGTTCGCCTACCGGCGGGGTATTCATAGATTCGGTCCATATCGGGTCGGATTCAATCAATCAGGTGTCGTCTCCACAATGGAGGTTGGCTGCAATGGATCTCATTAGATTGTTTTAATTGTCCTGGGTTTCCAGGTCGAACCAGCCTAAAATGGGTACAGCAAATGTCTAGGGAAGTAAAGGCAGCTGGGATAATCCTGACCAAATCACCCACTTAATGCCGACTGGCCTTTAACAATATGGACCCAACACCATATGTCCCAGGTGCCTTAAGGCGTGGAAAGAGGTCCTTTCGTCAACATTTGACATACACAGATTAATCAATGCAGACATGGATAACGTTACAGACAGCGCCATAAGACAAGCAACTATGAACTGGAATCGTAAGAAAGCTTCACGCTGCAACATTTGATGTCAAAGATGACAGTTCTGTCTCTGTTGTTGTCGTGCAGTGCTTTAGAATAGCTGGCGATTAAAGACGGGTTGTCATAGAATAATAATAGTCTAGATGCAATGTACAGGTTAAGCTCATGATTTCAGCTCTGATAGCTGTGTCTTAAACGGGCAGCTCGTTGATGGCGAGGTAGAGGGATCAACCCCTACATCGGTCACTTCGGCTACAACATTGACTTCTTATTCAGAAAATAATGGCAAACTACAGAATGTATTCGTAATGACTGTGAAGTGTTTGAAAATATTACCGGTCCAAGTTTTGTATTCACCTTCTGTAAAGTTTATGAAACATTATAGATAAATACAAAACTTTGACAGGCATTATTTTCAAACACTGCACAGTCATTAAAAATACACCCTGTACTAAACGTACATGTTTTACAGAAAATCAACTTAGGGTTGGGGTTAATCGCGAAGGATATGCAACATTTTGTAGACACAGTTTTTCCTTTACCGGTAAAAATAAACTTTGTGTCAGACTGTGAGATCCGCATCGTAACCTCTCGGCGCCCCTGGTTCCTCGTGTTATGCACTAGGTTACCGGCAGCACTGTCTGGCACTAACAAGGTACAGGTGACAGGATGATCAAGGTGGTTATGTTTCCATACCTGGACAGAGACAGGATAATAGACAGGTAAAAGGAGTCCTGCTGCTGGCGTTAGATATGTTAGGCCATCGCATGTTGTAGGCCACTGTCCTGTTCTTCCCGAGAGGAGAGTGGAATCAACAAGCACATCTTTAAACTTAGTATCTGTTGGGATTATTGACTGACTTTGGTCTACCCTCCTCTCTTCTGTCTTCCATTCCATATATCTATTTCTTTCTCTCTCTCTCTATTATTCCCTCAACACATACTCCGACAACAGTTCCTTTCAACGATAAGATAAAAGATTTATTAATAAAAACTATGTCTTGTGTATGTATGGATATTGTCTATGTTGTTGGTATGTTGTTCTAGTGTGGTTGCCAGATATGAACTCTGAATGTCTATCAGCTATGTTGCTTCTCGTCCTTTCATTCTTCAAGATCACAGGACAACACATCAAACAGGACAGAGCTCACCCGGGATGATCCGTATGCTTGAATCTGATGGTAAATCCGTTATTGAATGAAACAAAAACTGTTCACCACTGAGTCACGGTACCGTAATAAAAGTCCCGTAAGTTTATGAATGCTCCTGAATCTGTTTCATGACGGTAAGTATCCCACATCGGAAAACCACCACATCGTCACAGTTCTTCTTATAGTCTTTCCTTACTAATACTGTTTTAATTGTCTATTCTTTCTTCCTTATGCCTACACTACGTTGGTAGTTGTAAGTATCCCTGCTTGCCACAGGTTAACCTCTTTTCCTTTTAAGTGTTTTCGTGGTATATTCATTTGATCATACAGTGTTCTGTATTTTAATTGATTTATTTATTTCTTCATCTTACAACCTGCTCATATTCTGTTTGGTCCCATGTAAGTATGTTATTTACTCAAGAGTATTCCTCTTCATCTCTTCTCTGCTTTCACTAGGAGAGTGGAACCTTATTTAGGCATCTATGTTCCTGGAATCGAACAAACACTTAGCGAATAACACACTATTATCCCCTCTTTCCATCATTAGGGACGTGTATTTCTATTCCCACTCAAGAACATATCTCCTTCAGGTCAGTTTGGAACACACACTAAACTTACACAAAGAATCGACCCTCTTTATATCGGTCATTTTTGCCGCATAGTCCTTGACATTGCTGGACACCTCACATCCAGACTGCATTATCATTGTTAGTGGAAAATTACAGCTCGGGACCGTTTCACATCCATACTGCAATATGCTTGTCCAATAATACTGTCGGCCTTTGTCCCAAACCAATCTTTCCACTCGACCCTTTTACCTGCGCGGTTAGCCGGCCCCTTCTCCTGTCTTGACCTATAAACACATGCGCCTGGTCTCTCCTTTGTTAACCCTTCTCCTACCTGGGTAGTCGGTGTATGCAGTCGTCCATCTGGGAATCATTAACTCTCAGTATTTCACGACAGCCACGTCAGTTATCAGTTATCAGTTATCAGTTGGGGTATCTTCATTGCACTCCGGACATGTCCATAGGTGCTCAGATCCCCCCCCCCCAGCATATGCATCAGCGTCCGGTGGCTAATAGTGCCAGTTCTGTGTTGGTTGACGAGGCGCTTTGTTTTCCCGATGTACCTCTCGCGTCTGGCTGTGCCGATTCTTACTCCCAGGTCTTTCATCCTGGACAGCGATGTGGAATCACTGACGTCAAAGCCCTCTATTCTCGCCATATCTTTAAGGACGTTAATAACATCGGCACGATCCATGGGCTGGCCATCTACAGGGGGTGCAGAGCCAGCCAGTTTGTCAGCTCGTTCATTTCCCTCGACTCCCGCATGTCCCGGGACGAAGATGAAGGTGACTTTACGGACAACAGCCTTCCGCAGCGATTCAGTCCACTGTCTACGTACAGATCCAGCTTCGACCTTCTGAATCATGCTCATTGAATCCACGTCATAATGTACAAATAAAAAATAATAAAACACAGTGAAGTGAAAGACCCCTTTAGGCAGATTGGGCTATGGAGAACAACTGAAGAATTACTAAAACACAACAAACATTTACCGTTGATGCCAGCGTAGAATAGTGGGAATAAAATGGTATGACAGAGTAACCGATGTAGAGCTCATGGAGAGAAGTAAGCAAATTCTAGTGAACTATGAGGTGGGGGTAAGACGCCCGCGCTGGTTGGGACACAAGTCAAGAAAACCTGTGGACAATATAACTAGACGGGGTCTAGTCTGGTACGCACAAGGCGAACAAGATAGATGGGGGTCTAGAAACATGTGGAGAAGAGAATGACAGACAGAAATGAATAATACTGGGAGGACATGAAGAGAGTTGCAGGAGATAGTACAAGGCAGAACAGCGTGGCGTGGTTTGGTATAGAAAGAAGTGGAAGGAGGAGGAGGAGAGTGAAGAAGGGGAGGAGAAGGACGATCAGCTGAAGAAGAAGAAGAAGAAGAAGAAGAAGAAGAAGAAGAAGAAGAAGAAGAAGAAGAAGAAACTTTACACAATATCATCATCATCATGTGCCATTCTGATAAGCGTAGGCAGTCATGTTACGCCATCTCATGCGATCACCAGAGTCGTGGATCGGCTCAGGGTCGTTGTCTCGACCATACCACGTCACCATATATTTACTTCTCTTCATTCCTCTTGTTCTCTTCCCCCTCAAACTTGCCAGTTGTCACCAAGTTTTCCAATTTATTTCTTTTCATAACGTGTCCAAAAACTGTGACTGTCTACGTCTAATTTCTCTAAACAGTTTACGGTTTTAATTTGTTTCTTGTAGGACTTGACCATTGGTTTGTCTGTCTGTCCATGTTATTCTTTGCATTTTTCTCAGAAACCACATTTCCACAGCCATCAGATGTTTTTTCAGCTTGTCTGCTCCTTGTCGACGCTTCACATTCATATAAAATTAGAGGTTCTGTGTAACACCTCAACACTCTTTCTCGTTGCAAATGACATCTTTTTATTAGTCAATATGCTTTCCATCTTGCAAAAGATGATCTTGCCATTACCATGGCGATTCTTGTTCTAATCTCTTCAGGGCATCTCCCAACAGATGTTATGACTGTTCCGAGATAATATGCTAAATATGTTAATGACCTTTTAGTCCAGGCAACAAGTATGTTTAGGCTAGTCCACCATTGGATCGTAGCCCAGCTTAAGGCTGGTTTTCAAGACACGTGATCATGCCACTCAATTGTTCTTTATTCTCACCGATACTCTTCTCCCCATGTGCATGTGAAAAATTCATCGACAGTTGGTAATCGAAAAAAGAATTTCGAATGGAATGGTGCCTTGGCAAAATTTAGACATTAGAAAATCATCTCATAAATATGCTGATATTGATCTTTCGGGATCTGTGAGAGGGGTCTGGGGCACTTGTGGAGATAGTTGTCTGCAATAGAAATGATCCTTTACGAAAATGCCAAATTATCTTCGGATCTCTTTAAGCCTGAACCTATTACTTGTGCCTGCTGGGTGTATTACATCATTTAATTTGTCTGCCGGGCGTAGTACCCCAATATTTTTGTCTGCGAGCTGTAGTTATTTCTTAGACGTGCTCTTGTCTTTCTCTTGACCTTGCTCTTCGGTATTTTGATAATGATGACCGGTATCCCAACTACCTCCACGGAGTTAACAAGCATTGGTAGTCTACAGTTAATTAGCCAATTACTGGATGAATGATTGATTTGGTAGAAGGATTGTCTTTATTAGATTGCGGAACAGTCTGTTAGAACGCCAATCTGCTACTTCAGAATACACAACGATCTCTACGATCAGTTCACGAACTACACAGCACGGAGGGAATTCCCATGCGTGTAAACCGGAATCCACAAACACTATAAATACTCTATTGTGTGTAGACTTTTCTCTTCTTCATCGTTCAAGCGATACTTATTTTTGTTTTGTTTTGTTTCGTTTTGGACGTAATTATGTTTTGTCAGTTTACACCAGAGCTACGATATTTGCACCTATCGGCGGACACATGCGCCGTACATCTATGGCACTCTAAACCGTAGAAACAAATAAGGGACTCTGGCGTATAAAGAATGGTCAGCTGTAACTGGAGCAAAAAATTGTCAAGTGTTCTTGAGGAAGATGTGTTTTTGAAGCAGACATTTCCAAGCGTTCCTGAGAAAGATGTGTATTTGAGACAGAAATTTCCAAACGGTCCTGATGAAGATGTGTATTTGAGGCAGGCATTTTCAAGCGTTCCTGAGGAAGATTTGTATTTGGGGCAGACATTTCCAAGCGTTCCTGGGAAAAGATATGTATTTGAGGCAGACATTTCCAAGCTTTCCTGAGAAATATATGTATTTCATGCTGGTATTTCCAAGGGTTTATGAGAGAGATTTGTATTTACTGCTAGTAACTTTTTTCAAGCTTTTCTTTATTTTTGTTTATATCTCTTTAGCTTTCTGTATTCTTCTGTGTGTCCCAAATAATGTGTTTTAACTTTACCGTGAATCCCAACCATCACATATTGTACATACTAAAGAAAACTTCTCTGGTGATCGCCCCACTGTGTATTAATCACGTTGACAGTTATTAACTCATGATTTGCACGGTGTTTATTCCGTTCTTATTTGGGCATTGGCTGTGAAGCCTTTTGGAAAAGGAAGAGTCCAAAGTTAATAATTAAAATCATATATAATATTTCCTATTGTACTGTGATTTTCTACAGATATCTTAGAAGCTTCTTTTTTAATTTTATTTAGATAGTCATCCACAGTAACTTAATTGTGCTATATATAGGACACTTTCACACGAACTGCTAGCGCATTGGGCTAGACCCATATTTGTATATTCCAATCGGCAATCCATGGGTGATGTGGTTAGTATACCACCGGCCGCCTTTATCTCCCAAGACGTTTCCTGGTACCAGGTTAGTCTGGGTCGACCTGGAGCCTAGGTCAGTATTACCAATTCGAATGTGTTCCGTGACTATCGTGCCAGCGTCTAGCCATCACGCTACCGCGGGTCCACATTTTGTATATAGTATTTCCTGTAGTACTTTACTGTGGTAGAGATGCCACAAAGTAATGTAGTGCTGTAGAGATGCCAGGGGGTAATGTAGTGTGGTAGAGATGCCACAAAGTAATGTACTGTTGTAGAGATGCCACAAAGTACTTTGGTGTTGTAGAGATGCCACAAAGTATTTTAGTGTTGTAGATATACCAAATATTAATTTAGCGTTGTAGAGATGCGACAAAGTACTCATTGTATTACATAATCATATCACTCTGTTTTCGTTTGCTTAGTTGAAGCTAAGAAAACAATCAGGGAAATAAACCTCGAACATATTCGACGGTAGGCCAATATGCTATCTCGACACAACGTCGAGTCCCAGATTTCTACCCAAATTTTCCAAATGCACTTACCTTGCGAGGTCCTTGCCCCAACTAGGCAACCTCTACACCACAGCTATTTAGGACGCCACAAACGTCTAGTTTGATAACGCCTCGTGATATTAATGGCTTCATAATCTATGGAGACATACGCCAAGGAAACAGTCGAGTCTTTATTTAGATAGGATAACAAGAGTGACGGCGTCCTTGCCCATTCATTTTACGTATAGAAGAAATCACGTTCAGTGTCGGCGGCCGCGCGTTCTTAGGTCTAACCCTTTAAATCTGGTACATTTCTTTTGCGTATCTAGAATTCGATTCTGTAAAACTCACTTCGTTATGTTATATACCTATTTGGAAAACAATGTAGACGAAATGGGAGGACAGACAGAGATATTAAAATAAGAAACAGAGGTCAAGAGGGACTCCTATAGCACTAGGAGATTTGTGGAAGTCCAGTGGAGTTAATTCGTAAACTAGCATACCGCGTTCAAAACACAGATGCGAGCGATTTGGCAGCAGACCTTTTCTGTTGGTTTCCCTTACAAAGGTATGATTGCCGGTCGTTCAGAAAGCAATGGTAAACTACTGAACGTAAAATGTGCCAAGAAATCACGAACAGCCAAATAATGCAGGAGTTGACTGCAACCTCATGAAAAGAATATGCAATTAACCTTTTTTATTTAAACCACGGGAGTTAAACTTAGCATTTAGAATTGTTAATTCCAATATTAAATCGGTTCTATTGTAGGGGTCACAAAGATGGAAAACAACTAAAATAATTGCCAATACACTACAAACATTCACTAATTTGTGCCTGCGCAGAATAGTGGGAATAAAATGGTATGACAGGATCACCAATGTAAAGCTCATGGAGAGAAATAAACTCATTCCAGTGTACCAAGAGTGGAGGGAAAGATGCTGGCGCTAGTTAGGACACCACTGAGAAAACCTGAGGACAGTATACCTGGACACTCTTGTCTGGAACCCACAAGGCAAACAATTAGTGGGATACCATAAGCCACATAGAGAAGGGAATCACAAACAGCGACGAATAATATTGGAGGGAGCTGCAGTCGCGAATAAACGGCAGAAGAAGAAGATGATAAGTGGCTACCACAAGTCCATCCCTCACACAAAGTATTATGGGCATTATTGGCAGCAGATGTTGCATTATTATAGTATTGTGCATCAAAACACATATTGCGGAGGGTATAGAGAGGGGTAGTAACTCACGGTGGGTGCCATTTACATCCTAAGGGATAGATAGCCCCGGTTACAACCGGTGGCGTGTTTATGCTTGCAGCTACGCTTTGCTATCGCATTTTCCTCATGTTGGACTGGTAGTACATGGTTCCGTCGCCCTGCTACTGAGTGAGTGCGTGGGAGACACTGTGAGCTGTGAAATTCGCGGGGAAAGCTTTTACACCTGTCCTGTACAGTGACCTGCATGTTCGGAACAATAGCTACCGGCTGTTGCTGAATTGACTGAGTTGCTTTTTCGGTTCACGAGTGCATTTTTCAGGAGACTCCCGGGAGTTGGCGCTGAAGCTGCGGAGTTCGTGCTATATGTGACACTTTCGGCGGGTCGCCCTGCGGTAAAAGATCGAGCCATGTGAGAAAACCCGGGTCAATGAGGTCTTTCTGGTGACTGCCGAGTCCATCTACGATGAACTGTAGTTTTCGTGGATTAATTTTGTGTTGGCATTCTGGCGACGGCATTATGTACAGTGTACCTGTGCGGGCTGTTGGATTGCCGAGACTCTTGCCTATTCCACTTTTCACATTGGACAGTGGGGAGCATTTTGTGTGATATTTACTGGCACAGGAATGAAGCATAATGGGGATTATACGTTGCCGTGAAGTTGGAACCTCAACTAACTGACTAACTAACTAAGATAGCCCCGGATCCTCTCTGGAACTCACTTATTTACCTAGCTCAGTTATAACTCCACGAATACCGCTTGTGTACTATGCTGACCACACCACGGGTAACCAATCTTATTTAGCAACAAGGAATGCCCGTCCATAGTACACAAAAGGTTGGGGCGCTGCATAAGACGAAAGAATGTATATACTTCAAAAATTTGTCCAGCGACACTGAAGGTGTGTAAAAAAGATGAGGTTTGATCGGGACACAATAGGGAACACGGCTGGCCACATGTAATATCCTGAAGACAGCAATGGAAATAACACAACCAAAGAGAAGCAGCGACCCGGGTAATTACTGGATTCTTGAAGAGTAGCCTGTTGTAAATATACCCCGGAAGAGACAGACAACTCCTTTATCGAAAAAAGCTGAAAATACTCATTATGTGCTTGCAGAGTGGCGTGGGCACTCATATCTTTACACATATAGTATTCCGGATCAACTCTACTGATGACATTCCTTCACGTTTGTCGTATTAATCCTTTATTACTTTAGTGTCGTCCCTGGTGTGAGGGGAATCAACACCCACAATTTTTTAACCCAATATTATTGTCCTAGAGAAACACCAGAATCCGTCCACAAAAACTCCCTCAGTCTGTAGACACCTCTTTCTTACTCTCACTCACCCCTGGATCATGCCCCCTCTCATTCTTCCCCAACACAACATACTCAACAACTCTAGCTTTAACAAATAAATACAACAAATAATTTATTAAAGCAAAGAGTATGTGTGTGAGAAATGTATGTGTGTAATGTGTAGAATGTGTGTCAAATATTCTAATGTGTATGTAGAATCAGACCAGTGAATCAGGAGCAAAGTCTGTTACATCACTGTGCTGAGCACACAACAGCACCATGTATTCCGGACAGTGAACCTCACCCAGAAGATGTTTCTCCGTCCACGTGACGACTTTCTCCGATAACGCTCGAACAAATAGGATGATGGTCATCAGATAGACACTGTTCGATCTTGGTCTTCACTCTAACAAACACGGTGAAGTTACTCTGTTTAATAATGTTTGTTGAACAGAGAATCTTTCAATTAACTGAAATGTCACTTGGGAAAATCTACTGTTCACAAGTCTCTGATTATAAGATTTTCCCCATCTTTAACAAACAACCTATTAATGTTTCTAGGTAGATGTATATATATATATATATATATATATATATATATATATATATATATATATATATATATATATATATATATATATATATATATATATATGTCCTTGGTATATGAGTTATGAATCTTCGGTGATGAAGATTATCACTCAGTAAACACAACACTTATGTTCATCAAGTCCGGCTCAGCAGAAGCCAGGTTTCTGCAGACCAACTAGGTTCTGAGCCCCGTGTAATAGCCTCTCAGTAACCTCTGTCTTCATTCCGTGAGCCATCATTGTATACAACTTTGAAACTGCTTCTTCGTAATAAATCATCGCACACTCAAGTGGAACCTGTTGAGTAGAGAACATCATGGTGAGAGGAACTCAATCCTGACCGTAATTAGGTGAGTGTAGGCAAATAGCAGCACTCAGATCTATAACAGAGATCCGATCTCTGTCATACGGCCAAATAGCTCATCACATTGATCTGATACATGGCAACACCAGGAAAGAATAAAGGAACGGGTAGAAACCCAGCAGATGCCCTACTGGAAGATCCTACCTTTTCACATTCCCTTCCTCCCTCCCAACCATCCTCAATCTCTCTAATTATTATCCCACTACATTGTCCTCAACTCCCTGAGTAAAATGATATAGCACACAAGTTAGTTAAAGCCATACAATAGGACACTAGTTCCGACGCTCCTATAATACTTTCTAGTACCGCACTTATAGAACATTCTATCACCGCACCTATAATACATTCTATCACCGCACAGTACTGTACTCTATTCCTAATCATACTCTAAGTTAGATATGATTAATAGAATACCATATGCCTATTCCGGTTGATGATTGAGACTATGCAATCACAGACTGTATCTATGTCCGCCGATACATTATCAACACTTTGACACTATGGTCTCTTTCAATTAACACAACTCGGAATACTGCGCCGATCTTTAACACTTCAGAATTTTTGGTCGACTCCTCCAACTTGTTTACCTCAACTGGTTTTATATCGGGGCTTGAGTGACGTCACCAAATTGTCTAGACGCAGAGGCGTCGAGAAGTTGTTTTTCTCTTTATTTTTCCCAACTCAATGTGAACATCTGGCTGGTGTCCCCTTTCATCTGGGAAATTGTCTCCTGTCTGTGATCTAGAGAACCTTCTCCACATCACAAGACTCCATCCGACGTCTGGCCAGACATTCCGTCTATCACTTCAAAGGCTGACTCCCGCCTTGTAGACGGATGGCGCCATTGTACGTTTCTCGAACAACCCACATCATACAGAAATGCCGACCGTGTGTAGACAGTTTTCGCGACGTATTTTGTTCCTCAGTCCCCTGCTCATCGAAGGGTTGCCTGTTTTTGTAGACGAATGTCGGGTCTTGTTTGTCATCGATCGAAACTATCAAGTTTTTCCGCGACAATGTTATCTTCTTAGACCACCAAGATGATTTCCCTCTGTCCTTTTCGGCACTTTCTAGCTGATCTTTTCATTCGCGCTCCAATACCTCGCTTTTCATCGTATGGCAAAATAACACTGTCTATTTTTTATAGTTAAGTACACAAATTCAAATGTAATAATAATAAGAATAATTTAAAGTCAAGTCTTAGTCAGATATGACTGACCTACTGTATGACAGTAGACAGTACTGCTTGATTTCTGTTAATGCCAAATGTTGGGCGGCGCTCGACACATCCGACCCACTACATCGTGCCTGCGGCTTCGGTGAAGAAGTGCAATTGGAATGATAAACAAGCCTTACCCTAGTGAGAGGAAATGCAACCTAAAGACTAAATGTCATGGCATGGCAGACCAGGCCCATAGCCTTGGTTGACAACTGGTCTAAGATCGAAGCTCCGACGGGCGGACAGGTAGAGCATTGATTTGCTGATCCGACAGCTTCTGCGGCTGGACTTGTTCCAAACATACTGGTGTTATCTTTCCTATGAAGTAAACTGGATAGGTCGAGAAAGATATCATGTTGCATGGGCGACACATGGTCTCTACAATTCAGCACAGGTTTTGTGCAAGGGAGAAGTATAAATTCATTTTACATACTATCGACTTTTATAGCGGCATGGTACAAGTCAATAATAATAATAATAATAATAATAATAATAATAATAATAATAATAATAATAATAATAGAAAACGTCTACCAAAATTGAAAAGTCATGAGACTATGCAAACGCAGAAATCCTTTAGGGAGAAGGAAAGTTTAGTTTTGTTCATTAATCAAATGAAATTTCCCAGAAGTATCAAGAGAAGCAAGCAAGTAATCACTATCAAATCACATGTTTTGTTAATACAATTCTACGCCCGTTATAGCTGTATGCTGGTCTATTATTACTCAGCTGAACTCCCCCGCATTGTTTCTATTTTTGGATTTTCGTTCAGGGTGTCCCGAAACTCAGATACAGTTTTAAACGTTTTTTGTGTGGCCGTTCGATCGCTTTTAACTCGAGCGTCGTCCACAGATATGCTGCTAATACTAGTAGCTGCTATTACTAGTTATGCTTATTACCAGTGTCTCTCGCCATCAGTCGAACCATTCTCCGGCTTCAGAGGTGTTGTAATTTACGTCCCCAAGCCAGAGAGTTAACATTTTAAGTCCAGCTGACCGGTATGTGGAATGAACCCATAGCGCCGCGATCACCAGAGAAAAAATTAATCTTGAGCGCTTTTATCATCTCGGTCCACGCCTCGGTTTTAAACATTAATAGCTTGACACAATAGAACACATGCCGCAAATGTTTCTTGTCTTTGGTAACCTAAGATCTAAAACCTGGCCCTAGGAGGCGAAAGTAGAACAGTGGTTAAGTTGCTGAACATGGTAAACTGATCAGACAGACAGACACGGATGTTTAACAGATTCCGTTCAAACAAAATGTACGTTTAGACCAAACAAAAATGGATGGCGGAAAATGGGAAGTAGGGATGGTTCACAGTTATGACCTAAAAGTTGTTAACATGGTAGCAGACATGTTGTATTCTATATCAAATTAAAGCAGGTTGCTTAGTGGGAAATAATGTATTATATTTTAATTGAGACACAATTTTACAATGACATTTCGACATTATATGAGCCCGTGGCAGATACGGGAAGTCGCTTAAGACGTTAATCATCCCATGACACTTGATCAGTTAAAGTTAACATTATATAATAAATGCTATTACCATTTTGGACAACAACCCCATTCAAATTAATATCCGAATTGTGAATGACTCGCTCACAAGGCTATTACTTTGAGCCTGGAGGTGGACCCAAAAATAACTTCTCTTGTGAGTTGAACAGGGTAGGAGTAGTGGTAGTGTGGAAAATATTCACATCTTAATGGGTACAGTGGTATCCTTGTTGCTAAAATGATTGCCTGCGACCCGACAGTCATGCGTTTAAACCCCCATTGAGGTGGAGAGATTTTAGTCACTCATTTGATTTCCCTAGTCCACCCAGCTTAAAATTTTAAAATCAGCCTAAGATAAGAAGGATTTGAACACATTATTATTGGGTCAGCAACCATTGCGCTACCACAGACATTACATGGAATTGAAGTAAATAACTCAAAAAGTTGGTTATGGAATGAAATGATAAGGAAGCTACAT
This sequence comes from Cepaea hortensis, assembly GCA_963921405.1. Classification (NCBI taxonomy): domain Eukaryota; kingdom Metazoa; phylum Mollusca; class Gastropoda; order Stylommatophora; family Helicidae; genus Cepaea; species Cepaea hortensis. The sequence continues at coordinate 29,614,666 of OY992881.1, forward strand.
TGTCTATGTAAGTGCAGACATATTTGATGATAATGAAGATGATGGAATTATTGTTGTTGATGATGATGATGATAATGAGGATGATAATGATGAAGAGGATGATCATGTTGATAAGGATGATAATAATGATGCAGATGGTAATGATGATGATGATGATGATGATGATGATGATGATGATGATGATGAGGAAGAGGAGGAGGAGGACGACGATGACGAGATGGAAAGAGTTATAATAAACCTCCTGTAACAGAAACAGCTTTAACTGCACCATAACTTTTCGGACACCCTGTAAATTGGCAAGTGATGTAGAACAACCTAGGTTCGTGTCGTCCCTTCGTCGCTCACTGACTTCGGTAATTCCATCAGGTATATTTGACTTCGCACTACCTCGTTTATAGCTGCAAGCCGGCCGTATACTTTGACGTGCGATGGCTGGGAATGCTTGTCCACTGTTTATGGACTACCCAAGGGTATTTAGTTTAGAAGCTTTGCCTAGTACCCGATACTTGATCTAATGGATGTGCTCCGTGCACGTAACAGTGTAACACTAACAGCTTTGGTACATGGTTGCATGCATGACATCGCGCCCAATAGCCGATGTGCGGCGTCAAAAATGTGTGAGTACTTTTGAAATGTCACCAAATTTAACTTCTTTGTTTCGCACACGGTTTGCGCTATCTTTTTCTCCCTTGCTGACTAATTGTTTTGGTTTACTTTCTGCCTTCCTGTTGTTGCATCTGATTATTAATTGCACATCAGCAACTTTGACATTTTGTAGATCACGATTCAATATGTTCCACGGCCACGGAAAGTCATCTATTTAATGTTACAACAATCAATCGACTTTTTCTTGTATTTGGAACAATTGGAATATAACACTTTTTAATGCTCGTATTGTGTTCACTACATTGTCCTATTAATCTCTCTCTCTCTCTCTCTCTCTCTCTCTCTCTCTCTCTCTCGTTCTCTCTCCCACCTCTCTCTCTCTCTCTCTCTCTCTCTCTCTCTCTCTCTCTCTCTCTCTCTCTCTCTCTGGTTGCAAATTTAAAAAAAAACATTCGTCGGGCCGCTCCAACAGAATGTCTTAACTATCACCACACGCAAATTGGACGTTCTGACAGAGAGAGAAAGATACAACACCGGCTGGTTTCGTCTACCATGACAAAACTAGATGTATTCTAGAAGCGTAACTATATCAGCTTCTATGTGAAAATAAAATAACAAATCGCTAGTGTCTACGTCTGTTTTGTACACATTTCTAGTGTACACATCTCTGGTGTACAAAGTTCTAGTAAGATAGGAAGAGGCGGAGAACTACTAACGCACTCATTGTGGCAATCTACCATTCACACATGGAACGTACCCATTGTGGCAGATTACCAAAAACATATGGGACGCACCCATTGGGGCAATTTGCCACATAGTATTTGACGCACACATTGTGGCATTATACCATCCACTTATGGGACGCACCCATTGAAGCAATCTACCATCCACTTATGGGACGCTCCCGTTGTGGCAATCTATCACACACGTATGAGACGCACCCGTTGTTACAGTCAACCAGAGACGTATGAAATTATGGGATGCAAGAAAGGCAAAGACTGGTTGTTACGTGTAAACTAATACAAACCATGAACTGCATGGTTTTAAGAGAACGCACTAGACAACAGAAAAATATTACAGGAACAGACAAACGAGATTCGAAATCATTATTTCAATACGATATAATAACCGTCAAAACAAACGTAATTCCATACTCCACGACATAATACGAACTTTTCTTTGTTCATCTTTGACAGCCAATCAGTACTTATCAATTCCTTACTACTGCTGGTGTGATTGCCAAAGGTATTTCCCGGTTATTCCATTTCACTAAACTGAACATGATTGGCAGCTTGTGTCTGGTGGCGGTCTGATACTCACGGTCCTAGGGGAATTAGGACATACTGACCATCTCTCTACTGGCTAATCTTGTGAATCAACCACCTGCCAAAGAGGGAGGGATATTAAATAGAGACTGTGCCACGAAGTTACAGGTTCCTCCAGTGCAAAAGGTTTTTTTTTTATGGAAGAATGATCGGCACTGAAGTGACACATATGATCACTTTAGGAACATTCCTATTGTAATCAGATAAATGTATTTATAATCGTAAGTAAATTGAATCGCATGTCAAATTCTCGTGAAATTGTTTTGTCTACAAGATGAGTGCCAATACCGAACCCCGAAAGAATTATCTATTTTCGTGTCTTTCTTTATTATCCATAGTGTAATGAAATCAGTAAAATGTCAGGTGTAATATGTTTTTCTGTCAGCTCTTGTGTAGTGGCACGGGAGTGTGAGCCAAAACCACAGGGCTTCCCAAACATACAACATCAGGTCTTCTAATAGAAAACCGTGGCTCGTAGCCTGGGTGTGTTTGCTTACTGATGAAGATATTTTAGCCACAACGTCAATTCCGTCACCTGCCAATGTATTCTTGTACAACTAATCTTTACCATTTTTCTTATTTATTCTGTTGTTCATTATAGTCTAGGTCTAGTCTTTTAAATACAAGAGCAGCATCACTTTTGATAGCGTTGTTCTGCAAGTAGAATTTTTAGGATAAGTCTTACTTAGCTTTCAGCCTACATTCCTTGTTAATTTGTTTTACAAAAAGTGGATTGTGTACAGCTGCTTGGGAGAATTAAGGCTTTTAAATTGTAAACATGTAATACTATGAGATGAATATCATGGAAAGACATATGAGATATAATGTTTGTTTTTGTTTGCTATTCCTCACTTTGAATTCAAGCGCAGTCCATACAAATGGACTCCATATATGGACAGCATACAAATGCTACTGCTTGTAGTGCACTGCACTGATATTTGTGCGTGGATTAGCTTTTCCTATTTTCTATTACCAGTGTCACTCGTCATCACGCAATCCAACTGTGACTTCAGAGGTATTTGTAAATTACGTCCCTAAGTCAAGGACGAGAAGTCAACATATTAGTCTTTGATATTCTTGATTCTGTCTCCGACTAATGTACGTTACAACAGAACGTAAGTGGGTAACCATACGTCATGCACGGACAATATTGGTGCTGTGTAGTGCAACTACAGGTAGAGACGTTACCAACAATAACAAATGATGGATATTTAGAGATTGATTGATTGATTGATTGATTGATTTAGGAATCGACATCACAGCATTCGGGGCATTCCCATAAGTGTTCCGTCCTCATCCTCAGCAGCCAGCGAAGAGTTCCAACAAACACTAATAGTACCAGTAGCAATATGATTATAAGTCCGTCTCGCCTTTCCTCTGAGCGTTGAGCGTCGGCCAGATCCCTTCGTCACTCCTCGTTGTCTCATTCTTGCCAGACCATGGTAATCCATTTGCTCCTCCGAGGTGTGCACGTGCTCCCACAAGGCCGCAACCACGTCTGCCTTGTCATGTATCAATACTCCACCAAGTTCTGCAGAGCCAGCCAATCTGTCCGCCTGTTCATTTCCCAGCACACCGGCATGCCCCGGAGAAAAGATCCAGGCGATGCTTGTCACCCGTGACCTCCGAAGCGAAGCAAACCACTCCGCACGAAGTCTGCCCGTCCTCACCCTCGTCAGCATGCTTTCTGAGTCAGTTACAATCCCGATGTGTGTGTGTGTGTGTCGCATTCTCCATCCAGCGGAGAGCCGCAGTGACTGCCTCCACTTCCATTCTTAAGCTGGATGTTGTGGTATCATATGCCAGGCTCTCCTGTCCCAAACATCGACCATTAGCTTTGGCTATGAACCCCCAGCCACTTCTCTCACCTCTTGACACCGAACCATCTGTGTAGATAATCACATCACTCGAGTGAGCATTGTCCTGAATTAGTTGCTGGATTTCCACTTCCGTGGCCCCTGCTGGCCACCCCCTGCACACCCGGCTTAATGTGATTATAACTCTGCACAAGTCTGACTGCTCCGCTGGCACTCTGACCCACTCCTCTCCACGCCTAATGTTCTCCAAGGGGAACACCTGTCAGATCGTATCCTCCGCCTGAGCCATCCATGATTTCCCTCTTATCAGTCGCTGACCCTTAACTGCGTCCAGCGCCTCATGCAGTGGGTGGTCTGTGTCTGCAGCTACTCTGAGGTATGCCTTCGCCTGCATCACCTTGAGCCTACCAGCAACAGTCGGCAGACCAAGGATGTAACGCATACACACTACTGGGGTATGCCTTCGCCTGCATCACCTTGAGCCTACCAGCAACAGTCGGCAGACCAAGGATGTAACGCATACACACTACTGGGGTGTCTCTAGTGCATCCCAGAATGACCCGCATAGCTTCGTTCTGTATGCGCTCTAACTTCACCAGCTGACTCTTTGAGGATATTTAGAAAGATCGTTTGCAATCCATTATATCCTCATGAAAGAAAAGCGAGAATAAAAGATATTATTTGCAGTTCACTGCATCATCATTACAAGGAACAGATAGTCAAAATATCAATTGCAGTTCAATACATCGTCATTATAAAGGAGAGAGAATCAAGAATATCATTTGCAGTTCACGGCATAATCATGACAATGGACATAGATTTAGAAAGAACCCTGTATGGTCCACTTTTAGTGCAACGGTAGCAACAGAACTGATTGATAGTCTTCCTCATTTACATAATGGATTGAAACATTGAAATGATATGCTCATATACCCTTTAATGTCAGACTTACAGGGCACCTCCTATATTTATGTGTGTTTTTGTTTCTGAATTCTGCCCTATTTCTTGCCAATTTTGCTGACATAACAAGATGTGATTTATATCTAAATATCTGCTTTTAGAACTTGGGTTATAATGAAATACATGACCAGTGACACCTGATACGGAATTTTAAGATGTTCAAATGAGATACACAGATATCAATGCAATGTTATCATGGGTGGGATGTATGAAATGTCACGAGTAGATACCACTAGAATATCTGGTTAACCCACAAAATTTGATTTATGTGTGACACCACCTACGATGGATTGCACGTTTTGTAGATACGAGAGAGTTAACAGTTACATTGACAGATATCGTCCTGCTTTTTTCATATGGTCATCACCATCAGGTGCTCTGCGAACTGGCGTAGGCGTTCGTATCTGTCCACCGATCTCTGTCCTTGATGTTCTGGATCAACTCTAGTGGTGATATACCTACATGTCACCGTCTCAGTCCATCCAGTATCATTTCTCTAGGCCTGCTTCTGCTTTTCCCCCTACTGATCTACCCCAGAGGAGAGGCTGGCTGAGTGGCTAGAACCTCGGTTTCTACTTCGGGAGACCCGGGTTCGAATCCTCGGTAAGGTGTGGGATGTTTCGAAGGCAAACAGAAATTCCTAACCTGCACAGTTCGCGGCGACTGCACTAGCCAAGCGGCCTGAATTCCCCAGGCTGAAAGACCCCCCTACCATACACTGCAAGGTACTATATTGGCAGTAAATGACAAACAGTGACAGATCTTCCAAATTGTCACTCTCTCAGTCGCTCTCTCTACCTCTCACTTCACCTCTCTTCCTCTCTCCATCGCTCTATCTACCTCTCTCTTCACCTCTCTCTCTCTCTCCATCTCTCTCCCTCTCTCTACATCTCTCTCTCTCTTTCCAGTGCGCGCGCGCTCTCTCTCTCTCTCTACCTCTCTCTTCACCCCTCGTCTTCTCTCTCTTTCTCCCCAATGCCTCTCGTCTCATCACATAACCAAAGAATGCTTTTTTATTTTAAATGTAGCAATACAACACTAAAGCACACATTAATTTCAGGGGTTTTGCACTAGTACGTAGGTGCGGAATTAAAAGAGGACAACTTAACGCCCCATTGACTTACGATCAGCACCGAAGGCTAAATTAGAGCAACATTGAATGACACAACACCTCAATAATATGTTCATCAGTGACCTATACGACAAGAACATGGTAGGAATACTGTGTGATGAGAAACCAGATAAGCCAATTCGTGGAAATTGGAATATTGCACATCGGGTCATCGTTGTTAAAATTATACACACAAATATGTATAACTATTATACAAGTGTATGCACCAGTCCGAATCCGCACATAGGCGTATTTTTAAAGTTTGATTCCTCACAAAGGCGTAGTTTTAAAGTTCGATTCCTCACAAAGGCGTAGTTTTAAAGTTCGATTCCTCACAAAGGCGTAGTTGTAAAGTTCGATTCCTCACATAGGCGTAGTTGTAAAGTTCGATTTCTCACATAATCGTAGTTGTGATTTCTTAGCAATTTTACTTTCACAGTAGTTTGTCATTGCTTTCTGAACGACTGACACCCATACCATTTTATGAAAAACAACGCAAGATGGTCTGCTGCCAAATCGCTCACAGATGTGTCTCGAACGCGGTATGAGTTGCAGATTACCGATTGAGTCTGTAACGGCTTTGACACCGAGCCGGTATTGTGCGGATTGGTCTATACAAACATGGGTGTAGCACCATATACCTAATGACCTTGAGGTGTGTCAATGTGTCCGTTACTTTAGATACGCACCAATAATAAACTTAGCAGCAGACCGCCATGCGTTGGTTTTCATTCAATGGTATGAGTGCTGGTCGTTCAGAAAGCCGTGGCAAACTACTGAACGTAAACTTGCCATGAAATCACAAATAGCTAAAAAAAAAATGCTGAGGTTGACTGCGACGTCCTGTAAAGGATATGCAACTATCTGGTCAAGTGAACAGGAAATAGAAAGATGCCGCAAAAGTGGGGAAAGATAGAATTAAATATGTAATTAATAACACTGGTTTAAGCATAAGATACGAAAGAGGAGAAAAACTGATAGAATGAAACAAAATATAAATGAGATAATGATTGGAATCATGTGGTTTCAACATTATTGGAGACCATGGCACATTTTAAAAACCTGATAAGAAAACATTCAATCAAATTGACTACTTACTTGTAAATAAAAAAATATAGAATTAATTCCTAAATGTAGAGACAACAATGCCTCGCGCTGACTGTGACCGTGATTATGTCCCATTTTTTTGTTTTTTTTTTTTGTCCCCGCGTGTCCATCCTGTTTCAGGATATTGCGGTCAACATCAGCATCTTTCAGATGTATGTTGATTCCTAGGCTAGATTACGCTCATCAGCACGCCACGACTTTCTGAGCGACCGGCTCAACACTCTCATAAGTCACTGGCACGACTCGAACCGCTTCCAATTTTCGTGCGCTCACGTCAACCACGAAAGTATTCGGGGTTACAGAAAAAGCTGCTAACCTCTCGGCCAGGAAGACCGGCTCCCATTGTTTGGACAAATAAAATTAAGATTATAAAGAAAAATAACAACGTTAAGAATATTAGACTTAACAAATATGTTCTAAGACTAGACAAAGATATCCAAGTAAAACACCATAAGCATAGATATTACAGCGTAGAATACAACAAGAGAAGAAGAAATGAATGACTAAAACAAAAATCTTTAAACTGATGGATAAAAGCGAACGAATTAAAATGTTAAAGAAGAATATGATAAGTTTATAAATAAGAGACATTGCATAAATGCAACGGGAAATTGGTTACACGAGAAAGAAAACAAAAATGTAATTTAATTCTATTAAAGATGCACACAAATATACACAGACAAATTGGTGATTTGACAGGCATAATAATAAGATTAAAAACGTTATGTTAGAAACTACAGTTAGGAAAGATATTAATGGAAAAAATGAATA
>OY992881.1:29629862-29709862 GCA_963921405.1 Cepaea hortensis
CTTGTTGTTTCTTCGCAGGCTCTCGTCTTTGTCTTTTTTTCCGGCTCATGCCGAGGTAGTAGCGGGTTCAACCCCTGCATGGTCAAGCTGGATATTGCGACGTAACTTAAAAGTACTTTAGAAGTCGGATTCTGTTCGCCTGATGGCGAGGGACACTGGTAATATGGAAAGGTAATCTATACGCAAATATCATTCCAGTTCACTACAAGTAGCAACGCGTGTATGGATTACGCCTGAATTCAAATCGAGCGAACACACACACATACACACGCACGCACGCGCGCGCACACACACACTCTCTCTCTCTCTCTCTCTCTCTCTCTCTCTCTCTCTCTCTCTCTCTCTCTCTCTCTCTCTCTCTCTCTCTCTCTCATTCAGCCGTCAGAGGTTTTCACAGCAGATAGTTCAAATGGGAAATATCCATATATATTTCAAATCAGAGTTCATTTATCTTAAAACGTGGTTGGAAGTGGTCACATGACAAGCCAGATTTCTGTGGTATGATCCGACCTAACGTAACAAGTCGACAATGTATTTGTGTGATGCTTAGGATTCACGAGAAAGCCCCAGTCACACATCGCGTTTTAATTGTGACTTAGAGTTAATTTCTTTTAGCGATAGCTCACTTTGAACTCGACAGTAGTCCACATACGAGCCTCAACTACAGTATTCACTACTTCTAGTGGGTACACTGACATGATTTTGCGTGAGGGTTAGTTTTGCCTATTACCCACTTCCCACCCCATCAGACGAACCCTCTCTAACCTCCGAGGCATTTGCAAATAACATCCCAAGTCAAGGACGAGCAGCCAACATTTCAGTCCAACTGACCGCTGTGAGGAAACGAACCCACTAACCCGCTGCCAGAACAGAAAGTGTACGCAAGTTAAACTTCTCAGCCACACCGACCCCTAAGAGTTATTAAAGAAAAAATTCACAGGACGTCGCAGGCAACTCCAGTATTTCTTGGCTGATTATGATTTCTGGAAAAGTTTACGTTCAGTAGGTTGCCATTGCTTTCTGAATGACAGGCACTCATACCCTTGTATGTAAACCAACGCAAGGCGGTTTGCTTCCAATTCTCCCGTAGCTGTGTTTCGAAAGCGGTATGAGGGACTACGAAATACATTAGTAACCGCTTCTCCGCATCATCGGCTAAGAAAGGGAAAACAAATCACACACAAACAGCATGTTTATAGAAGCATTCTGGGATCAAATCGACAACAAGAAGAATGTAAGGCGGGCAAAACTAATGGACATATCTAAAGCTGGGTATCACAGTACGGCATCTACGAAAGAAAGACAAGACAGCCATTGGTCACAACTACAGTTATCTCTACTTCGCACACAAACGAAAGAATGCGTTTCTTTGCTCCTTACACAGATATCTACGGACCGAGCAACGTTGACACTGAGTGTGATGTTGTCGGTCTGTGCCAACCTTTCATGTCTTTCTGGAGTTAATGAAAATGTCTAGATAATCATGTAGTATGTATTTGAAGTGAGTGCACCAGTTTGTTTCCAGCTGTTATCTGACCGGCTTTGATGTAACGTGTGTAGTCGTTACTTTGAAGTTGTGGAGTTTGAAAAAGTGTCCATCTTCGAGATTCATCTGGAGATGTGTCTGTTGTGGAAGATTTGTCTTGGATTAGCTTTTCTTGATCGCATCTCACGCTGGATTAACTGCTCGTGTTCTCTCTCTCTCTCTCTCTCTCTCTCTCTCTCTCTCTCTCTCTCTCTCTCTCTCTCTCTCTCTCTCTCTCTCTCTCTCTCTGACAACGTTTTTTTTCCTATGTGAATGTATTATGTACTATTGATGAATGAAAGATGAGTGATTGGAAGGGTCGAATGTAAGACGGGCCTGCGTGCCCAATTTGTTAACCTTTGTAAATAAAGTCCGTTCTATCTATCTATCTATCTATCTATCTATCTATCTATCTATCTATCTATCTATCTATCTATCTATCTATCTATCTATCTATCTATCTATCTATCTATCTATCTATCTATCTATCTATCTATCTAACTATCTGTCTGTCTGTCTGTCTGTCTGTCTGTCCGTCCGTCCGTCCGTCCGTCCGTCCGTCCGTCCGTCCGTCCGTCCGTCCGTCCGTCCGTCCGTCCGTCCGTCCGTCCGTCCGTCCGTCCGTCCGTCCGTCCGTCCGTCCGTCCGTCCGTCCGTCCGTCCGTCCGTCCGTCCGTCCGTCCGTCCGTCCGTCCGTCCGTCCGTCCGTCCGTCCGTCCGTCCGTCCGTCCGTCCGTCCGTCCGTCCGTCCGTCCGTCCGTCCGTCCGTCTGTCTGTCTGTCCGCCCGTCCGTCCGTCCGTCCGTCCGTCCGTCCGTCCGTCCGTCCGTCCGTCCGTCCGTCCGTCCGTCCACCCGCCCGTCCACCCGTCCTTCTAATCGCCAGCCCACCTATTTGTCAGTCTATCTGTCCATCCATCCACCCAATCACAGCCACTCATATTTACAGGTATATACGTGTTTCCTATACATAGTGACGATAATGAATATCCGCAGCTGTAATATTATTTAGCTGTCATACATAACTTATGACCAATCATATAATTATTAACCACATCTTAATCCAATGGGGTAGTTGTCTTACATTCACTGGAAGTTTCCCTTAGGCGTTTCAACAGCAAACAAGAATGTCTTTCACTCGGGAAATCAATCACTGACTCGGTAGGTCAGCATGGCCGAATGAACAAGAGCCCTGGCTTTTAAACTTCTGGTATGTTGATGTGGAAGTAGTCTTTAATCGTTACACGCGCCAGTTGGACTAAAATGTTGACTGTTCGTCTTGACATGAGGACGTAAATGAGCACTACCTAAGAAATTGTAGAGGGTTCGCGTGATGGCGAGGGACACTGGTAATAAAAGCCACACAAAAAAATCAATCCAATGCGATAGAAGTAGTAGCAAAGCATTATAAATATCGTGATTTCCTTTCTTGGGTAAAGAAAAGAACAAATACATCCATACTTCAAGAGCTGAATATTGAAGAAGGTTGGCTATTAAAGACGATAAAACAAAGACAATTAAAATATTGTGGTCACGTGAAACGTCACGAAAGTTTTGAGAAAACAATAATGGAGGGGTATATGTCTGGGAAAAGAAGAAGAGGAAGGCCAAAGAGAAGATGGGTGCAGGATATGGCGGATGATCTCCAGATGGGTGTATCGGACGCGGGACATCTTGCTTATGATAGAGATGTTTTCCGGAAGGTTGTTATGGGTGCGAGGTTCTGTTAAGGACATGCTACTGAATGAGTACCAGTAACATAGCTGCTATATCACTGCACACCAGACAGACATACAGACACTCAGTATCTTCAACCACGGGTAGGACTGTGTGGGTGCTGATTGCTCCCACCACGTGTAGGATTGTATGGATGCTGATTGCTCCTTCAGCACATTGATTGTATGAGAATTTGATTCTTTCCCTATAGCCTTCCCTATCACTTGCATGGCTGCAGACACATACTTTCACCCATACATGTTTCCCCAGTGACCCCATGAGTAAGCTCAGGAGGGTCCAGATGGGCTGGGCCAGACGACAATGGCTTGAATCTCCAAGGAGGTCAAGACTTACCATTATCTGTTTAATTTTTGTGCCAGGGCAGGCAGGTATAAGAGGAAACACACGAGCAGGTAGGCTTGTGGGTATGGTTGCTGTGGGGAGTGGACGAGCAATGAACAAAGTTGACATCCTGAACGCCTTCAGTGAGACCGAACGAGTACATGACTCAAGGGATGGATGTGACTCGGCAACTCTGACCAGACTGCCGGAACATCAAGTCAATCGCGGTCAGGCTAGACTAGAGCGCCATGCGGGAAACCAATGAGGGATAATCAGTCAACGCAGAACTGGTGTCGTTAGTCGTTACACGTTGAGGGAGATATTGAGGATAAGAACTAAGCACTTATGGACAATGGTGCAATGGGGATTATCTGTTAACTAACTATTCCAAACACATAGTTCAGGTTCTCTTCTGATCTGCGGACTCTCTCAACTGTATTAAGTCATGACTATTTGTGGCATTCGTAGATATACTGTAGTACTAACAGATTACCTATCAAATGGAAGGGGCCCACTTTGGGTGCATTGGAAGCCAAGTAGCTCTCCAACTTCCCCCCAACACCTGTATATTAATATGTTTATTTGTATTTGTAGTGTTGACAAGTTTCTACTTATTTCCGTTGTTTGTATTGTTAGCATTCATGTTAATGTTGTTATTGCTCTATAGTACTGGAGAGTATGAGATACACCACCATCGCGAACAACACCATGAGAATGAGCAACACCATGAGAAACACCATTATCATAAGAAAAACCATGAAAAACACCATTATCGTAAGAAAAACCATGAGAAACACCATTATCATAAAAAAAACCATGAGAAACACTATTATCATAAGAAAAACCATGAGAAACACCATTATCGTAAGAATAACCATGAGAAACACCATTATCATAAGAAAAACCATGAGAAACACCATTATCATTAAAAAAAAACCATGAGAAACACTATTATCATAAGAAAAACCATGAGAAACACCATTATCATAGAAAAACCATGAGAAACACCATTATCATAAGAAAAACCATGAGAAACACCATTATCATAAGAAAAACCATGAGAAACACCATTATCATAAGAAAAACCATGAGAAACACCATTATCATAGAAAAACCATGAGAAACACCATTATCATAAGAAAAACCATGAGAAACACCATTATCATAAGAAAAACCATGAGAAACACCATTATCATAAGAAAAACCATGAGAAACACCATTATCGTAAGAAAAACCATGAGAAACACCATTATCGTAAGAAAAACCATGAGAAACACCATTATCGTAAGAAAAACCATGAGAAACACCATTATCGTAAGAAAAACCATGAGAAACACCATCATCGTCTCAATGGACGAAGGAAACCCCACAGCTTCCAAATACACCTAATGGTGATAGAGGGCCGGGACGTACTGAAGGTGAAGACACAGTTCTGTGCTTTCACGTGAGACGACAGTCAGAAAATGCTTTCAGAGTCAGGGGTCACACACCACCCACAGATGTCAAAGACTAAGCTAAGGGAAACCACCACATCATCTTTCCATATCTACGATTATGAGCAGGTAATGAATATTCATGGTGTAGTGGCATGTTCAGAATGTTCATACACGTCTGCGTACTAATAACCTGCTGTGATATCATTCATACCATTATATTATTATTTGCCTGTTCCGTGGCGAAGGTGTTACGGACGCAGTTCGCAATCTTGCATACCGCGTTCGAAACTCATCTGTGGGCGATTTGGCAGCAGACCGTCTTGCGTTTGTTTGTTTGTTTGTTTTTTTTTTTTTGTTGTTTTGCAAAATAATGTGGGTGCCGGTTCTTCAGAAAGCAATGGCAAACTACTGAACATAAACTTGCCAAGAGATCACAAACAGCCAAAAAATGGTGGGGTTTGTCTTCGACGCCCTGTAAAGGATATGCAACTTTTTTATATTATTATTTAGCTTATTCTTTTCGTTGAAATTGTTCCTTTTATTTATTTTTAAAATCGGCATGGCTTCAAAAATGTCTAATGTTAGATAAAAAAATGTTTTGCGTATCCTTTTACAGGACTTAGCTGTCAACAGCAGCATCTTTCAGCTGTCTGTTGATCTCTTGGCAAGATTACGCTCAGTAGTTTGCCATTGCTTTCTGAGCGGCCGGCTCAGTATCCGCAAGTCACGAGCGGGGGTCGAACCACCTCAGTTCTCGCTCCGCTGCGAGACTCTGCGTGATAAACGGGCTTACAGAGAGAAAGTGTTGTAACCCCACAGCCAGAGAGACCGGCCTAATGTTAGAACGAACATTTATTTAATATCGCCAAGGGAGACAACTGGTTGACAGGTAATCACCAATACATCTTAGGACGACATCTAAACAGAATGAATAGCGGTACACCACCATAATTATCGCGCCAAATTCTCCTCATCTTCCTGCCTGTCTCTCCATCCTTCTGGGGATCTTCTTTCGCTTAAATGTTGGATTTTCTTCACTCCCCAAAGCTCGAAAGGGGAGTTAATTTGTCCGCACACGAAAAAACAATCAGAAGAGCTTCAAAAGCCTGCTATTAACCAAAAACACAGAATCAGACGTCGGGTAAGTTTTTCACCGTTGAGAAAGTTCGCCTGCTATTAGTAACACCCGCTTTAGTTGAACCCAACGGACGGGGAGAAAATGGTAAGGCTTGCTGATTGAGCGAGACGAACTGTCGGTTAATACGTTTTTAACACAGGTATCTTCCTCAGGTTTATGCGTTTCCCCTCGCACTTTGCAACTGCTCGAGCAGTTTGTGCGGCAGTAAAGAAATAAGAACTCAATGATTGAGTGGTGACGCTATCTACGATAAACTCCACACCTTTCATCCTTCGTCTACCCCCACTATTTTAATCCACCAGATCCGTTTTAACACATTTCCTTCAAATTGTCCCATGTGGTGGGCAATGATGCTGTGCATGCACAACAATTACGTCTTGTGTGGGGGGAAATGAAGATTAATGGCCAATAAATTAATGTCTATACTCCTAAATTGGGGCCCGATTTGTGCTAATTAGGGCTTGTCCTCGAAGCCAGTTCATTCTACAACACAAGTTCTTAAACTTGGGTCAGTGCATGGATTTTATGTCATCAATAATTTGTAAAGGGACAAAGCTTGCACGTTATTTTCATTCTACGAAAACTTAATTTTAAAACGCCCTCAACTTATGGAAAACACAACATTACCATGTGCACATTCTGTGGCATCTGTGATTCGTTAATGTTATCAGTTATCAGTTATCAGTTGGGGTATCTTCATTGCACTCCGGACATGTCCATAGGTGCTCAGATCCTCCCCCCAGCATATGCATCAGCGTCCGGTGGCTAATAGTGTCAGTTCTGTGTTGGTTGACGAGGCGCTTTGTTTTCCCGATGTACTTCTCGCGTCTGGCTGTGCCGATTCTTACTCCCAGGTCTTTCATCCTGGACAGCGATGTGGATTCACTGACGTCAAAGTCCTCTGGTCTCGCCATATCTTGGAGGACGTTAATAACATCGGCACGATCCATGGGCTGGCCATCTACAGGGGGTGCAGAGCCAGCCAGTTTATCAGCTCGTTCATTTCCCTCGACTCCCGCATGTCCCGGGACGAAGATGAAGGTGACTTTACGGACAACAGACTTCCGCAGCGATTCAGTCCACTGTCTACGTACAGATCCAGCTTCGACCTTCTAAATCATGCTCATTGAATCACTTAGTACACACACGTTGGTATAATGCTGTGATTCCAGCCATATGAAAGCCTGTGTAACTGCCATCACCTCCATCGTCATGCTGCTCGTGGTCATAGAGTGGGTTAATGTTAATGTTCTGTTGCTTAATGTTTTTTTCCCTCTTCTACAAAAGAGATCCTCAATCCACAGCCCGCGGGTATTATACTGCTAATTAATTAGTTGCATGCGGCCAGAGTGGGCAGTTGCAAGTTATCACATATTCTTATACTAAACTCAGTCAACCAACAGTAATTAACATACATAGAAGAATACCCATCCAATATGTTCATGTCACTACTACAATCCGCCTTTCTCGGAATTCTGAAGTAAGTAGGAACATTGTTTCCCCAATTTTCATTTTCTCTTCATTACTTTCATTTTTTTCATGATTTTATTCTTCTCATCCTGTCGTCACGTCTTAATGTAGTCACAGGAGATCTTCTCCGTGATTATATGTTGTGTTTTGTGTATGTGTTTGTTTGCTGATGAAGGCTAGACGCCGCAAAGTCCTGTATGTGTCATAATTCTGTTATGTAAAGCTGCACTACTTTGTGTCATTTTATATTGTTTACATTGCATTGCATTGTACTGTGTTGTGTTATTTTGTGTTGTGGTGTGTTGTATTGCATTGTACCATATACTCATTTACGGTGAGACATGCCGGTCTCTGGTGGAAAGTTCACTTTTCCATGTCCTTTGACAGTAATCGGAATGTTCTGGGACTGTCTAAAACCGTCCTTCCTTATGGCAGGGCTCTTCCTTGAAACTAAACTACACACTGTTATCCGAGAACATCGTTAGTCTTAAGTTCCCCCAGTGGTTATATCTCGTTCTCTGGCAATTTCAACTTAAATGTAAACTTTATTGACACTGTCAATGACATCTTCATTGTCACCTTCAATGTCACACCCAATAACACCTTCAAAGGCACTTTCAATGTCTCATTCAATGACACCTTCAAAGGCATCTTCAATGACACCGTCAATGACACCTTCAATGACACCTTCAATAACACCTTCATTGACACCGAGAATGTCACCTTCAATGTCACAAATTGAGACCATGTCAAGATAACTAACTGTTTGTATAGTGTTCAATAGTTGTTCATGTTCTAGTAAGCACCGCTATAAAGGAGAGTCCATGTTCCAGTGAGCATAGCTATAAAGGAGAGTCCATGTTCTAGTGAGCATAGCTATAAAGGGGAGTCCATGTTCTAGTAAGCACCACTATAAAGGGGAGTCCATGTTCCAGTGAGCATAGCTATAAAGGAGAGTCCATGTTCTAGTGAGCATAGCTATAAAGAGGAGTCCATGTTCTAGTGAGCATAGTTATAAAGGGGAGTCCATGTTCTAGTGAGCACAGCTATAGAGTGAAGCCGCCTAGTGTAGTGACTAGATGCTCGTATCCAGCGCGTTGTTGTAACGGATATGAGGTTGCACTGACATGGACATGTTCGGGAGGGTTGATTCCTGGGCACGCCGTTCGCTACGGGAGGGCGAGTCTGGCCATTTATCTCTCTATGACTTCAGGGCCTATACAAATGTGATGATCCCAGCATATCACATATCACAGACACCTAGCAGTCTTCTGTGTCGGGACTTGTTAAAACAAATAGTTATAAAGCGTCGGTGTTTGTGACTTAGGGGTAGTCAAAGCTGTTTCAAAA
The DNA here is from genome assembly GCA_963921405.1 of Cepaea hortensis. Taxonomy (NCBI): domain Eukaryota; kingdom Metazoa; phylum Mollusca; class Gastropoda; order Stylommatophora; family Helicidae; genus Cepaea; species Cepaea hortensis. The sequence continues at coordinate 29,638,838 of OY992881.1, forward strand.
TCCTGACAGACCGGGTTAGTAGTCAGCCGTGGATTGGGAACGAACAATCGAACTTTATTTTCAAAGGGTCACAAATTGGGCACGCAGGCCCGAATTACGAGGGTGAGTTAATAAGTAAGTCACAAATGGTTGTAGAAAAATAACTAAAGATGATAACAACTTGAAACCAGTTTATTTTTGTACATACATTGTCCCTTTATTTCTCAACATAATTTCCACCAACATTGATGCACTTATCCCATCGTTTTATGAGCCCTCCCAAACCGGCTGCATAGAACGGCGTGCTTTGTTCTCATTGACCAACCATCCCACAGAACTGTGTGACTTACTTATTGACTCAACCGTCTAACGTTTTCTACCCAGCTGTGCACCGTTTTACGGGACAGACATTTATCAGCATAAACAGGAAACGTACCTTGGTGGGAGATATTTCGCGAATGACGCCGAAGTTGAATGTGAATTGAAAACGTGGTTTATAAAACAGAGCACGCAATTCTATGCAGCCGATTTGGGAGGACTGATAAAACGATGGGATAAGTGCATCGATGTTGGTGAAATTATGTTGAGAAATAAAGGGGCAGTGTATCTATAAAAATAAACTGGTTTCAGGTTGTTATCATCTTTAGTTATTTTCTACAGCCATTTGTGACTTACTTATTAACTTACCCTCATACATTCGACACTTCCAGTCACTCATCTTTCATTCATCAATTATTTATTGTGGAAGCAGATCGCTATACGTTGATGTTCACAGTGGTCTGAAAGATTGCATTTCAGAAAGCAATGGCAAACTACTGAACGTAAAATTACCTAGATAATCATTATCATTATCGTCACTATGTGCCAGGCCAACGAGCGTGGTCGGTCATGTTTCGCCATCCCACACGATCACCAGAGTCGTGGATCAGCTCTGTGTGTCACGACTATCCCAACCGGGCGGGGATGCTCCTAAGAGGCGCTATAATTAAGCCATTTCTCTGATCCATAGACAATCACGAACAACCAATACAGACTGGGATTGATTGCTACGTCCTTTAACTGATTCATTTCCAAACAAAAAGCATGAATGAACCAAACAAAAATGGATGGCGGAAAATGGAAAGTGGGGGTGTGTCACAGTAATGACTTAAAAGCTGTTAATATGGTAGCGGGTATGCTTGTTGTGCTATAACACAAGAACATTTCTGTGATATATAAACTCAGGGCAGATACGAGAAATCACTTACGACGATTAATCATCCCGTGGCCTTTGAACAGTTAAAAGGCATGCAATTAAAAATACCATAGAAAGACTGCGGCATTATGTTCTTGATGAAGTGAGAGTAAAGGCTGTTTTTCTACCAATCAGCACTCGAAGGGTATGTGAAAATAGGTATATTGCACTAGCTTTACACTTGAAAATAAAAAAGATAAGCGCTCGGTTGGCTTGTTGTCACTGTATATCCCACATTTGTCATTAGTCGCGATTCCAACTTCACAGCAACGGGTTGTCCCCATTATGCTCCGATCCTGTGCCAGTGAATATCACACAAAATGCTCCTCAAGGCCCTATGTGAACAATGGAATAGACAGGAGTCTCGACAAGCCAACAGCCCGCGCTGGTACACTGTGCATATTGCCGCCGTCAGAATGCCAACGCTAAAGTCCTCCACGGAAAATACAGTTTATCGTCGATGGAAGCGGAAATCACTTGAAAACCAGCAGCCACACATTACTGCATTAAAAGTCGAGAGGATCGACTTCATTGCCCCGGAACATATCCTATATGTCCCGATCCCTTTCTGCAAGTCGGCCCTCTGAAAGCATCGCAAAAAAGCACGAACTCCATAGCTCCAGCGACAACTCCCAGCAGTCTCCAAGAAAAATGCACTCATGAACCGGAAAAGGCAATCCAGTCAATTCTGCGACAGGCCGACCGCCATCATTCCGAACATGTACTGTATATCCCTCAGGTCGCCTTTACTTTCCAGAACATTTTCCTGGTATCCAGTTTTAGACTGGGTCGACCTGGGAGTCCAAGTCAGCGAGAAAATTCCCCACATTGAAGGGAATTTGAATACATGGCCACCAGGCCGTCGGGCGAACGCTCTAGTCATGCGCTAGCGCGGTTCCATCACGTTCAAGGTTGTAACGCGGGAAAGTATCCCTCCACACGCTTTAACTTGCACTGGGCATACGGTGCTGGGCGCATATTTGTATAAACCAATCGGCACTCGCTGGGTGACGTAGTGAGAATCACGCCGACCGCCTTTACTTTCCAAGACATTTCCTGGTACCCATTTTTGTCTGGGTAGACCTGAAAGTTCGGATCAATTTTAAAAATCTGCCTCGATGCGGATTCGAACCCATGATCACCGGACCAGAAGGCGAACGTCGCTTAAAGCTAGCTACTAAACTATCGTGTGTCCCCCTCCCCCACCCCTTGTAATCACGCTTTCGATAACCACTAAAAATGTTATCCGAAACCCTGTCGAAACAGTAATAATTAATCTCCTGATCCATGCAGACAGCACAGTCTGTCCTGTCTGTGGGACACACGTGATCCTCCTCCTCGGGTCTCTTGTAAACAACTGTTTCTTGCCCCCGGCAGGGATCACAAAGTTCTGGGAATTGTCTAAAACCTTCCTTCCTCATGGCAAGGCCAGGAACGTATCCGTTCTTAGGCCAAATTGTCAGTAGTAAGTCGCCCAGTCGTTATTTGGCGTTTTCCAACTATGCCGAAGAGTCCGGATAGAAATCTACTTAGTTGTGTATTTGACATATGCAAGAAGTGTTTAGTATTTTTCTCCCCCCCTGGTTGTCGATTTCCAGTATTTTTACTTGTAGCTTACCGTATCTCATAATGTGACCAAGTCAAACAGCCCTCTGTTTTGTATATATTTTCAATGGTTGTGAATATTTATGTCTTTGAGGATTTGTCCAATTGATTGCTTTACCTTACTCTTTTCATCCCGCGATAACAGTTTACAAAACAAATTTCCAAAGAGACAAACACAAGGCTTCTTCTCATAGTCCATGTCTTGTGGCGTTGGTGATCATGTCTATCCACAGCCTTCTGTCTCGTGTATTGCCAGTCAATTCAGATACTGATGCTCCTCCATGCCACGATATCACGATGGTCAGTATATTTTCCCTTGGTCTTCTACCTTGGATTCTTCCTCCTCTTCTTCTGCGTTCATCCGGAGTGTTTTTTTCTTTTTCGGACGTGATTGCGTTGTGCCTGTTTACAGCAGAGCTGTGTTCTTGCGCCGTTAGGCCGACACATCCGACTTCTGCGGTCATTTATTGACCGGGTTAACCTTCCCGGATACCTTGGATTCATACAATATACATTTTCTTATATTATACGAAACTAACTATACAGTCTCATAAAGATTTATAATATCAAAAAACATTTTGAGACGGGGCAACGTGGATATTTTGTGTTACACATTAACTTGTAAAATAAATGGCGTTGAAAATGTCAGTGCTTCTCAACAGATCAAAAACGATATCTACAGAAACTGAAGCTTGTGAGCGGACAAATTGATATGTGTTTAATACTCTCTCCCGTGGCTCCTCCTTAAGTGCTAGATAGGCTTGTGTGTCCCAATAACTCCAGGAGTTATGTCAGCGGTAGCGCAACTGCTAGCAGGGCTTCCCAGGTCAGACACGTGTCAAGTATAGATCAGACTAAGAGAGAAACAAACTTGTTGTCTGTCATGTAGAGTAGTTACAAGCCAAAGGTCAACAAAAAATGCGCAAAGAACGAAACAATCCAGTGTCATTCATTGTAGTATATACCGAAAGACATACAAACTTATATACCAGATGTACATACATACATAGTTTCCGTACTCCGCGGCAAAGGTCTTACGGACGCGATTCGTAAGCCCGGGTACCCGCGTTCGAAACACAGCTGCGACCGGTTTGGCAGCAGACCGCGTTGCGCTAGGTTTTAAGGAATTGGTATGGGAGACAGTCGTTCAGAAAGCAATGGCAAACTACTGAACGTAAACTTGCCAAGTCATCAACAACAGCAGTAAAATGCTGATGTTGACAGCGATGTCATGTAAAAAAAAGATATGGAAAAAAAAAAAACATACATAGTTGATAAATTTCTTACAAGCCTAGCACTAGGTAGAGGGATTGAATCCCGGACGATGAAGACATGTGCCTGTTGCCTCTGTTCCTTGAACAGCCCTCAACTTAACCCTCCATGCAGCCACGCCTCTACAAGTAAGACACTGCGCGAAGAATCGATCCCATCACCTCCACGACAGTACATTGATATGTTTAAGAGTATCGACGTATCCGATTTCCCTACATCGTACTTATCTGGATGTATAGTTCCCAGCACAGATTCCCCCAAATGTAAAATATCCCCCAATGGCCGGGCATAAACTGTTTATTTGTTTCTTGGCGGAGAAAAAATACTCCGGGTAGCAAACACGTGGACTGAGTGGTTGTATATACAGGCAGGCATAATAGGAGGGATCTTTGCTAAAGGTTAGGTGAATATTTGCTAGGGAGGGAGGGAGAGAGGGAGGGAGGCGATAGGGAAGAGCAAGAGATGTTCAGCCTGTTTGATGGGAACGACATCGTTTGAGTGCATTTCTAATGCAGTCTGTCTGTCTGTCTGTCTGTCTGTCTGTCTGTCTGTCTGTCTGTCTGTCTGTCTGTCTGTCTGTCTGTCTGTCTGTCTGTCCGTCCGTCCGTCCGTCCGTCCGTCCGTCCGTCCGTCCGTCCGTCCGTCCGTCCGTCCGTCCGTCCGTCCGTCCGTCCGTCCGTCCGTCCGTCCGTCCGTCCGTCAGCCCACCCGTCCGTCCGTCCGTCAGCCCACCCGTCTTTCTTTCTTTCTTTCTTTCTTTCTTTCTTTCTTTCTTTCTTTCTTTCTTTCTTTCTTTCTTTCTTTCTTTCTTTCTTTCTTTCTTTCTTTCTTTCTTTCTTTCTTTCTTTCTTTCTTTCTTTCTTTCTTTCTTTCTTTCTTTCTTTCTTTCTTTCTTTCTTTCTTTCTTTCTTTCTTTCTTTCTTTCTTTCTTTCTTTCTTTCTTTCTTTCGCTGCATCCGTGCAGCGGGCGGAGGAGATGATTAGAGGTAACGATAGACTCTGTAGCATCTGCAATAGGGTACTGTGAAGTTCTATCGATGCTTCATGATGCAATTCGAAGAAAACCTCCAGGACTGCTGACTAGAGGAGTGTTGCTTCTTCATGACAACGTCAGACCACATACGGCTCGATTAACTCAGGAGAAAATTAATCAACTAGGATGGGACGTTCTGGAATATCCACCTTATAGCCTCGACCTAGACGCTAGCGATTTCAACCTTTTTCGTCCACTGAAAACCCACCTTGGCGGGAGAAATTTCACGAATAACGCCGAAGTTGAATGTGAAGTGAAAACTTGGTATAGAAAACAGAGCACGTATTTCTATGCAGCCGGTTTGGGAGGACTGATAAAACGATGGAATAAGTGCATCAATGTTGGTGGAAATTATGTTGAGAAATAAAGGGGTAATGTATGTTTAAAAATAAACTTGTTTCAAGTTGTTATCATATTTAGTTATTTTTCTACAGCCATTTGTAACTTACTTATTGACTTCCCCTCGTAAATTACGTTAAAACACCAGTTGTGATTTGTCTTATTGCAGGTAACAAGTGTAATTAGTGTTGTTACTGATAATACGTGTGATCCGTCGTGCTGTGTATACACTATAATCAATGTGGCTATCCTTGCTGTGGATAATCATTGTGGCTATCCTTGCTGTGGATAATTGATGTGGCTATCCTTGCTGTGGATAATCGATGTGGCTATCCTTGCTGTGGATAATCATTGTGGCTATCCTTGCTGTGGATAATCATTGTGGCTATCCTTGCTGTGGATAATCATTGTGGCTATCCTTGCTGTGGATAATCATTGTGGCTATCCTTGCTGTGGATAATCACTGTGGCTATCCTTGCTGTGGATAATTGATGTGGCTATCCTTGCTGTGGATAATCGATGTGGCTATCCTTGCTGTGGATAATCATTGTGGCTATCCTTGCTGTGGATAATCATTGTGGCTATCCTTGCTGTGGATAATCATTGTGGCTATCCTTGCTGTGGATAATCATTGTGGCTATCCTTGCTGTGGATAATCATTGTGGCTATCCTTGCTGTGGATAATCATTGTGGCTATCCTTGCTGTGGATATTCGATGTGGCTATCCTTGCTGTGGATAATCATTGTGGCTATCCTTGCTGTGGATAATAAATGTGACTGTCCTTGCTGTGGATAATCATTGTGGCTATCCTTGCTGTGGATAATAGATGTGGCTATCCTTGCTGTGGATAATTGATGTGGCTATCCTTGCTGTGGATAATCGATGTGGCTGTCCATGCTGTGGATAATCGATGTGGCTGTCCTTGCTGTGGATAATTGATATGGCTATCCTTGCTATGGATAATCGATGTGGCTATCCTTGCGATGGAAATTCAATGTGGTTATCATTGCGGTGGATAATCAATGTGGTTAATGTTGTAGATAATCACAGTGGTTAGTGTATTGTAGATAATCATTGTGGTTAGTGTTGTTGTCAGGTCTTAGTCAGATATGACTGAGCTACCGTATAACAGTAGACGGTACTACCTGGTTTCTGTTAGCGCCGAACGTTGGGCGGCGCTTAACAAACCCGACACCCCACATTGTGCCAACGGCTTCGGGCGGAAGAGCGCAATTGGGAGGGTACAAGCCTTACCCTGGTGCGAGGAAATGCAAGCTAAAGACAAAATTGTCATGGCAGGGCAGACCAGGCCCTAAGCCTTGGTTGGCGACTGGTCTAGGATCGAAGCTCCGACAGGCGGACAGTTAGAGCATTGCTTTGCTGATCCGGCAGCTTCTGCAGCTTGTCTTGTTCCAGATGTAGGGGTGTTACCTTTCCTCTGGAGTGAACTAGGCAGGCCGAGAGAGGGATCATGCTGCATGGGCAACACATGATCTCTATATTTTAGCCCAGGCTTTGTGCTATGGAGAGGCAATAACTCCATCCCTGGTCTTAACTGGTCTCGGAATCAGGAAATCAACATCCGGATTGGTAAGGCAGCAACAACAATGAACAGGTTAAGAAAAAGAGTCTGGGAGAACAGGAAGCTTACTGCCAAAACAAAAGTCCTTGTCTATCAAGCCTATGTCCTTAGTACTCTTCTCTATGGAAGTGAAACCTGGACAACTTACTCACACCAAGAGAACAATTTAAACAGCTTTCATATGCGGTGTCTGCGAAGAATTCTTGGTATTAAGTGGCAAGACAAAATCACAAATACTGAAGTATTGGAAAGATCAGGTTGTGTGACAGTTTATTCCATGCTCAGTCTTCGTAGACTTAGATGGATAGGACATCTTAGGAGGATGGATGATGGTAGAATACCAAAGGATATCTTTTTTGGTGAATTACAGATGGGTAAGAGATCTCAGGGTCGGCCTCTACTACGATACAAAGATGTGTGTAAGCGGGACATGATTGATACAGGCATTGATAATGCACATTGGGAGCAAGTCGCCGCTGAACGTGTTGCATGGAGAAAATGAGAAAATTATTGCAGAAAAGTCACACACCAAGCGTTTGAGACGTAAGATGGTGCATGATGGTGGAAATGACCACGTGTTCACATGCACCCACTGTGAACGGACATTTACAGCGCAAATTGGCCTTATCAGTCACACTCGCTACCGCCATAGTTAAAAGTTATTATGCCTTTTTAAAGCACAAACTATCGTCTGTCAAGACGGCAAGGTGCCAATGGTTAGTGTTGTTGTAGATAATCATTGTGGTTAGTGTTGTTGTAGATAATCATTGTAGTTAATGTTGTTGTAGATAATCATTTTAGTTAATGTTGTTGTAGATAATCATTGTAGTTAGTGTTTTTGTAGATAATAATTGTGGTTAGTGTTGGTGTAGATAATCATTGTGATTAGTGTTGTTGTAGATAATCATTGTAGTTAATGTTGTTGTAGATAATCATTGTGGTTAATGTTTTTGTAGATAATGATTGTGGCTCGTGTTGTTGTATATAATCATTGTGGTTTGTGTTGTTGTATATAATCATTGTGGTTTGTGTTGTTGTATATAATCATTGTGGTTTGTGTTGTTGTATATAATCATTGCGGTTATTGTTGTTGTATACAATCCTTTTGGTTAGTGTTGTTGAAGGTATCCAATATGATTTGTCTTATGAGACAATCAAGGTGATTTGTCTTGAGGTAGATAATCGATGTGATTTGCCATGATGTAGATAACCAATGTGATTTGTCTTGATATAGAGAATCAGTGTGATTTGTCATGCTGTGGATAATCAGTGTGATTTGCCAGGCTATAATACAATTATCACACTGATCTTCAACAACACGTATGGGTGGTCACCTGTTACTTTCATCTACAGTTTGTAAATAGTTTAAAAAATGGTAGAATGCTTTCTGTAAATGATGCGATACCACAAGATGTATTACAACAAAAGAACTACTGTCAAAGATATTTTTAGTTCCTTCGGCAAGAATGTCAAAAATAACACCAGTCTGTATAATGTCTTTGACTCTCGGAACCCGTAAAGCTAACCCAGGTGAAAGCTCGCATTTGGAAATTATTTTCCAAGGGCAAATTGTCGGAGTAAACAAGCGATTTACTGTTAAAAAGTAAGACTCACAAGTGGAGACTTTATCATTAACTCGAGAACGCCCTGAATGAGCGGAGAGCCTCTTTCATCTTGGCTATAATTCATACAGAAGGAGCGGTTAATACAGAGGTAGTTTCAGACTCATATTTCCTCAAAGAGGGTGTTTTGTACGGTGCATATCTAAACCGTATGTGCGAACAGTTTTTGGAGTCGTGTTTATTGTATTTACACATGCATATCACTTAGTACATGTAGCTCTATGCTCAATATGGTTCGTTTATGTGTCTGGGCTCCTGTGTACTCTTGTATGTTTGAGATCAAAGTACATTCCTAGACTGCCAACTTTTATTAATTTTGGAAAGGATAGCCTCAAAACAGGTGCTAGCATGATGTGATTGGACTTTTAATATCCCAAATAGTGATACATGAGAGCATATGACTCCGAAAATGGAGCCACAGTTTGGGCTAAGACATATGGTAGAGTATTATGAGCTTCCATCTGTCGCACTTGATTGCATACTAATCTTTAAAATCGTATACTCTTCCTTCTTCTTTTCTTCTGTTCTTCTTTCTTCTTTGTTCTTCTTCCTTTTCTTCCTTTGTCTCTTCTTCTTCCTCTTTCTCTTCCGCTTTCTCTTCTTCTTCCTCTCTTCTTCCCCTCCCTCTTCTTCTTCTACACCTCCTCATCCTCGTTTTATGTATAAAAAGGAACATATAGATGGATGATCGTGTGAAAAATTTGAGTTGAGTCAAGAACCAAGATCTCAGCACTCAGGACATACGCTTCCTCCCCACCTTCAACAACCAGCGATGAGTTCCAATATTCATGATACCAGCTGCGGTCTATGTGTCCGTCTGATTGAAAGGGCGGATGGTAAACAGTCCTTCCTAATTAAATTTCCTCCCCTTGAAAATAAAGTTCGTTCGTTGGCTCATTTGTTCCCATATGTTTCTCGTGTTTAACCCCATATGTCCTGATCCTCTTCTCTTTCTTCCGATCCCCAACACCCCTTGTTCTTTTCCCTTCCTCTCCTTTCCAGCTGTTGATGTCTTTTGTTAGTCATACATAGATCGATCCTTTACTCCTCTGTGCATATACATTTCAGGTTCGTTTCTCAGTCCCAGGTCAGTGGCCAGCCCACTTACTCCGTGTTTTCCTTCAGTCAGGTCCACCTCTAATTACCCGTAAGATCCTAGAAATACTACGACAGGTGTGCATAGGCACAAACCTCAAACCCTCTCAGTGAAACGAGCTATCTCTACATAAATCTAATGTTTATAAGCATTTGTGTTAGTAAGTAAAGTATGTAAAGTAATGTATGTAAAGTAAGTACCGATTGGTCTATATATGTCAGTAAAGCCAGTATCATCATGTACCATGCCGGTAAGCGTGGGAGGTCGTGTTTCGCCATCTTACACGATCACCAGAGTCGCGGATCAGCTTCGTGTTCTTGTCCCGACCATGCCATGGAGTCAAGCCACCTAGATATTTACTTCTCTGCCGCCCACCTTGTTCTTGTACCCTCAATCTTGCCAGTTGAAACCAAGTTATGTAGTTTATTTCTTCTTACAGCATTCCCTCCCCCCCCCCCCCCCCAAAAAAAAACAACAACACTAAGTCTAATTTCTCTAATAAGTTTGCCGTTTTAATATGCCTCTTGTAAGACGTGCTCATTGGTTTTTCTGTCTGTCCTTGCATTCCTTGCATCAGAAATCACATGTCCACCACCACCTTAGATGATTTTCAGCTTGTCTGCTCATCGTCCACGTTTCACATCCATACAAAAGTACAGGTTCTATGTAGCACTTCAATATTCTTTTCATTGTTACAATTGACATCTTTTTATTAGTCAGTATGCTTTACATTTTTAAAAGGCTACCTTTGCCATAGCGATTCTTGTTCTAAACCTGATTTTCAGTTGCTCCCAAAATGGTCACAATGTCTTGAATATTAATTGTACACCGGCTCCGTAGCAAAGGCGTTAGGGCCACAGTTCGTAATTCCGAATACCCGCGTCCGAAACACAGCTGTTGGCGATTTGGCAGCAGATCGCTTAACGTTAATATTTTGTGAAATGGTATGGGTGCCGGTCTTTCAGAACGCAATGGCAAGCCACTGAAGGTAAACTTGCCCGAGATTCACGAACAGCTAAAAAATGCTGGAGTTGACTAATACGTACTGTAAAGGATATGCAACAACTTTTGAAAAAAAATCTTTTTGAATTCACTGCCAGTTTCTTGATTCGGAATGAATCAATTCAATTCTATGTCATAGCCTCTGTTGATGGTTATCTTGGCATATTTGTTTAAATTGTCTATTTATTTCTTCAATTATTTCTTTTCTTCCATTATTTCTTTCTTCCGTCGTTATTATAGTGGTTTCATTCTTCAGAAATTTTCTCTCGCTTCTTTTCTCTGTTTCCTTCACCGCTCATAATGACTAGTTTTAGTCTTCATTCAGACGTATTCGTTTCCTCACCTCTTCAAACTTGTGTAACTTTATTGCTCACTCCAACAGCAGGAAGAGTGACTCATGCTGTCATAACGAATCCTCCAGGTAGTCTGTTTACAACTGGGACTTGTTTGTGACGTGCGTAGACGAGAAACCGCATGCGTGCCTAAGTTTACCTCTGTAAACACCCCACCTGAGTGCATGTATTCCTGCGCTACTGGCCCCAAACATAGACGACGCTCATGCAACATTGATTCTCGCTCTACGGGATGTGTACTTGAATGTTATCTCTACATTGCCTCCTCCAAGGTGGATAGCAAGTCCGTCCGTCCGTCCGTCCCCCTGTCTGTCTGTCTGTCTGTCTGTCTGTCTGTCTGTCTGTCTGTCTGTCTGTCTGTCTGTCTGTCTGTCTGTCTGTCTGTCTGTCTGTCTGTCTGTCTGTCTGTCTGTCTGTCTGTCTGTCTGTCTGCATCTTAATGATATTGAAATATGAAAGTTAGTTTTTCCACTGTTGCACCTTCAAGACAGTCAGCAATGTGCGGTAACACACAGAACCATGAATTAAACCTAACGTGATATCTGATGACATGCAATTGCAATGTAGTATCTCTGATTGTATATTTATGCGTGTTGTCATGTTGACTTTTGGTTAGTCGGGGGGCTGGGTGATCTCGAGGTATGGTGTCCGCCTCGAGTGCTGGAAGTGCCGGGTTCAAGCCTTGGTGAGGGTCGGGATTTTTTCACGTGGACTTCTAGTAAAAAAAATTTCCCCTGGTCTCTGGGTAGTGAGATCGGATGCCCGTGTGTATTGTTACGCACGTAATAACATCCCTTGGCAGTTGGAAATCGAAAAATGAGTAGCCTAACGGCGCTGTCTGGGTAAAATTTCGAGTTACAAATCTACCCAAAGTATTTCAGGATCCTCGCCAATGCTACGGAGTTCGTGCGCTGAGCAGAGATTCTCCGGACTCAGGCTTGAGCTAGGAGTAGAATAAAGCACTTATGGGTTATACCCGTATGTCGTGATTTTGATCCGTCGACTAACCTAAGCTGACTGTTGGTTGGTTGCTTACTTGCTTGATTGGTTGGTTGGTTGCTTGGTTGGTTGGTTGCTTGGTAGGTTGGTTGCTTGATTGGTTGGTTGCTTGGCTGCTTGGTTGGTTCCTTGGTTGTTAGTTTGGTTGGTTGATTGATTGGGTGGGTGGGTGGTCAGTCAGTGGGTAGGTTGGTCGATTGGTTGGTCACTCGGTTCGTTATTTGGTTGGTTGGTTGGCGGGTTGGTTGCTTGATTCGGTGGTTGGGTGGGTGATGGGTGGGTGGTTTGGTCGGTTGGTCGGTCGGTTGATTGCTTGGTTGGTTGTTTGCTTGTTTGGTTGGTTGGTTGGTTTGTTGTTTGCTTATTTGCTTGCTTTGTTGGTTGGTTGGTTGGTTGGTTGGTTGGTTGGTTGATTGTTTGTTTGGTTGGTTGGGTGGGTGGTCGGTCGGTCGGTGGGTTGGTTGGTCACTCGGTTGGTTTTATTTAGTTGGTTGGCTGGTTGGTTGCTTTGTTGATTGGTTGGTTGCTTGCTTGGTGGGTTGGTTGGACGGTCGGTTGGTCGGTCGGTCGGTTAGTTGGTAGACTTGAGCTTTAACCGCTAAGTGTGATCACCTGGCGTTTTCTGTGTCTCAACAAGGACAAGACTTCCATCTCCCGGAGTGGGAGCCGCATTAGGGTAGTGGCTAGTCGCCCGACTGTCAGCCCAGGGTCATAGGTTCGAATCCGCATATGGACGGATCTTTGAAACTGCCACCAGCTGCCAGATTGACTCAGCCTAAAATGGGTACCATCAAATGTCTTGGGCAGTAAAATCGACCGGCGTAATCCTGACCACACCACAACCCAGTAGCGATTAGTCTGTAAAAATATGTCTGACGCGCCCAGTGCGCCTTAGGGTGCGTAACAGTGTGTTTTTATTTAAACTCTAAAGGAGTGCTGATGGTGTAGAGTCTGTCCTCTCGACCCGCTACCAAAATATCACCTCCATGCGGACTGTGTTACAGAGCAACTCCTTCTCTTCTTCAAGCTCAGAAAAAACCTAGGTACAATACAATCACTAAAACTTTACATTTGCGAGTAGGACTGACCATGCCATGATTCAACACACGCGGACAGGCTAGGATGGAGCCTAAGATGGCAATGTGTCCCCCCAGTGGTGTAAGTATTTCATTGTGGACAGATTACAACCTGGGGGATCTCTTATGGCTAAATCCTCAAATCCGTGAATCCGTAAATTAAAATTAAGACATCTTTGTTTTTAAAGAAGTGGAAAGTGAAAACATTCAGCTTTACAAAAACACAATCCAACTTTATTTCTCAACCCTGAAAAAAATCCCTCGGCATACATTAGTAATTTGTGCGAATGCCATGTTGAAAACAAACAAGCAAATAAGATGAAGGTCACAATTCAAGACAGGCCGTAAGAAGTCAACATCACCGAATAGACTAGAGCGCTCGCTCTGAAACCTCCGGTGTGTTGATCACCAGATAGCAGGTTCAACCACTGCACCGGTCACTTAGACTACAATGTTTGACTTCCCGTCCTTGACTTGGAGACGTAAATTTCAAGTACCCCAGAAGTCAGAGTGAGTTCACCTGATGGTGAGGAACGCTGGTAATAGGGAAAGCTAGTCCACAAGCAAACATCAACCTAGTGTTGTATACGTTCGAGTCCGTGTTCAAAACGAACGAGTGAGCGAGAAAAAACAATTAGGCCTACTGGCCACTAATTTAAATTTCGTCAATCAAGACTTCACAAAGCGAAAGATCGTTGCACTTTGTATTCTTGAACTATGTTATTGGGATAATCTCATTGTATAAACACAATACGCAAAATTGGAAGCAGTTTCACGCTTCATGGACAAAACGAACACAACAATCACGATCAAAACCCCCACGTGTGTCTAAAGAATGTCCTTTCATGTCCACAGATGCCCCATTGGATACACGGGAGTTAGGTGCGAGATGATCGATCAAGAGTACATCCTAAGCTTACTGACCAACACTCTTATATTCAGCTGATGAAACTCACGGGCACGTAAACTGTAAGGTAAGGAAATCAAGTCTACCTGATTCTTACAGTCTATGCAGTCACTTCCCGATTTACGACATTTCTACTTACGATAACTCACATTTACAACACTTATCAATTGTCAACTAGTAGGAGCAGTCTGTGTGTGTGTGTGTGTTTTTTTTTTAAAAACAAGGCTTTTCAATGCGTCGCTGTAGTTTTTTATCTCCTTTTTTTCGTAAAACACATTTCGTCTAGCATCTTTTCATTGAAGCTCTGTATTTAATTATTTCGTTAGGTGCCAGAATTCTGTATCAGTTTTGACCATGTATAACGACTGCACTCAAGGGATACTGCATTGAAGAGTGAAAGACAGCAAAGCGTTTAGTTACCGCAATGTTCCGGACACGACAGAAACCTGTAGATTGTTATAGAGACGAGAATGTTTATTCAAATGGATCCCAAACATTGAGATGGGGTTATTGGCCGCAGCTACCTAATTCGTTCGTGCGCTGAAAGACTCATTCGGCAGGCGGCCAGCTGCTCTGCAGAGAGAAACTGGGTTCATTCATTCATTCATTCATTCATTCATTTATTCAGTAGTATGTCCTTTGCAGAACTTCGCTCTCAAAACAACCTTCCGGAAAACTTCTCAATTATAAGCACGATGTCCTGCTTCCGATACACACATCTGGAGATCATATGCCACATTCTGCACCCATCTTCTTTTTGACCTTCCTCTTTCTCTCTCCCCGGGCATACACCTCTCCCTTATTGTTCTCTCCAAACTTTCATGGCGTTTCAAGTGAATAAAATATTTCAATTTTTTTTACAAATCGTCTTAATACCTCTCCCGTGTGTTGCCGGGGCCCATAGCAACACTGTAGCCTACCACGCATGTCGTAAGAGGCGACTAAGGAGGCTTGATGGTTCCGTCGCCCTGCTACTGAGTGAATTCGTGGCGCGACACTGTGAGCTGTGAGTTTCATGTGAAGTGCTTTTGAATCTGCCCAAGTTTTTATTTTTGGAACGTGACTGCATGTTCGGAGCGATGGCAGGTGGCTATGTCCCAGAGTTGACCGGTTTTTGCCTTATGCAGAAATGCGTGGCTGCTGGGCTTCTGGTTTACTGCCACTGCCGTCGGTGATGAACTGTATGTTCGTGGACTGTGTAGGTGAACATCTAGGAAACATCCAGATAGGAAAATGACTGCCGATTCCATCAGAGATGAATTGGGTGTTTCGTGGGGGACTGGTGTGTTGACATTCTGACGGTGGCATTATGCACAGTGTATCTGTGCGGGCTGTTTGTCGAGACTCCTGTCTTTTCCACTTTTCACATTGGGCAGTGGGGAGCGTTTTGTGTGATAATTACTGGCACAGGAACGGAGCATAATGGGGACGTCCCGTTGCTGTGAAGTTGCAACTGCGACTAACTAACTAACTAATAAACCAACCTTCTTCAGTTTTCAGATCTTGTCGTGGGTGCATTTGTACATTTCTGTATCCAAGATATTCTTAGAACTCGTCTATAACATTTATATTCAAAGGCATTTATGCCCTGTTCAGCTGCTTTAGTAAGAAGGTTGAGTTAAAAGGGGACAATTCGGAACAATGAAGTCGATTCCCTTGTCTTGTAACCGTTTTTTTTTTTTTAAACATCACTTCAATGGACAATATCCAGTGTTGATGTTGCCATTTCAATAGTGCACAATAGCATCGTTTATACAAATCCGACTATGGGTTGGTGCTCTAGTGACAGGGAATCCTCCACTCGCATAGCCTGGAATTCATTCAAGCGAGTACTCAGTCTTCACCATGTAGAGTTGTAACATTACCCTTTTTTTTTTTTTAGCATATCCTTTTTACAGGACTTAGCTGTCAACACCAGCATCTTTCAGCTGTATGTTGATCTCTTGGCAAGATTACGCTCAGTAGTTTGCCATTGCTTTCTGAGCGGCCGGCTCAGTATCCCACAAGTCACGAGCGGGGGTCGAACCGCCTCAGCTCTCGCTCCGCTACGAGACTCTGCGTGATAAACGGGATTACAGAGAGAAAGTGTTGTAACCCCACAGCCAGAGAGACCGGCAACATTACCCTACAAAACAATAATTTATTTTGCGATATTATTCAATCGGGGGATGGAACACCAATTATTCCTCAACACGACGCTTGACGGCAAAAGTGGAAGATGATGATGAATTTGATGATTCAGTGGCAAATTGCTGAAAGATAACATTGACAAGTAAATCATAATTTTGTTTTTCAAAATCAGAATGATTATGTTATTGCAGTCAAACTAGATGCAGCAACAAACATTGCATCACTAAATGGCTCGAGAGGGCAAACTTGAGAATTTAAGACATTACGTCTTGAGCTTAGTCTGTCTCCAGTGTATTTGACTGTGTTTCCTATCTTCATACTAACCCACTAAAGAATAGATCTGTTTTCTTTCATCTTGCGAGCAAGCTTGTCTGTTTTTTTCTGTTTTTTTTTTGTTTATTTAAAATGTTTATGGGTTCTTTATTCGCGATTTCATCTCCCCATTTTAAAAATTGTTTTCACACTGTTTTCTGAACGTCATATTGGAAGGCCCCGCTATACGTCGCTTCGGTATACGTCGTTTCTCTATAACGTCGCTGTCAAATAGAGCACTAACTTCACTTTACGTCGCTACGTTTCGCCATAACGTCGTTTTGAGGCTGGGACAATTCATGCAGGTGCTGACAAAATCAAAGACGGTGCTAAAAACGTAACCCATTTGAGTGCTTCCAAGATCACTCGTATCAGAAGTATTCTTATGGAGAACATGGAAGCACTATTGGCCGTCTGGACTGAAGACCAGAGCCAACGGAATATGTCTGTGAGCAAGATGGTTATCCAAGAGAGTCAAGCTAAGAAAGCGGGTGAGAGCAGTACTAGTAGTGCTGATGATAGTTTTGGAGCGAGTCGCGGTTGTTTTGAGTGCTGTAAGAAGCCTTCACACCTGCACAACATTCAGACAACAGGTGAAGCGGCGAGTGCTGATACTACAGCTGCACAGCGTTTCCCTACAATGTTAAAAGCCATGATTGAGGAGGGTGGTTACTGTGCAGCAGACATTGGACAAATTTTTCGTTCAAGCAAAGAAGAGCCAGGAAAAGAGACAGGAAAAGGTTACAGTTTCATCCTCAGATGAAGAGACAGAATGTAATGCCTCTACGTCCCAATAACTCTACCACTAGCCTGCCAACCCACTTCTATTTAGCCAATAAATATCATCAACCATCAAAATAAACATTACTGTAGTACACAAAACACTGTATTTCATTTAATTCTATGGGAAATAGTGTTTCGTTAAACGTCGTTTCACTTAACGTAGCATTTTCCAAGAACGTAACACCGACGTTAACCGGGGCCTTCCAGTATTCTGACCCTGCATCAAATACCCCACGACTCTAGTTCGAGTTGTGCCTGGGTTAGGAATCTCTGCCTTAGACTTGTCATGACAGTAAGCCTTATCAGAACCGGCTTTAGAAAACATGGTACAGCAAACACCTAGACACAATTGTCGAAGTTATAGCCCTTGTCTTCTTTTACTGCTCCAGGCTCGTGGCTTGCATGTGGGATCGTATATCTTTATCAGATAGCTGTACGCTCTAGTCAGGGAGGAAGGGGGAAAGCGGCTCGATAATTAACATGTCTAGCTTAATTTGCTGTTAGCGTACAGCGAGTATTAGCTGCTTGGGAAAGATGGAAAGGGGAAAGGGGAGAGGGGATGTTAAAGGGAAAGATGAACAACAGAAACGAGACGAATATAGATGAAGAATTTCAAAGGAATAATAAAAGTAATAGTTTTCTATGGAGGTCATCATGGCTGAATGGATAAGACCTCTCGCTGTTAAATTTTCGGTGTGCTGAAGCCGAGTTAACGGGTTCAACCCCTACGCCGGTAAGTTGGACTAAAATGTTGACTTATCGTCCTTGACTTGGGGACTAAATTACAAGTACCACAGAAGTCGGAGTGGGTCAGCCTGACGGCGAGGGATACTGGTAATAGGGACAGTTAACCCACATTCAAAAATAAGTACATTCTACCATTACCCCTATCCTGTTCGACCTCAGGAGAGAAGTTATATTGGGGTTCAACTCTGGCCCGGATTAGTAGACCAGTGACCAGGTCAGCCATTCGGATATTAATTTGAAGATGATTGTTGTCCACTCAAACATCAGCCCAGTGCACTAGAAGTAGTAGCATGTGTGTGGACTACGCCTGAGTTCACAACTAGCGACCGCAAAGAAGAAGACATGTGACTGCTGTTTCTGTCATGGCTCTAGCGTTTTAGGTATCTGTAATCTGTCACTGCTTTAGCGTTTTAGGTATCTGTAATCTGTCACTGCTATAGCGTTTTAGGAATAAGCAATCTGTCACTTCTATAGCGTTTTAGGTATCTGTAATCTGTCACTGCTGGTGTTTTATGTATCTGAAATCTGTCACTGCTATAGCGTTTTAGATATCTTAAATCTGTCACTGCTGTAGCGTTTTAGGTATCTGTAATCTGCCACTAATTTCCTTATTTGTTGTGACCAGGCTGGTCAGTGACTATAGTCACTTCTGTAAAGGGATCCTCTGTCTACCGTCACGAACGTGACATCATAAACCAACAACTATATGTCGGCTACGGCGAAGGGATTACGGACCCGGTTCGTGATCCCGTATACGTGCTGTCGAAACACAACTGCGCACATTTTGGCAGCAGACTGCGTTTCGTTGTTTCTTTTTAAGGAAATGGTATGGGTTCCGATCGTTCAGAAAGCAAGTCTAAACTACTGAACGTAAACTTGTCAAGAGATCACAACAGCAAAAAAATGTTGGTGTTGAATGCAACGTCTTCTAAAGGATATGCAACTAACAATATGTCGACTGAACTCAAGTTTAATCCACCATTTGCTCGTGCGGTTTCACGTTAGCTTGCCCTGGACGATAAATATAACTTTTATTATAAATAATTTAAAATTAGTTGCATATCCTTCGCAGTCAACTCCGCCATTTTTTTTTTTTTTTTTGGCTGTTTGTGAATCCTGAGCAAGTTTACTTTCGGTAGTTTGCCATTGCTTTCAGAACGACCGGCACTCACATCATTGTATGGAAACCAATGCATGGCGGTCTGCTTCTAAATCTCTCTCTCTCTCTCTCCCCCCCCCCCCCCCCACCTGGCCCAAGGATCTCCCAGGGATAGCGAAGAGAACGACATAATTACAATAAGTGAACAGTTATAGATGTCTTTGGGAGTCTCTTTGGGAGGTTGTGGGTTCGAATCCGGGCCGCGCCCTTCGATTTACGAGTTAAATGTTGCGGAGACTCCTGTGGGTCGTCGCTAAAAGCTACGGAGTTCGTGCTTTGTGCGACGCTTTCCGCGCTGCGGAAAGAGACCGAGCCATATGGGATACAACCCGGTGCAATGAAGTCGACCCTGTCGACTTTTAAGCGACTTTTTTTTAAAGTTATAGATGTCTATGTTCACTCCCGTATGACAATGTGATGACAGAAATTTAAATAGAACAAATAATGCGCCGCAGAATCTAAGTCAATTAAACCCTTCGTGGATTGAAATAGAGAAAACAACAAAAGTCGGAGTAATAAAAACATGCATATTTTCTGGAACATAATACATGTGCGAGACGTGAATATTTAACAAACAACGTCAGAAGCATGAATGTTTCTGTGAATATACGTGTTTTAGAGGAATATTGAAAAGTTAATGACTACACAGAGCTATCTAACAGGATGAGTGAATAGAAAGCGAGAAAGAGAGAGATTGGGAGGGGGGGGGGGGGAGAGAAAGAGAGAGATAGAAAGAAAGAGAAAAAAAGAGAAAAGGAGAAAGAGAGAGAGAGAGAAAGTGCGAGAGAGAGAGAGAGAGAGAGAGAGAGAGAGAGAGAGAGAGAGAGAGAGAGAGAGAGAGAGAGAGAGAGTGAGAGAGAGAGAAACAGACAGACAGAGCCGTCGACTTACGCCATAAAGTTCAACAGGCCAATACCTGGGTGCTATATGTTCATGTCTTCATCAATACGTAATTTTAACTTTACTTATCACTCGGTATTACCCTTTATCACTCGGTATTACCCTTATTAAAGTTAGCAGCATATCGTTTGCAGAATTCGAAGTCAACCCCAGCATCTATTGGCTGATTTGTCATTTTGTAGCGAATTTTACATTCAGCAGTTTGCCATTACTTTCTGAGTAGTCGACGCTTATACCATTGTGAAAATCAACGCAAAGCGAACTGCATACAAACTGCGGTTAACTTGGAACCCTGCATGTCGATATTGTGCAGCCAAGTTCACTACCGCTAAGCCCTAGTCGACGAATTTGCCCTGGTAGAAAATAGAGCAGATAGAATGCCAGATTCTCCTTCGGGAGACCTGGGTTCGAATCCTCGGTAAGGTGTGGATGTGTTTCTGTCGGGGGCAAAAAGAAAAACTCTAACCTGTACAATTTGCGGAGACTGCACTAGCCAGGCGGCCTTAATTCCTCAGGCTAAAGACAACACCCCCCCCCCCCCCCACACACACACACACATACACTTTTATTTTGGGCTTTTGCCATACACTGCAAGGTACTATGTAGGCAGTGAATGGTAGTTTGACAGTAAATTTTAAATATACCATTATTGCCACCAATCACATCATTATATCCGGCGATACCATTATTGCCATTAATCACATCATTATATCCGGCGATACCATTATTGCCATTAATTACGTCATTATATCCGGCGATACCATTATTGCCATTAATCACATCATTATATCCGGCGATACCATTATTACCATTAATCACGTCATTATATCCGGCGATATCATTATTACCATTAATCACGTCATTATATCGGGCGATACCATTATTACCATTAATCACGTCATTATATCTGGCGATACCATTATTACCACTAATCACGTCATTATATCCGGCGATACCATTATTACCATTAATCACGTCATTATATCCGGCGATACCATTATTACCACTAATCACGCCATTAAATCCGGCGCTACCATTATTACCATTAATCACGTCATTAAATCCGGCGCTACCATTATTACCATTATCATGTCATTATATCCGGCGATACCATTATTGCAATTAATCACATCATTATGTATGACCCTGTGGCGAAGGAGTTACGAACGCGATTCGTAATCCCGCATACCGAGTTTAAAACACAGCTGCGGGTGTTTGGAAGCAGACTATGAGCTCCGGTCGTTCAAAAAGCAGTGGCCAACTATTAAACGTAAACTTGCCAAGAAATCACAAACAGCAAAACAATGTTGTGGTTGACAACGATGTCCTGTAAAGGATTTGCAACTAATTTTAACAGATAATTTATACAGGGTGTTTGCAGTCTCACTACATTTCATATGTAGAACAAATTTGAAAAATGAAGCATATGACGTCATAAAAAATGTGCTAAAATGTCATTAAATTAGTTACAATAGTCACTGCTATGGTCTAACGCTGTTTTGGGGAAGCTGGAAAGTACCAATGAAGAATTCATTATAACAGTTGGAAATGTCCACCACGGGCTTCGAGGTATGACTGTACACGTCTCTCCATATTGTCAAATACCTTCTGCAACGTGTTGATAACACCATTTTGTTTGAAGTGCAAAGAATTACTCCAACAGACGACAGCCATTCGCTGCATATTGCTTCACGAGGACCATGGAGCACATTTTTATTTTATGACACCGTGTACTCCATTTTTCAAATTTGTTCTACATACAAAGTGTAGTGCCGGCTCCATGGCCGAGAGTTTAGCAGCTTTCTCCGCTAAGCCCGAATACTCTCGTCACGTGACGCGACGAGAATTAGCAGTGGTTCGAATCGCAAAAGTGACTTATGAGAGTATGGAGCCGGTCGCTCAGAAAGTCGTGGCGTGGTGATGAGCGTAATCTAGCCTAGGAATCAACATACAGCTGAAAGATGCTGGTGTTGACCGCAATATCCTGAAACAGGATGGAAACGCGGGGGAAAATACAAAGTGTAGTGAGACTTTACAAAAACCCGGTAGATTTGAACACCATACGAACTATAAATGTTGCATGTCCTTGGCAGGACGTTGTGATCAACCTCAAACCCAAATTGATTTTCTAGGCAAGTTTACGTTTAGTAGTTTGCCTCTGCTTTCTGAACAGGAGGTCAACGTCGCAGGCCAACTGACCGGTATAGGGAACGTATTAGCTGACCGGAAGTTCAAGCGTATTAAGCTCCGCGGCCAGGCATATTGCCGAGAGAGATACCAACGGCTGAACTGAATACAACCGCCCGTGGTATGGAAGAAACTACCATACCTGAACACAGTCCCAGAAGATAAATTGACCTTTGATTGTGAACTCGTAATCTCCTAGTCAAGATATTTCTCCTTGGCCTGATAACCCAGGAATAGATACTGTTTTCGTAGCTGACGTCAGCAATCTTGGCACCCGGAACCCTTGTCTGTCTTTAATATTTTCACTAAGAGGGTAATTTAAACGGGGGCCCAGCCATACATATATGTCAACAATACACACACGAGACCTGGAGAAATTCCCACCGCCTGAAAAAGTAGCGCGTTGAAAGCGATTAGAAGTATCCTTACGCTGACAGTTGGCAATGATACACCCGGGTTTACGGTCACCAGAGAAATATGAGATAACAGTAAAGATATCTTGATGTCCTCGCCAAGTGGCTCTTGACAAGTGGATAAGGGTATAATGATAATATCCTGGTGTTGAATGATTCATCCTTGGTGTCCCTCGCCTCATCCCCTGTGATTACACCAAGGCTGTTTGCTCTGTCTAAGTTGAAAAGAAAAATGACAAAACATTTATAGTAATAATATTTCCAGTTCCTCAGAACCTAAATCGGATCCCCGGAAAAACTCGCGAGGGAATTAATATGATGAATTAACTCTTTTAATTTCACGAGCATGTCGCTTTAAATTAGTAAATATCTACCTCGGAACAGTTAAATATTAACTGTTGAAAAAAATAGGAGTTAAAATAAAAGGTGAGTAGTATAGATGCGTGTACCGACTGTCATTTTATTAGTCACATCATTTTTAAGTCAGGCTCATATGTATTGTACACATGTCAAAGTATTTATTTTCCTCCTCCTCCTCCTCCTTCTCCTCCACCTACTCCTCCTCCTCCATCACCACCACCTCCTCCTTCCCCTCCTCCTCCTCCTCCTCCTCCTCCTCCTCCTCCTCCTTCTTCTTCTTCTTCTTCTTCTTCTTCTTCTTCTTCTTCTTCTTCTTCTTCTTCTTCTTCTTCTTCTTCTTCTTCTTCTTCTTCTTCTTCTTCTTCTTCTTGGGGTTGGGGATGTGTGTACGTTGGGGTATGGGTGTGTGATGGGTATGAGGGATGGGTGTGGCGATGTGTGTGTGTGGGTGGGAGATATGTCTGTGGGAGTGGGTTGTGTGTGGGTGGGGTAAGTGTGGATGGGTGGGTGGAGGATGTATGTGTGGGTGGTGAGGGTGTTTGTAGGTGAGAAGGGGGGTGGATGGGTGGGAAATTAGTGTGGAGAGATGTGTGTGTGTGTGGGTGAGGGTGACGGATGTGTTGGTAGGTGGGGGAGGTGTAGTTCGGTGTTGGATGTGCGGGTCGGTGAAGGATGTGTGTGAGGGAGGAGGTGTGTTAGGCTGGGTTGTTGGGATGTGTAAGTTTGGGTGGGTAGATGGGAGATGTATATGTTGACGAGTGGGTGGGGGACGTGTGGGTGTGAGTGGTTGAGGGATGAGTACGTGAGTGGGGGATGTTTGTGTGTGTGGATTAGTGTATGGGCAGAGGATGTGTGTGTGGGTGTGAAGATGTGTGTGGGTGGAGGAGGTGTGTGATGGTGGAGTATGTGTGGGTGGTTGGGTTTGTGTGTGGGTGGGAGGTGTGTGTTTGTGGATGGGGGATGTATTGGTGGGTGGGAATGTGTGCGGGAGGGGATGTGTGTGGGAGGGGATGTGTGTGGGGGTTGTTTGGTTAAGGAATGTGTGGTTGGAGGATGGGTGATTGGGGGGTGGGTGGGTGGAGGATATGTGGGTGGATGAGTGTATGCAGTTTGGGGATGGGTAGGGGATGTGTGTGTGGGTGGGTGCGGGATGTGAGGGTGGGTGGGGAGATTGTGTGGTTGGGGGATGAGTGTAAGGAGGATGTGTGTAACTTGGGGATGTGTGGGTGGATGCGGGATGTGTCGTTGGCGGGGAGATGTGTGTGTGGGTGGGGATATGTGGTTGGGAGATGTGTTTTTGGCTGTGTGGTTGGGGGTGTGTGGGTGGGTGGTGCAGGATATGTGGATGGATGAGTGTTGGTGGGTTATGGGATGAGTTGAGGATGTGTGTGTGGGTGGGGAGATGTGTGTTGGTGGGGAAGTGTGTGATGGTGGGGTGTGTGTGGGTGGGAGGTGTGTGTTTGTGGATGGGAGATGTTTTGGTGGGTGGGGATGTGTGTGTGGGGGATATGTGTATGGGTTGGGAGTTGTGTGGGTGTGTGTGGATGTTTGTGGGAGGGGATGTTTGTGGGAGGGGATGTGTGTGGGGGGATGTTTGGTTAAGGGGTGTGTGGTTGCAGGATTGGTGATTGGAGGGGTTGTGGGTGGAGGATGTGTTGGTGGGTGAGTGTACGTAGTTTGGGGCTGGGTGGGGGATGTGTATGTGGATGGATGCGGGATGTGAGGGTGGGTGGGAGGGGGAGAATGTGTGGATGGGGGAAGTGTGTAAGGGGGATGTGTGTAACTGGGGGATGTGTGGGTGGGTGCGGGATGTGTGGGTGGGTGCGGGCTATGTGGAATGGCGGGGAGATGTGTGTGTGGGTGGGGGATATGTGGTTGGGAGATGTGTGTTTGGCTGGGTGGTTGGGGTGTGTGGGTGTTTGGTGCAGGACATGTGGATAGGTGAGTGTTGGTTGGTGATGGGATGAGTGGAGGATGTGTGTGTGGGTGGGGCGATGTGTGTAAGGGGTATGAGGGTGAGGGATGTGTTTGTGGGGGATTGGTGGGTGCATGTATGTGTGCCTGGGTGTGTGTGGGTGGGTTGGTTGGGATGCATATCGGGATTTGTGGTGGGTTGGGAGATGTGTGTAGGTGGGGGATGTGTGTGGGTGTGGTATGGGTGGGTGGCTATGGGTGGATGGGTGGGGGAATGTATGTGTGGTTGGGTCGGGGATGTGTGGGTGGATGGGGGATGTGTGGGTGGGTGGGGGTTGTGTCTCATAACATGGAATATACATTGTTCATGTTTCCAACATGCATTTGACAATGTTTTGTTCCTATGTGAATATATTATGCACTATTGATGAACGAAAGATGAGTGATTGGAAGGGCCGAATGTAAGATGGGCCTGTGTGTCCAATTTGTTTCCCTTTGAAAATGATGTCCGTTCGTTCGTTCGTTCTTCGTCTTCGTCTTCGTCTTCCTTCCTTCCTTCCTTCCTTCCTTCCTTCCTTCCTTCCTTCCTTACGTCCATCCATCCTTCCTTTCTTCCTTCATTTTCCTTCCTTCCTTCCTTCCTTCCTTCCTTCCTTCCTTCCTTCCTTCCTTCCTTCCTTCCTTCCTTCCTTCCCTCCTTCTTCTTCCTCTCCTCCTCCTCTTCCTTTTCCTCCTCCCCTTCCTCCTCCTCCTCCTCCTCTTGTTGTTAAATATCCTCCTCTAACTTTCCCAATTTCTTAGAAGCTTTTGCCTACCCAGCCACCCGCACCCCATAAAATCGGCCCTTGATCTATGTGATCCATTAAAGCATGTTAAATCTTCGATCCGTCACAATACATTTACCAACAAAAGTAATGTTCCACTTATCTAGAGGTTATAGTAAGCTAAACACTTGCTTAATTACCAACCTTGCATCAAGTAATTCTCTTTCATACCGTTCCCCTTGCTGCACTAAACGACCGAAAAAAGCCTCTCGAAGGAACTACTTCTTCTACTCCCCCCCCCCTTTCCCCCCCCCCCACACACACACACACACACACATACACACACTCACTCATACACATGCCCTTTGAACCGCACCGCCTCCCCAGTCCTTTAAACTTTTAATTGGGTTAATCAAATATTTTAATGGTTTATGTTCAGCTACATAATTTTGCACGGAAAGAGGGGAATACAAGGGAAAGCCATTAGTGTAGGTAAAGGAGAGATAGGAACACCTTTTTTAAACCA
Organism: Cepaea hortensis; assembly: GCA_963921405.1. Lineage (NCBI taxonomy): Eukaryota > Metazoa > Mollusca > Gastropoda > Stylommatophora > Helicidae > Cepaea > Cepaea hortensis. The sequence continues at coordinate 29,665,133 of OY992881.1, forward strand.
TAAGAAAACAAAACAAGACACAGAGAGATGAAGAAGATAATTCTCTGTCAAAAGAAACTAACGGCCGCGCTAAAGTGAGGGTAATTTCTAGGATTTTCCACCGCTACCTAAAAATGTGTGTGTGTGTGTGTGTGTGTGTGTGTGTGTGTGTGTGTGCGCGCGTGTGTGTGCGTGTGTGCGTGCGTGCGTGCGTGCGTGCGTGTGGTTTATGTGGTGACGAAGTTCAGTTAATATTTCTCAACATGCATAACTATCCCAGGTCGGCTGTGAGTGTCTTACTTAATACAAGAAAACACTTACTGGAATTTCAAATATGAACTTCATACTGTGCTTGCTTGCTTGCTTGTGTTCGTTGGCTTGAGCTCCAACGCGAAGTCCTGTATGTCGGATGAAGGCATCCTGTTGTCCAACATCAGTGTGATGTCATACAGGACCTGAGGTTTGCGTGAGTATCCGTTGTCCGATGTCTGGCTTATTGGTGTGCAGACTGGTGGTTCCTCGCCGTACAGGCAGACACTCTCCTACTTCGGAGGAATCGGCGATCCTACTGACCTTAGCCAGGACCCCGAAGGGACCTGTTGCCCAGGACGCTCGACGAGGACGCGTCAATAGGTCTTGGCCAGTATATAACCCGGCCCTGGTGCCTTGGAAACACCTCTGCGTCCCACTTCATACTGTGAAACATTCACACGAAAGCGTCATCTTTATCAACGCTGTACTTTCTAGTTAACTAACTGCTCTCCATCCACTTTGTAGTTCTCCCGTTACTCCTGCCCTGGGATTGTGAGCAAAGTTAGGTAAAGATGTCTGGCTTTTCGCAGACAGTGAGCTAACAAAACAGTTGTAAGCGTTAACTAGTGAGTTACCTGGTACAGTTGCTTTGATGTCACGCTTCGGTGAATCACGCCTCCTGGCGGATGCTTTGTAATGTGATTTTCAAATTATGCGTGCATTTCATTTTCAGTTCTTTATTGCTTTGTTGTATTACATGCATAACAGAAGTATAATACTCAACAAACAAAACGGTATACTTAATCATACGGCAAACACTGCTGTCCATATGTACAGTGTTTTTGCCTTTGCATATGCTATTAAAAAAGAGGAAAGGAAAGGACGATGATGCCGGAAAGGAAACAAACAGGAAACCTGCTGACATTATAACTACACACGCTTTTGTCTGGAACTGACAAGGCACACGAGTGGAGTGGAGTTGAGCTAAGAACCGACATCACTGCACTCAGGACATTCCCATACGCGCTTCGTCCTCTCGTTCAACAGCCAGAGAAGAGTCACACTACTAATCGTTCCCATTGAAAGATCTCCTGGTATTTCCTCTGTTTTGAGAATCTTCAGGAACACTTGCCGATCCCCCGCAATATCATTCTTTCCACATATGGGTTTTCAGTCTGTCCCACCGCCGCCTCCACTTGGTCCCACAGGCGCTCGACCACCTCTCTCTTGCCCATAGGTAATCTACCAACGAGAGGTGCATTTCCTGCCAGCCTATCAGCCTGCTCATTCCCCTGCACTCCCGCATGACCAGGGCAAAAGATGCATACAATTCTCACAATCTGTGATCTCTGCAACAAGGACTGGGTCTACATTTGAGTGTAAACCAATGAAAGAAAGTATCCACGCCTGGAAGGGGGTTCGAACTTGCCGCCAAGCAAGCGTGATAGCCACGCCACTGTCCTCGATCCGGTTTCTACCAGATGCAGCTCCACTGGCGCAATGAGACACACTAATGATTGGTTTATTAAGAAAGATATATGAATGAGCCATTACATATGGACGCAAAATTTCCAAAATGTAGTCATAATATGGCTAAGGGCTTGCGGACGGGATTCGTGAGTCCGCTTACCCACGTTCGAAACACAGTGGCGACGGATTTGGCAACAGACCGCGTCGCGCTGGGTCTTAACGTGTTGGTATGGGAGCCGGTCGTTCAGAAAGCAATGGCAAACTACTGAACGTAAACTTGATAAGACATCAACAACAGCAATAAAATGTTGGTGTTGACAGCGATGTCCTGTAAATAGGATAAGCAAAATTTAAAAAGTCATAATAGGGGGCGTATTCTTTTAGCGTCTAGGAAATTATGTCGACATTGACATCATGGCGGTCGGATGAGGGTTCGATTCCTGCGCTGGACGTTCGCTACGGGAGTAGAGTACTGGCCGCCTAATTCAAACACTTAACATACCCACGACAGATACCTGATTCGGTTTTTGTAGTCGCAATGACTAGACAACGTAATCTAGTCGCACAATAAAAGTCACACCGCATGAACACAAGATTACCCCAACTGTTCTAGCCTCAGAAGGTTTAGCCGCTGGGGAAATACGACTGGTATCCTGCCGCTTGGATAGACGATAGTTTAACATGGAGTTATACCTCTCCATAACACAAAGCCTGGGCTGAATTTAGAGACCATGTGTTGCCCATGAAGCATGATCTATCTCTCGGCCTGCCTAGTTTACTCTAAAGGAAAGGTAACACCTCTACATCTGAAACAAGACAAGCTGCAGATGCTGCCGGATCAGCAAAGCAATTCCCTAACTGGCTGCCTGTCGCAGCTTCCATACTAGACCAGTTGCCTACCAATACTTAGGGCCTGGTCTTTAGGTTGCATTTCCTCGCAGTATGGTAAGGCTTGTACCCTCCCAATTGCACTCATCCGCTCGAAGCCGTTGGCACAAAGGGGTCTAAGATCTAGAGATCGTCGCCTAACATTCGGAGCTAACAGAAAGCAGGTAGTACCGTTTACTAAGTTTAGAAGGGGGTTGGGGTATGGGGGAGAATAGCCACTATAAAAACTAACCAGTAAATGATTTTCAAATGGGCTACATACACAATTGAAATAACCACTGAGGAGGCCATATTTTCTAAGAACACATTACGTAATAGCTGGGATTCACATAAACGAGCCAGTAAGACACCACGCACTGCTTGAGATCGAAAGAGTTAACGATTAAGAAAAACTGCACAAGCTGCGTAGCCGATCACTGCCTCTCATGCACCAGTGCATACAAAGCACATGTTGAGAACACAGAGATTGTGTCAACACTGCAGGGGACTTGTCCGTGAATCTCTAGAATTGAATAGATTGTGCTAGTTCAGTATCTGTTCCAAAAGTGTTGACATTTTCTTTCTCGGGATACAATCATTCTGGACAAAAGTTTCCCAACAAAACTGACAAATAGTTCATTAGTAAACAGAAATGTTCAAACCTCGTGGCATGATTTTGGTTGGATAAAAGGCCAGTTCTGATTTACGTCTATGTTGTGAGCATGATGAAGCGGACTTCCGGGAAAGCGTAACCATCTTTTTGTTATACATTGCCTCGGAATTGACCAGAATATCTCCTATATAAAAATATGCCCACGGCTTGTGTTTTCATCTGAGGCACTCTTTAAATAATTCTTTTTCTTTTTCTTCTTCTTCTTCTTCTTCTTCTTCTTCTTCTTCTTCTTCTTCTTCTTCTTCTTCTTCTTCTTCTTCTTCTTCTTCTTCTTCTTCTTCTTCTTCTTCTTCTTCTTCTTCTTCTTCTTCTTCTTCTTCTTCTTCTTCTTCTTCTTCTTCTTCTCGTCTTCTTCGTCTTCGTCTTCGTCGTCTCCTAGTCCTTCGTCTTTTTCTTTTTCGTCCTATTCTTCTTCGTCTTCTTCATCTTCATCTTTGTCTTCTTCTTCGTCTTCGTCTTCTTCTTCTTCGTCTTCTTCGTCTTCATCTTCTTCGTCTTCATCTTCTTCGTCTGCATCTTCTTCGTCTCTATCTTCTTTGTCTTCGTTTTCACGCAGCTGATGCTTCGGCGGAGAGAGATCGAACCAGGTGACGTAACACCCGGTGCTATGAAGTATATCCTCTTGTCTTTAACCTTTTGTTTAGTCGTTGTTTCCTACCGTGTTTCTCCAAAATAACACCGGGTCTTATATTGATTTTAGCTTTTAAAAAATGTACTAGGGATTATTTTCGGGGAATGTATTATTATTATATGTTATGACAAGAAATGGATTGGAGAACTTAGTGACAACTGGAAAGATCGAAGGGAACAGACCAAGAGGAAGACCGAGAGGAAAGTACCTGGATGGCTTGGCCACATGGCATGGACGAGACAGAAACACTGAGCTGATCCACGACACTGGTGATCGAGTGAAATGGCGAGACATGAACGCCCACGCTTTCCGGCATGGCACATGATTGATTGATTGATTGATTATTATTATTATTATTATTATTATTATTATTATTATTATTATTATTATTATTATTATTATTCAGATATAAAAATCTTCATTTATCCATGCACAAAATATTACATTTATTCAAATACAATCATGTCATCTAGTGCCTTGCCGGCTGGCGTAGGCGTTCATGACTCTCCACAGATCATCTTCTGAAAACATTTCATAACTCTCCAAATCCAGAATTCCGCCTGATCAATTGTCGTTTGAGATCCTAGGCCCATATACACTGCAGTTTCATCCATGGTAATCATGTTGAAGAGTTTGTATTTAGAAAAGTTGATGCCATAAACAAAGTACTAAATGCAAAGGTACGCTTAACAGCTTCATTCTAGCTGACGATCTTTACAAGCGCTTACTTTAGGGGTAGGTTTTATATATAAAAGAATTCTAAAACATCGTGCTAAGGCTTATTTTAGGGGTATGTATTAATTTCAGCTTGATTTTCAAGTTCACAGGGCATCATATAATCAGCGGCACCGAATCATCTAGAAAACAGCCGCAAAGCTTCGACCACGTTATCCCCCTCTGCTGTTCGCTTATGTTCAGTACCTGATTAATACTATAACTTCGGGGGCAGCGTTTGCGCAGTAGTTAGAACGCTTGTCCGCCGGTGCTGTTTTCATGTGTTCCAATCCCAATGGGTACAGGTTGTCCCTTGACAGATAATGTTGTAGGGGTGTGTTGTTTTATGCTTTCACATATACTAGGCCACGAGATAATAGGTTGCTGTGGGCATTTACCATCGCTGTCACAATTCTTTGTAGACTTTTTACAGAAATCTCTGGAAAAACAAGTCATTTACACTTGTGCGTGCGTGCGTGTGTATGTGTATGTGTGTGTGGTTTGTGTTATGTGTGGTGTGTGTGTGTGTGTGTGTGTGTGTGGGTGTGTGGGTGAGTGGGTGGGTGGGTGGGTGGGTTACACTTTTATAAAAAAAATGCAAGCTGTTACAATGTTGGAAACCTTAGACAATACATTATGATATGCAAGCAATTTAACGTCAACTACTTCATGTTCAGTAACAACTGAGATACAATTTCACAGCAACGTGATCTCTAGCGCAACTAACGACTGAAGTTACTCTAGCATTCACTAAATACGTAGTTATTCTAACCAAATTACCGCGTATCCCTTTCGTAATTTTGTATTAGATTAAAATATCAAGCTTCTAACATTTTGACAGCGGAATAATTCATCTCAAGCAGATAGGTTTCAAGTAGTCGGTCAGATCTTTCCCTGGGGGAAACAGCGGAGACTTTGTTCTGATGAGAGTCTGATCATTGTCTTAGATCTGTGTATATTGAGTTTCTAGACTAGAAAATTGTTATAACCTTTTAAGGTGGTTGTTTTTCCAGCCAAACTCTGCTGGAAGAGACCAAGCCGTATGGGGTAAAACTTGGTGCAATGAAGTCAACTTGCTTTTTAAACTTTATTAAGGACATAAAAAATAGGACAGCATCAAGATGTCGTTTATTATAAATACTGCGCTTGCTCGTTTATGTTTTCTATTTGTGTGAAAGGTTTTGGGGTCACATATTATTAAATATATTGTAAAGTGCGTTTAAGATATATGTGGCTTATATAAAGGCGGACAGACAAATATATAGGCAGGCAGACTGGTAGGCAGAGAATCATATAGTAATGGTAAAAATGACCCTTGACATGTCTAAAGGCATATGGTAAATGCCCCTTTATACGTATAAAGGCATATGATAATGACCCTTGATATGTCTAAAGGCATATGGTAAATGCCCCTTGATATGTCTAAAGGCATATGGTAAATGCCCCTTGATATGTCTAAAGGCATATGGTGCTAGATCTATATTTTCATACACCAACTTCAGGCAGGCGGGCGCACTCTAACGAAGTTGGATGCGAACTGCGCCAGTTATGTCATGAGCACAATCGTGCGTGGTTCCACGCCTGGGCTCATCGCTTGTCAAAGTGAGGCAAAGATAGTCCTCCTATTCCTCCTTGCTCTCAGACCTACCAAATGTGACCGCGCTACCCCATCACAGACAGCAGCAAACTGCTACAGGACAACTGATGTATTATTATGTGATCGACACTCCACCGGCCGCCTTCGCTTCCCAAGTCATGTCCTGGTACCCACTTTAGGCTGGACTGACCTAAAGACCCTGGTCAATTTTTTAAATCCTCTTCGATGTAAATGCCAACGTATGACCAGAGGCTGACCTTGTAAATGGTGGACAGAGGCAATAACAGAGTCCATGGGATTCTGGAAATGTGAAGCCCATGCACTGGAAATTATCCCGTTATTTATGCCTTGCCTCGACACAGCAAGGTAGACGAGTAACAAGATGCGATCAAATTACCACAGGCCGACCATGTAAGCGATGGACAGAAGCAGTAACATAATCCATGGGAATCTCAATATATGAAGTCCATAAACGGGTACTCTCCTGCTGTTTATGCCTCACCTCGACACCGCAAGGTACAAGAGGAACACGATGAGATGAGATGACCACGGGGCCAGCCTGCCAATGTTTAGCCACTACGCCATCGCGGCTCCCAGAGAGAGATTGTCACGTCGGTTAAACACTTGAGATCAGTCACATATTATAAGACTAACTTAAATAAATGAATACCAACTCACACATAGGGATTTGGACTCGTAGAAGAACGACACACAGCCGGCCGGACCAGGCTCATGGACTGACTGTTAAGTCTGTCGTTTTGTCTGTCTGCACATAGGTAAGCAGAGCATATTAGTGAATGAAATAGACTAGGATAGTAAAACAAGATAAAAGAAAATATGTGGCATAAAAGCTTGAATGAAGATGCGAATCTATAATATTCCAGCTATTTTATTTGCCATACTAGGAAATTACGGCGCTCTAGTTTAGGGGCAATTAACGCGTTTCTCAATTCTCCTACATACTTAGAAAAAAGATTTGGCAGCAGACCGCCTTGCATTGATTTACATGGTATGCGACATACTGTAAAATACATGCAACCTTTTTTAACAATAGGTACTAAGTCACTAAGCCGGGTCTGTAGCAAAGGGGTTAGTGGTGCAATTCGTAATCCTGTATACTGCGTTCGAAACACAGCTGCTCGCTATTTGGCAGCAGACCGCCTTGCGATGGTTATAACGAAATTACACGAGTACTGGTCGTTCAGAAATCAATGGCAAACAATTGAGCGTAAACTTGATAAGAAATCACTAAAAGCCAAAATACGCTGAGGTTGACTGCGATGTCCTATAAAATATATGCAACTAACTAAATCACTGCACATTTCCGAAACGTCACAGGCCAAAATAGCGACCTTTGGGGTATAGTTGAGGGCGGTTGCTATATTGAACGCATTAATACTTGTACTTTATCAGCAAGCGGTCACAAATGAGACTTAATTTTCGCGAGTTTCTATCAGTTTCTCTCATCTTTTCCCAGTTGATCCTAGTTAAATATCATTGCTGGAGTTGGCTAACAATGTAGCCTAGACCGGCCTTCAGTGTTTTGTATCATGTCAGGTTTATTTATCTTTCAATACGCTAATGGCTTGTAGCCTGGTTTAACACTGAGATATCAGGCAACTAAGGGTCTGTTTACGATTGGTAAATACATTAAAGTGGTCACGGATGCTAGTGACGTGTCCCGTGTGCATTTCCAGTTACAGATTGTCCGTTTATCTGAAGTTTACGCATATTTTAACCCACGCTCCTTTCTATCTTATCCGTCCGCCCTCCTGTCCTACTATTTGTCTGTCTGTCGGTCTTCTCGTCTATCTGTTCGAGTGGTCACCCGCCCGCCTGTCTGTCTGCCTATTCTTCCAGCCTTACGTCCATTCATAACCACTCCTTCATCAAGCCATCCAGCCACCCATCCCTTCATACATTAAGACATGTATCCATCCATCCATTCATCCATCCATCCATCCATCCATTCATCCATCCATCCTGACTGACTGTCTGTCTAAATGTCTACCTAAATGTCTACATGCTAGTCCGTCTTTCTACTGTCTGACTGTCATCTAGCTATCTGTTTATCTGCCTGTGTGCTTGTCTGCCTAAATGTCGGTCTTCATCTCATATTTTATGTCCGTCCATCGTCCATTCATTTATTAGATACATTAATGCTTCGCTAGGCATTGGGTTAGAGTTTTCTTAACAATGGAATGCCTAACTCTTGTGGGGAAATATGCTGGTGTACGGGGAAAAGAGGGGAAGGGGGCAACTCTACCAAAATAAGCCTAATCCCTGCTAGTCCATATGTGCTATGTTCACACGACCTGGCTACATACGAATATGATACTCCGTAGATGTGAGCTTCTAGCCCAAGTCATGCACATGCTGCTGGCTGCTGCTCTGGGAGATCTGGGAGAGGGCATCTGCATCACAGCATCCTTGGAGAAAGTACTTTGGTATTGGATCGGGGGAAGACATCTCTACACCAAGCTCCCTCCGGCAGATACCAGCTATTGTATCGGGGGAAGAAATCTCTACACCAAGCTCACACTGACAGATACCAGCAGTTGTATCGGGGGAAGAAATCTCTACACTAAGCTCACTCCGACAGATACCAGCAGTTGTATCTGGGGAATAAATCTCTACACTAAGCTCACACTGACAGATACCAGCTATTGTATCTGGGGAATAAATCTCTACACTAAGCTCACACTGACAGATACCAGCCATTGTATCTGGGGAATAAATCTCTACACTATGCTCACACTGACAGATACCAGCAGTTGTATCGGGGGAAGAAATCTCTACACTAAGCTCACACTGAGAGATACCAGCAGTTGTATCTGGGGAATAAATCTCTACACTAAGCTCCCTCCGGCAGATACCAGCCATTGCATCGGGGGAAGAAATCTCTACACTGAGCTCACTCCGACAGATACCAGCAGTTGTATCTGGGGAATAAATCTCTACACTAAACTCACACTGACAGATACCAGCTATTGTATCTGAGGAATAAATCTCTACACTAAGCTCACACTGACAGATACCAGCAGTTGTATCGGGGGAAGAAATCTCTACACTATGCTCACTTCGACAGATACCAGACATTGTATCTGGGGAATAAATCTCTACACTAAGCTCACACTGACAGATACCAGCTATTGTATCTGGGGAATAAATCTCTACACTAAGCTCACACTGACAGATACCAGCAGTTGTATCTGGGGAATAAATCTCTACACTAAGCTCACACTGACAGATACCAGCCATTGTATCTGGGGAATAAATCTCTACACTAAGCTCACTTCGACAGATACCAGCTATTGTATCTGGGGAATAAATCTCTACACTAAGCTCACACTGACAGATACCAGCATTTGTATCTGGGGAATAAATCTCTACACTAAGCTCACACTGACAGATACCAGCCATTGTATCTGGGGAATAAATCTCTACACTAAGCTCACTTCGACAGATACCAGCCATTGTATCTGGGGAATAAATCTCTACACTAAGCTCACTCCGACAGATACCAGCTATTGTATCTGGGGAATAAATCTCTACACTAAGCTCACTCCGACAGATACCAGCTATTGTATCTGGGGAATAAATCTCTACACTAAGCTCACTCCGACAGATACCAGACATTGTATCTGGGGAATAAATCTCTACACTAAGCTCACTTCGACAGATACCAGACATTGTATCTGGGGAATAAATCTCCACACTAAGCTCACTCCGACAGATACCAGACATTGTATCTGGGGAATAAATCTCTACACTAAGCTCACTCCGACAAATACCAGACATTGTATCTGGGGAATAAATCTCTACACTAAGCTCACTCCGACAGATACCAGACATTGTATCTGGGGAATAAATCTCTACACTAAGCTAACTTCGACACATACCAGACATTGTATCTGGGGAATAAATCTCTACACTAAGCTCACTCCGACAGATACCAGCTATTGTATCTGGGGAATAAATCTCTACACTAAGCTCACTCCGACAGATACCAGCCATTGTATCTGGGGAATAAATCTCTACACTAAGCTCACTCCGACAGATACCAGACATTGTATCTGGGGAATAAATCTCTACACTAAGCTCATTCCGACAGATACCAGCGGTTGTATCTGGGGAATAAATCTCTACACTAAGCTCACACTGACAGATACCAGACATTGTATCTGGGGAATAAATCTCTACACTAAGCTCACTCCGACAGATACCAGCTATTGTATCTGGGGAATAAATCTCTACACTAAGCTCACTCCGACAGATACCAGCCATTGTATCTGGGGAATAAATCTCTACACTAAGCTCACTCCGACAGATACCAGCTATTGTATCTGGGGAATAAATCTCTACACTAAGCTCACTCCGACAGATACCAGCTATTGTATCTGGGGAATAAATCTCTACACTAAGCTCACTCCGACAGATACCAGCCATTATATCTGGGGAATAAATCTCTACACTAAGCTCACTCCGACAGATACCAGACATTGTATCTGGGGAATAAATCTCTACACTAAGCTCACTTCGACAGATACCAGACATTGTATCTGGGGAATAAATCTCTACACTAAGCTCACACTGACAGATACCAGACATTGTATCTGGGGAATAAATCTCTACACTAAGCTCACTTCGACAGATACCAGACATTGTATCTGGGGAATAAATCTCTACACTAAGCTCACTTCGACAGATACCAGACATTGTATCTGGGGAATAAATCTCTACACTAAGCTCACACTGACAGATACCAGCTATTGTATCTGGGGAATAAATCTCTACACTAAGCTCACACTGACAGATACCAGCAGTTGTATCGGGGGAAGAAATCTCTACACTAAGCTCACTCCGACAGATACCAGACATTGTATCTGGGGAATAAATCTCTACACTAAGCTCACTCCGACAGATACCAGACATTGTATCTGGGGAATAAATCTCTACACTAAGCTCACTTCGACAGATACCAGACATTGTATCTGGGGAATAAATCTCTACACTAAGCTCACACTGACAGATACCAGCTATTGTATCTGGGGAATAAATCTCTACACTAAGCTCACATTGACAGATACCAGCAGTTGTATCGGGGGAAGAAATATCTACACCAAGCTCACTCCGACAGATCGGGGGAAGAAATCTCTATATCAAGCTCACTCACTCCGATAGATAACAGCCATTGTCAGGTTCTGGATCGGGGGAAGAAATATCTACACCAAGCTCACTCGGACAGATACCAGCCATTGTCAGGCGACCTGACCTGGCCACTGCATCGGACGCAAGAGTTCCACCCAACGGTCCTCAACAGGGTTTGAAATAAACAATAACAACAAATAATACATTGATGAGACAGCTGTCAGACTTGTATAAGCTGTATCCAGAATTATAGTTTCACCGTCGTCGCTCTCTAGGACAAAACGAAGTCAAATACCCACAAAGGGTTCAGCATGGTGGAATGGAAAAGATCCCCCGCTCTTAAATTTTCCGTGTGCTGATAGCGAGACAGCGGGTTCAACCCCTATACTTGTCATTTGAACTAAAATGCTGACTTCTCATCCTTGATTTGAGGACGTAAATTATGACAAGTACCTCTAAAGTTGGAGTGGGTTCGCCTGATGCCCGGGGACATTGGTAATAGGGAAAGCGAGTGCACACGCAAAAGTCTGTCCAGTGGGAACTACACTCGAATTCAAAGCGAGCAAACGAAAAAACAAAAATAATTACCCACAAGAATTCATTCTAGATCTAGATATATTTTTTGTGCTGTTTACGATTCCCTGGCAAGTTTACGTTCAGTAGTTTGCCAATGTTTTCTGGACGACGGCATTCATACCATTGTATGGAAACCAACGCAAGGCGGTCTGCTTCCAAATCGCCGGCAGCTGTGTTTCGAACGAGGTATGCGGGATTACTAATTATATTCGTAACTCCATCACCACAGAGCTGGTCGATCTGGCAGGACAGATAGCAATAAAAAAAACCACCACTTGTAGGCGCGCGGTGGACATTGAGTTCCACGCACCTGTTTACACAATATAAGAGATTACGTGGCTTTCCAGTGCATGCGGGCAGGCGTGTATGTAAGTGTGTGCGTGCGTGTGTGTGTCCGTGCGCGCGCGCGTATGTGTGTCCGTGCGAGCGCGCGTATGTGTGCGTGTTAGTGATAATTTTTGTAGTTTCTAACAAATTGTATGGCTGTCTTTTTTGTTTTTGTGTGTTGACGAAGGCTTTCAAGCCGCAACGTCCATTCTGTCGCTTGTCAATGTTATGTTATGAAGCTGACCAATTCCACTTGACGTTTATTGTTGATTTACTCTGTGATAATTTATGTATCTTTTATTGAAGGAATTACTTTCTTTTCTTTCCAGACTGACTGACACCCGCCCACTAGCCACAAGAAATGCATTATGCTTCCAGTTTTGTGAATACCCGTGAATATGGACGCAAAAGTAGACTGTTCGTTAACCAGGATTATCTGTATGGCGAACCAAACCAAGGAACTGAGCGAACTTTACGTGTACTTTTCCGTTACTGTGTAAACTAAGAAAGGTTACGTAAGCAAATCATGGATACTCAGATAGTTCTGATAAATAGTGTGAATTATCCATGTGCCAAGTTGTCTTTCACTATTTTGCAAGACAGCTGATATGTACACAGGGGTGAATATGTTTACAAATTAATAGCTATCTCAGTGATTATTTTTTAGTCCTTATCTGAATTTGTGGTGCCCCTGGGAACATTAAAATAACTAAGTATAGCTTTTAACTTTGATGTGTAACAATCTGTAATTGGATATTAGGAGCAAATGTCCGCTTGAGTACTCTTTTGCACGAATGACTAATGTTATGGAACATGAAACAAAGAAAGAGCAGGACAAGTGTAAACATCCCCTACTTACAGGAAAGTTTCTTATTGCCTGTTCTTCTTCATATATATATATATATATATATATATATATATATATATATATATATATATATATATATATATATATATATATATATATATATATATATATATCTGTGTGTGAGTGTGTGTGTGTGTGTTGGATAGTGAGTTACACAATGGGCATACATATAGATGTTGGAGAGTGAGTTATACAATGGATATGCATATACAAGTTGGACGGAGAGTTATACAATGGCCATGCATATACAAGTTGGACGGGGAGTTATACAATGGAAAAGAAACTGAAGGTAGTGGAGATGCTTGGAAAGAATGCTGAGAACATCTTGGACAGAGGAATGCAAAGACCAGGAGTATTGAGAGCTGCAGGTCTGACAAGATTACTCAGTAAAACGTTATGGAAAAGACAAATGCAATTTACGGGGACTTATTAACAGAAGAGATGGAATAGAAAATGTGGCCTTCTGTTGTGAAATACTGGACAGGAGAGGCAAGAAAAGAAAGATAGTTATACCTGCAAAAATAGTAAAGACACTTTTCCCAGCTTATAAGCCCATTTGGGACCTACTCTAGCCCCATATTTGTATAGACCAATTAGTACTCGAACGGAGGAACGAATGAAAAATCTTAATTTCAAGATGGTTAATAATTGGGCACGCAGGCCCGTCTGACATTCTGCCCTTCTATCACTCTATTTTATTAATTATTTCATCCATACATTACTTGAAGCTAACCGAGAACAACTACAAAAATATAAAAGATATGCATTATAAAGGGGTGGAAATATGCAAATATCACTAGTACATTGATGAGATCATTATCAAAGCGGCCTTATTTACTTCCCAGATAATTTCTTGGCATACATTTTACGCTGGGTTGGCCTGGGAGTCCCGATTAATTATAAAAGAATATCCCCGACTTGATCCTGATTGGAACACGTGACTACAGGGCCAGTAGACAAGCGAGCAACCACTGTGCCACAGGGGTCCCCGTTAGATATGCGTGGACAGTTTAAACAGTAGGTCAGCGAGCAACCACAGTGTCACAGTGGCCACTGTGAGATATGCGTGGACAGTTTAAACAGTTGGACAGCAAGTAATAGGATATTCGACACAAATTTCATCAAAATAATAAATGACAAAAAGGATTGGAGGAAAGGATTAAATGAGAAGTTTGGAGGAAAGGATTGGAGGGAATGATTTTGGGAAATGAATGGAGGAGGGTATTGGAGGAAAGGATTTTATGAAAGTATTAGAGAAAAGGGTTACATAAAATTATTAAAGAAAAGGGTTAGAGGAAAGGATTGGATGGAAGGTTTGGAGGAAAGAATTGGAAGAAATGATTTAAGGAAGTATCATCGCAGAAATCTTCCCCATACCAATCACTGGAAGAAGAAGAAGCACAAAAACCTTTGATGAAGCCATGGATATGATAAATACATGGGTCCGGACAGTTCCAGGATTCTCTATTGTAATGTAACTTGGAGACTCCTGCTCTGTGACTAAGTTAGTTACATGGCCTTTCGCAGGGCGTCGCAATCAGCCCCAATATTTACTGGCTGTTTATAATTTTCTAAGCAATCTGTTACGTTCAGTAGCTTTCATTGCTTTCTGAACCAGCCACGCTCATCCCATAGTGAAAATTTACACAAAGTGATCTATTACCAAATCTCGTGCAGCTTACTTCAAATCTAATATACAAGAAATATGAAACTGCGTTCACTATACCTAGCCTCGCCTATTCACATCCTGAATGCGGCGTTCTCTGACATTTCTTTTATACTTCACAGACAATAACTGTCAGTGAAATTATCATTATCTGCTAAGCCGATAGGCGTGGGCGGTCATGTTTCACCATTTCGCACGATCACTAGAGTCGTGGATCAACTCCGTGTTCTTGTCTCGACCATACCACGTGGCCAAACCATCTAGGTATTTACTTCTCTGTCAGTGAAATAAGCACAGACTAGACTGATGTCAACTCCTCCCTCGTATATTTGTGGTAGCCTAATTGTTAAAACCTTTCCTGCCGATCCGCTGGTCGTGGGCTCAAATCCGTAACTGGCTAGATTTTTTAAATATTGACCTGTTCTCCCAGGTCAAATCAGCCTAAAATGGGTACCAGTAAATGTCTTGGAAAGTTAATGAGACCATAAGGTGAATCTGACCACATCAGCCACCGAGTGAAGATTGGACTATACCAATTTCTGACCACTTCAGCCACAGAGTGAAGATTGGACTATAACAATTTCTGACCACATCAGCCACAGAGTGAATATTGGACTATAACCATTTCTGACCACATCAGCCACCGAGTGAGGATTGGACTGTAACAATTTCTGACCACATCAGCCACAGAGTGAAGATTGGACTATACCAATTTCTGACCACATCAGCCACAAAGTGAAGATTGGACTATAACAATTTCTGACCACATCAGCCCCAGAGTGAAGATTGGACTATAACCATTTCTGACCACTTCAGCCAAAGAGTGAAGATTGGACTATAACCATTTCTGACCACATCAGCCACCGAGTGAAGATTGGGCTATAACAATTTCTTACCACATCAGCCACCGAGTGAAGATTGGACTATAACCATTTCTGACCACTTCAGCCACAGAGTGAAGATTGGACTATAACCATTTCTGACCACATCAGCCACCGAGTGAAGATTGGACTATAACAATTTCTGACCACATCAGCCACCGAGTGAAGATTGGACTATAACCATTTCTGACCACTTCAGCCACAGAGTGAAGATTGGACTATAACCATTTCTGACCACATCAGCCACCGAGTGAAGATTGGACTATAACAATTTCTGACCACATCAGCCACCGAGTGAAGATTGGACTATAACAATTTCTGACCACATCAGCCACAAAGTGAAGATTTGTCTATAACAATTTCTGACCACATCAGCCACCGAGTGAAGATTAGACTATAAAAATACGGGTCTAGCACCACAAGCCCAAACCTTAAGGTGTGTAAAAAAAAATAGACCTTTACCATACGTTAAAAATCAACTCACTTAATTCATATTTTATCGTTCTCAAACAACCCCTCCCCCTCATTTTTGGGGTTTAATTTCAGAAGATGATTACATGTAATGGTCTGGACTTCATTGCTTCATTTCGACTTCTATCTTACAATTCCACCACTTGTTGATACAGTAATTACCAGAAGCGGTTTGTGGACATACTAATTTGTAATACAATGAACACAAAGACCTCCCCTCCCTCAAGAAAAAAAAAAAAAGACGAGAAGTAGACGATAAGCTTTACTAGAACACGACCACAAGTAATAAAATAGACATTGCGGCCAAAGCATTCGTCAGCACTCACACAACAAACACACACCGATACATCTACATGCAGAATTCCAGTTGTAAATTGTGATATGAGCTAACTATTTTACTTAATCTACACTAGTAGTGTCTCAAACACGGAATCACTTTATATGGGGATTTGTGAATTAGATGTTTGAGAATCACGTCAAGTGATGTGCTATATTCTGATAGTTAAGGTACATTTTGGGATATTGCAATTAGGCTGAATGTCTAGGTGCCAAAAGCCCACGAAATGCGATGTAGTCATATCACGACTGTCTGCTTCATTGCTGCAGAGTCGGTATCGTGGAAAAGTCAATATGCCACCATTAAGAACTGAACCCCTTACCACGGTGCTAGTAAACAGAACACTGTCCTTCAGTTTACCAATGTTTCACAGTGGAGTAGACGTGTAAACAGCTGTACATTATATGCTAGAGGGATGTAACAGGACATTGGTGCCCTATCAGATGGTAATTGCTGTTAATGGAGGAAGACACGCCACTCATGGGGAATTCATCACACTATCAAAGAATACGTTTACTGAAGATTAAATCAACAGATTATCTTCCTCAGAATAACATTATGTAAGAGGAAATCTATACATATCTTCCCAAGAATACCTTTCTATAAAGGGAAATAGTCACATTTTCTTTATAAGAATAAGTTTATGTCAGGTAAAATCACTACACATCATTTTCCCAAGAATAAATTTATGTAAGAGAAAATCATCTCATTTTATTTCCAATAATACGTTTATATAAGGAAAAATTACTTAATTTTCTTGACGCATGTTTATTTTTGGGAAAAATCAACTCATTTTCTTCCTGAGAATGGAATGCTAGGAAAAATCACAACACTGTCGTCCTAAGCATATTTATTTCTGTAACGTGAGATAATCATATTTTCTTCTCACAAATAACTTTATGTTAGGTGAAATCAGCACATTATCTTCCCATAAATAGTTTATTTAATGGGAAATCACCACGTTATCTTCCCATAAATAGTTTATTTAATGGGAAATCACCACGTTATCTTCCCATAAATAGTTTATTTAAGGAGAACTCACCAGCTATCTTCCCACAAATTGTTTATTTAAGGGGAAATCACCACGTTATCTTCCAAATAAATAGCTTACTTAAGGGGAAATGACCACGTTATCTTCCCAAGAAGAAGTTTATGTAAGGGGAAATCTCCACATTATTTATATGTTTATGATCAGGTCGCAAATTCCGATTTGAGTGTGATATGTTCAGAAATTTAATTTGTCGGGCTTTGGCCCGAATGACTTTAAATAACAAGGGCTAGAAATGTAATAGAAATATCTTTGAAATAATGTATTTAACATGGTGTCAGAATGTGATGAGGCTGGAAAAACTTTTTAAAAAATTACGTTATATTAGACACTGCATATAATTGTATTGTTATATCGGATATTTGAGGCTATGATGATAGCTATTATCATACTTTTAAACGATGAACTTAACTTTTATGTGTTTCGAAATTTGTGTGTACTATGTTTTGAGTTTTTCATTTAGACATCGTCACGTTATATCGGTAAACGAATGCCATTCGCAGTATGTATGTGTGTGTGTGTGTGTGTGTGTGTGTGTGTGTGTGTGTGTGTGTGTGTGTATGTATGTATGTGTGTGTGTGTGCGCGCGCGCGTGTGTGTGTGTGTGTGCGTGCATGTTTGTGTGTATGCTTCCTGTTGTCAAACGACGGAAGCCCAGAATTCACTGTACTGATAATATGTATTAATACACGCGCAAGGTTGAATGAAAGATTGCTGATTGCATTGTTGTATTATTTACCAATCCTCTATTTTGTCAAACCCGTGGTAAAAACCATGTATATTTGAGATTGTCGAAATATGTATTATTGAATATAATGTTTGTGTTATATTATACTATAACTTAACTATTAGAACATTTGTATTTGTGTTCCTTTCGTGCATTTTGTTAACTTTTGGCAAGTATAACCTAATGAAGTTTAAAAAATACGTCTCTTGTGTTGGAAATGGTGTTTTAGCGAATATTATTGTTGTAACTTTTAAAATTTATTTTCTGGTATTCGTAAATGGTATTGCTTACATATTTAATATTGTTAATATGTTCCCCAACTATACTGTATGCATAACAAATTTGCGATACTAGAAATCATTGAACTGTAATATACTTCTGAAGTTATCTTTAGACATTATTGTATTGTAATATATATCTGAAGTTATCGTTGGATAATGTTGTATTGTAATATAATTGTCAAGTTTTCTTGTCATTTTACAAGGTACAGAAGGGTTAACTTCAGACATAAGGTAATTTTACAGCGCGGGTGATACCGCTGTAATTTTCACCGAGGGTGACTTTTCATGTAACGCATTAAGGAGAAATAACATTAAAAGTGTTAAATAATGTAGAAGAGATGAGAAGTATGTCATAAAAAGAGATCGAAAGACAAATAATAAGTTGAAAGCTTATTCAGGTATAGAAAATTAATTGTTAACGTATCACTGACGTGTTCAATAGTTTTGTAGAAACATGTTCGACTATTGAACCGATGTTTTATTGTTCTTCATTACAAAAATGCCCGACTTACTATGATGGTAAGTCAGTAAGTAAGTCACAAATTGATAAGTAAAATAACAACGGTATGAGATGGGAATAAGTTATTATTGTACCCACATATCTCCTTCTTTCTCAACATACTCACAGCGAAAACTGATGCGCGTATTCCAGCACTTAATCAGTCCTCCAATAATTCCACCATAGAGGTCTTTAGGCTGTTGTTTTAGCCCTGTTCGCACTTTATGCTTAATTTCTTCGTCATCAACACATCTTGTGCTGCGTAGCTCATTATTTTAGTGGACCTAAGAAGTAGAAATCGCTCAGGGCTATGTCGAAACTGTAAGATGAATTTTCAAGAATTTCCCACCCGATTATAGCTATTATATCTCGGCTTCATCGAGCTGTGGGGAATATGGCATTCTCCTGAAGGACCAGTATCACTGTAGTCTGTATACCTGGGCGTTTTGCTGTTCATTTATTACCAATTTCATTACGAAGCTTCATTAGAAATTCACATTTCGGTACTACATTCACACTGTCAGTTTTCTTCTAGAAATGGGATAAAAGGTTTCCTCAAAATCCCAAAACACAGCAAGCATAACCTTCCCTGCTGATTGGGTACACCTTGAATTCCTTTACTGTTGGTGAAAAGGGATGTTTCCAGAGCATTGAGATACATTTTGTTTCTGGCTGATGATGATTCACTTATGATTCGTTGCCCGCAACAAACATTTGCCGTCATGCACAAAATGGTTACATTTCCTTATGAAAAAGTGTTCCAGTAAAGCTTGGGGGGGGGGGGGGGGGAAACAGCCTTACAACAGCACGCCGTGTTTCGGTGGTAGAATTTTCGAATATGGCTGACATTTTCAACGCCAAAGGTGTGGAAATCTGTATTCGCCTGCATATACGCATGCGGGAATTATTGTCGTCTGCCACACATAAGCATAAATCTATATGAATATACCACATAATGACACCTTTATAAATTAACAACAACAATTTCTCAACAATCTATTATCATTTTGTGGCTTACTTATTGATTTGCATTCGTGGTATCACGATCACTAGTAATTTATAGGAGTTAAGATAAGAAATCGGAGATAAAAATAAATAGTCATAATGGATCTACACTGGAAACTACATCATGGATTATCGTTAGCGTTCATATAGAAACACACATTTTGTGCTCTCAGTTGGATAAGCGCAAACAGTGAAATAATATTGTTTCTTTGTATGTGATTTCTCAAAGATGAGGATATGAATTACCTCAGAGCGTAGGTAACATTGAATGTATTTGATTATGACCGGGTAGACTAGAATTATGAGAATATGAATTTCCTCAGAGCGAAGGTAACATTGAATGTATTTGAATATGGTCGGATAGACTAGAATTATGAGGATGTGAATTTCCTCAGAGCGTAGGTAACATTGAATGTATTTGAATATGGTCAGATAGACTAGAATTTGTGCTGCACACATATTCTGTGGCAGATACGAATGTTTCGTAATGAAGCCATATTACAGTAATCTTCAGTGTATCATGTAGTATCATGTTGAATGACTAGCTGGTATAAAGGGAAGACAATCGGTATTGATGATGCATTTGTTTTGTTGTTGATTATATGGTGTACCAATGTCTGTGTCTGTTTTCTCCCCAGAGCATGTATCTACTCAAGAGCTGGGCAGAAATGCTTTCCTTTAGCCAGTTTTATCTTAAGAGAGAATTTATGAACAGGTCACAAATCCTGTGTAGAGCAGTGAATGGTTCGAAAATTACATGCCAGTCTTCAAACGGAACAATTTTGTATAACCTAAGCAAGTTTTAATCAGCATTTGGACGGATTTCTAAAACTGACCTGAGATGCCAGATGAAAAAAAGCCTACATGGGATGCCAGATTAAAAAAGCCTACATGGGATGCCAGATCGAAAAAGCCTACATGGGATGCCAGATCGAAAAAGCCTACATGGGTGCCGGAAAGTGCCACGGGAAGTAAAGGCGTCTGGTGTGATATTGACCACGTGACCCACCGAACACATATTGGTATATGTGGATATGGGTCTTGCACCATGTAGCCCGTGCTTTCTAAGGTGTGCACAAGTGTCCTTGACTTACATATTGCCATCAGATCGTCTGAGCTCAATAGTGTCCTTGACTTACGTATTGGCCATCAGATCGTCTGAGCTCAATAGTGTCCTTGACTTACATATTACCATCAAATCGTCTGAGCTCAATAGTGTCCTTGACTTACATATTACCATCAGATCGTCTGAGCTCAGTAGTGTCCTTGACTTACATATTGCCATCAGATCTTATGAGCTCAGAAGAGGCGTGCATCTATCTGGGTGAAGCTGGTGTAAACACTTTCTTCATTACCCAGCACCGATATGTCGTCTCCAGAGGTACTGTGGGGAAGAGATGTTCTTCCCCATCCAAGCGCAGTAACTAGTAAGGTATGCACAACTAGTATTAGAACTTCATCTGTGGGGAGCGTTTTGTGTGATATTCACTGGCACAGGAACGGAGCATAATGGGGACAACCCGTTGCTGTGAAGTTGGAACTGCGACTAACTAACTAACTAACTAACTAACTAACTAATCTGCAAAGAGACATATTACGATATAACCAGGTCATGATTCCGCTCAGAACATAAGGACTGGCTGTGATTGGGACTGGCTGGGATTGGAACTTCCTGGGATTAAGATTAGCAGGGATTGGAATTGGCTGGGATTTCGACTGTCTGGGATTAAGTCCCCAACATGGCGGTTAGGCATTGAACCGTTAAGGCTTGTGGCGTGTTTATGCTTGTGGCTACGGTTTGCAAACGCATTCTCCTCATGTTGGACTGGTAGTACATGGTTCCGTCGCTTTGCTACTGAGTGAGTGCGTGGGCGACACTGTGAGCAGTGAAATTCGCGTGGAATGCTTTTACATCTGTCCGCTGTTGTTTGCACAGTGAACTGCATGTTCGGAACAATGGCCGCTTATCGCTGAATTGACTGATTGCCTTTTTGGATCACGAGTGCATTTTTCAGGAGACTCCTGTGAGTCGTCGCTGGAGCTGCGGAGTTCGTGCTTCGTGCGGCGCTTTCGGTGGGTCACCCTGCGGAATGAGACCCGCCAAGTGAGATGAAACCCGGATCAATGAAGTCTGCATGTTCGGAACAATGGTCGGTAGTCGTTGAATTGACTGGTTTGCCTTTTCGGATCAATCAATCAATCATGTGCCATGCCGGAAAGCGTGGGCGGTCATGACTCGCCATTTCACTCGATCACCAAAGTCGTGGATCAGCTCAGTGTTCCTGTCTCGTCCGTGCCATATGATCAAGCCATCCAGGTCACGAGTGCATTTTTCAGGAGACTCCTGGGAGTCGTCGCGGGAGCTACGGTGTTCGTGCTTTGTGCGTAGCTTTCGGCGGGTCGCCCTGCGGAAAGAGACCGAGCCATGTGGTATGAAACCCGGGTCAATGAAGTCTTTCTCGGGACTGTCGATTCCATCGACGATGTACTGTCTTTTTCATGGAGGACTGTTGTGTTGGCATTCTGGCGGCAGCATTATTCACAGTGTACCTGTGCGGGCTATTGGCTTGCCGAGACTCCTGTATGTTGCACTTTTCACATTTGGCAGTGAGGAGCATTTTGTGTGATATTCACTGGCACAGGAACGGGGCATAATGGGGACGACTCGTTGCTGTGAAGTTGGAACCGCGACTAACTAACTAACTGGCTGGGATTGGGACTGGCTGGGATTGGGACTGGCTGGGATTGGGACTGGCTGGGATTAGGACTGGCTGAGATTGGGACTGGCTAGGATTAGGTCAAGGGTGGTAATGTTTCCTACACAAGTTTGAAGTAGTTTGAAGTATTTCATTGTCAACTGATTCTAACCCAAAGTCCGGATAGAATAAACATCATGTGAAGTGATGATTAATCAATACAATCCTTCAAACATCAGCAGCATTGAACAGCTAACATATTTCTATATGTAAACATACAAATTGCACATTTTCTGCAGGATGTTGCAATCAACCTTAGCTTGATTTTCTAGCGGTTTTACATTCAGTAGTTTGCCACATGAAAAAGAAGTCAACGTTTATGTCTAACTCTCGGGTGTATGGTCTGAACCGCCTACCATGCCTTCAGCTCATAGGAAGTTTAATAGCTAGAACGCATCTGTCCTGTAGGCCTATTAGACTGCTATTTCAACATACAGGGTGTATTTTTAATGACTGTGCAGTGTTTGCAAATATTTCCGGTCCAAATTTTGTATTCACCCTCTGTAAAGTTCATGCAACATAACAGGTAGATACAAAACTTGAACCGGCAATATTTTCAAACACTGCACAGTCATTAAACATACACCCGGTATATATGACAATTAATTAACAAATTGTAAAGTACAGCTAGACCTATGGGGGATAATGACATGTCGGTTAGAAACACCAAGCCTTCAGATTCCAGACCATTGTATCTCTAGGTGATGTGGCCAATTCCCTTTACCGGCGCACTTATTTCATAGATAGTTTCTAAAAACTTATGAAAATTATCCAACTAACTTCTTATCAGACCGGGTTCACCTCAGTGGTTATAAAGAACAAATTCACCCCAGTGTCGTACTGGTTATAAAGACCGGGTTCACCTCAGTGTAGTACTGGTTATAAAGACCGGGTTCAACTCAGTGTCGTGCTGGTTATAAAGACCGGGTTCACCTCAGTGTAGTACTGGTTATAAAGACCTGGTTCACCTCAGTGTCGTGCTAGTTATAAAGACCGGGTTCAACTCAGTATCGTGCTGGTTATAAAGACCGGGTTCACCTCAGTGTCGTGCTGGTTATAAAGACCGGGTTCATCTCAGTGTCGTACTGATTATAAAGACCGGGTTCATCTCGTTGTCATACTGGTTATAAAGACCGGGTTCACCTCAGTGTCGTGCTGGTTATAAAGACCAGGTTCACCTCAGTGTCGTGCTGGTTATAAAGACCGGGTTCATCTCAGTGTCGTACTGATTATAAAGACCGGGTTCATCTCAGTGTCATACTGGTTATAAAGACCGGGTTCAACTCAGTGTCATACTGGTTATAAAGACCGGGTTGACCTCAGTGTCATACTGGTTATAAAGACCGGGTTCACCTCAGTGCAGTACTGGTTATAAAGACCGGGTTCACCTCAATGTCGTAATGGTTGTAAAGATCGGGTTCACCTGAGTGTAGTACTGGTTATAAAGACCGGGTTCACCTCATTGTAGTACTGGTTGGAAAGAAACAATTGCCACTACTCGGGACTGGAACTGAACCCAAACTCGTGTCTTTCTTAACAAGCTCGCTAACCATTATGTCACCATCAGGTCACTAACCTTTATGTCACCACAAGCTCACTAACCATTATATCACCACAGGCTCCCTAACCATTATAGTAGTAATGCATGTTGTAAATCCCTCGGAATGTGGCATATTTTGTGGTATGAAATGTGTCATAAAATGTGGTATGACGCGTGGTATGACGATGCCGTGTGGTATGAAGATTCATACCACCCGGTCGAATATTCTTCGTGTTTTTCCTATATGTTTTTTGATTGTCTGTGGGTTAAAAAAGAATTTAAATGGCCTGTAAATTATGCAATGTAGTTGGTGATATTAATCATGTGTAACAATGGAAAGATCAATTAAACTATGGCGCCAGGTTTGCTAATTGATTCAGAATATGTCAGCCGGTGTAATGCATTAATTAGGTTCCCATTTGTATAGACGGTTGCATAATCGATTGGTGTGCTCAGGCTGATACGGGTTGATGTATTTGTATCTTTGGTAAGATCGGCGAACATCTGTGAGCAAAAAGTCGATATTGCCGGCAGTTGAATATCAGTGTCGGGGTCGAGGGAGGTCGCTGGTGCCATCTGTTTTTAATCAAGGGCGATGTCGGAATAAAATACTAAGCGCAAAGAACGATGTGTGGGGTGGGTTGGTAAGTGGCGAAAGATGGCGGGGGTGCGTAGTTGGTCATAGTGGGATATCACCAATGTGTAACGGGGGGTTCTAGTGGGTCCCCTACCATGCGACAGATTCGAATCTCACTGTGTGGTTGGTATGTGCGGGGTGGTGGTCGAGTATGTAACGGAGCTAGGTGGTGTTGTAGGCAGCGTTTGAGAGTCGAAACACGAACCTGGTTGATAAGGGTGTCCACCCTAGGCGGAGTTTTCTAAGAGTATATTAAGACGTAAATGTATAACAAGGATGTCTAGTTGCCGCCATAGCGCTTGTCGGGGTCGAAACCGACTGTGTGGTGGGGTAGTGTGGCAGTGGGCGAGTATGTAACGCAGCTAGGTGGTATCATTGGCGGTTCAAATCACGCCCCTGGTCGCTAACTATACCCAAAATAGGTGCCAGAGAAGCGAATCACGATGTGTCGCTTTGCATTCTCCTCAGAAACGTCAGTTCCACAGTCAGCAGATTCAGCGGGACTGCTCATTGTCTTCACATTCATACAAAAGTACAGGTTCAACACTCTTTTTCTCGTAGCAATTGCCATCTTTTTACTGGTCAATACGTTTTTCAGCTTGCAAAAGGTTATCTTCGCCACGGCGATTCTTGTGCTAATCTCTTCAAGGCATCTCCCATCAGTTGTTATGACTGTTCCGAGATACTTGTATCTACTCACTTGTTTCAGAATATTCCCATTTACATGTATATTACATAGTGGTATTTCGTTCTTCATAGTGACAATCATAACCCGTGTCGTTTTATAATTTAATTCTAACCCTAGTTGTTCACCGGATGCAACAACCGCCTCTACTAAATATTGCAGATCCTGCGCAGTGTCTGTTGATTACATAAATTATATGAAGGCAGTTCACAAGTTAAATTAGATGAAGACATTTTATTACAGAAATTAAATGAAGACATTTGACTAGAAATATTTAATAAAACGACGAAAAAACGGAGATCTACCGGCGTGAGAAAAAGCTTATAAGTATGGTAATGTCAGTGCCTGTGAACATATTTAGCAGAAGCATTCTGCATAGTATATGCTTATTTAGCTTTAAGGTGAAATCAATACTGCTGTACCGATCGGAAACAAGAAAAACGAATAAAACAACTACTAATAAACAACAAACATTCATTAACGGGTGCCCACGTAGTTCATCCTTGGCGTTCATGTCTCATTCAACAATTAGTATAATGCCTGAAGTCAAATTTGCGGCTTCAAAATATGTGTTCATAGCATATTTATATAGGAAGATATATATTCAAGGTGATTTTAAAGGACAAATTTCCTCATGTCACACGCTGCAAAAGACATATTTCACTCAAACTTAAACATTAAGAGTGGAAAAGAGTATGTTGTAGATACTGTTTTTGTTTTCCCTTTGTTTCTAGTGGGACCTGGTAATTTGTTGTTCTATCTGGGCATGGTATGCATATTTTCACCACATCTTCACTGATGTTTTTCATTTTGTCTGCTCATTGCCCACGCTTCACAGTCATACAAAAGTACATATTCTATGAAAGACAGAGACAATTTGCAGATATTATTAAACAAAATGACAAATCGGAGGTCGATTAATATGTAAGTATTTGTAAATAAATAAATATACACAGGGCTGGCTGGTATATAATGATAACAAAGGTAGCTAGATTTAGAAAACGAAATAGACGTGTTAAAATAATAATATCCACACAGAATTGGTGTTACAGATTTCGCCTACTCCTCACCAAAATCAGACACCGAAGAAGGGTAATGACATTTTTACAGTTGCGAAGTGCCGTATTAGAAGCCCAAATATTAACCTCAAGGTGCGGGTTAATCCAAAGCTAGTGAGTGTCTTCATTCTGATCTAGAGTTGTTTACCGTGCCTCCCACGCAAACAGAGGTGGAATAGTGACTATGTTTAGATTAGCTGTGATGGCACCAGCTGGAGATATTAATCAGCTACCTGGTACCCAGTGAAGATGACACGATAAACGAGGCGGTATAGGCCGCGTTGCCCTCAACAAAACATACAATGAAACAAAAATGGTAATGAAACGTTGCGTCGCCGCGAAGCATTATTTTAGAAACCAAAGATTACAATCGATCTGAGAGGGTAATAATAGACAGTCTAAGCCTACCAGAAAGAGGTGTCTTATACAGTGGGTACCAATGACAGACAGCTGGCCAAAAAGAACAATACGGGTCTAGAGGGTACCATAGATCAGATGGAGGTAACAGCTTCGATTCAGACGGGGTTGTGTGACGGAAATATTGGTTGTTTTAATTAGCTGTGATGGAGTTTACAGCTCCGATCAACAGGTTTTGAGAGGTCTAAATAGGTAGTATTTTAAAGAATTCAAGTATATTATTACAAGTTAAATTACATAATAAAATAAATACAGTGATGTGTATAAAATTATAAAAAACAAAAAAGTAAAAAACACCAGTGTTACATTAGCAAATAAGTGAAAAACACAACGGTATGAAGACATTGGTGTATTAGTAACATACAAATGGTACATACAACATGCCCTCATGTCAGCGTAACGGCCTAGCGGTTAAATCACATGACCGCTATCTGTTCTATATTGCGACCAAATTACACCGATCGCCCCTCACGGCAGCGTAACAGACTAACACTTAAACCAAGCGCCCGCTATCTGTTCTATATTGTTGCCAACAATTATGTGCATGCCGCCATCATTTGATGTGAGTTTGATGATGAAGCCTGTCAGGAAACAACCATAGAGACATAGTAAAAGTGTAGTGAGAATACAAATCCAAGCGTATTGACTCTCGGTGTATCGTTATTCAGTTAACGTTTCCTGTTTCCTGCTCCAGTCTATTGTTGTAAAATCTTACCAAAGTGGACACTGTGGACCAAATCTACATGAATGAAGTAGGATAGATGCGGTTGTCATATGTGTCTTATAGGGCTTGGTCATTGGTTTTTAAAAACTTATCAATGGAAGAGAAGGACCCTTACACTACAAACAGAATAAACATTTACATTAATAATACCCATAACAAACACATGACCATCTACACTGGCTGTGACAAAAGTGACAGTCTGCTTAGAGAAAACAGCGAATTTTCAACGAAAACATAGTCTGTGTGTTATCTCCTTGGAAACGTAAATCTGGTTATATTTAAATCACCCTATGCATTCATGTCCCCCATGAAAACTAATGTAATGTCTGAAGAAGTCAAATTTTGAGGCTTCAAAATATGTTTTCGTAGTATATGTATATATGAATATATATACAGGTGTTTTCTAACAACAAATGTCCGCATGTCGCGCTTTACATCCATACACAAGTATAGGTTCTATGAACGACACAACACCTACAAGTTACTAAGATTGGCACTGGGTTACCAACAACATTTGCGTCTAGAGTCAATACAACAGGACAAGACAATGCTTTTTTCGGTCTCTGATTGAGAACAACAGATATAAACGTAATTATGCAATTACCTCTTTACCACAGTACCGAGAAAGTTAAAAATATCATTTTAAATACGCTGACGACCATAGTAACACAACCAGTTAATTCTGCTTGCTCACTTTGTGTATTACCCACACCTACTATAGATTGTAGAAAATTCTCATTTCTACAACCAAGCTGAAAAATATCGGTAAAAATTATAAATGCCTCGTCCGATTTCATAAAAAGAAGGAAATAATGTTAGCCAAAGGTGAAAATATCGGTCAAACTTATAAATGTCTCATCAAAACTTATAAAAAATAGGAAAATTTGTTAACCTAAGGAGAAAAAATATTGACCCTGTAAAGAAACATTTACAACAAACTTATAAAAATTAGGAACATTTGTTAACCTAATGAGAAAAAAAATATCGACATAGAGAGCAATATTTCATCTTATCTTGTAAAAAGTAGGAAAGTTTGTCAACCGAAATGGGAAAAGGTCGGTCAAATACATAAATATCTCAACAAATTATAAAAAGTAGGAAATAATAGGGGCCAAGTAAAAAATAGCTTACCCAGATTTATAAAAGGTAGGAAAATGTGTTAGCCAAAAGGGGAAAATATTGATCAAACTAAGAAACATGTCGACCGAACTAGGAAAATAAGTGAACCAAAGTAATAAAAAGGTTGGGTAAATACAGAAATATGTTGACCAAACTTATAAATATCGCTGCTAAACTTATGAACACTAGGAAACTTTGTTAAACAAATGTGAAAAAATATCGACCAAACTTATAAAAAGCTCCGCCAAACTTACGAAAAGTGGGAAACTGTGTTAACCAAAGTTGAAACTATATCGATCAAACTTATAAATGACTCGTTCGAATTCATAAAAAGTAGGAAATAATGTTAACCAAAAGGGGCAAAATATTGACCAAGTAAAGAAATGTCTCGTCCAAAATTGTAAAAAGTAGGACAAATTTGTTAATCAAAGGTGAAAAAAGATCGGCCAAACAGATAAATATTTCAACTAAACTTAAAAACAGTAGGAAAAATGTTGCTTCTATAGTTATGTCAAACGTGTCTTGATCTTTTATTTGAAAAGACTTTTCACAATACATAATCAGCAACGTCAGCACTTTCCCTCTTTTACATTACTGAAAGCTTCAACTTATCATTCCAGCGTTTCTGTTTAAGAACCACTTATACAGACTAATCACTCATCACTCCATACTCTTGATTTTTTTTTTTTTTTCTTTATAACACAAAGTGTCTCTGTCTTTCATAGATAGCTTCACAACTTTTCCATGTCACACCACCAAGAGCTCCAAACCTTCGTTGTACATGATCTTCAACGACATAGTAATAACAACATTTATGGCAATGCAGTCTATGGCTCCACTTGGGATAGTTTCGATATCATCTAAGTATTCGTCAGCAAAGATCCATTTCCCATAACTGATATCTTCAACGTTCCATACCACAATGTCTGCTATACTAAGCTTCGATTGTTCCAGCTATCAACACTGCAGGTGTTTTCTAGAAGTCTAGTGAAAATTTCATTTCTCACTTTTTCCACCTCTATTTCACTGTGTCATTTCACAACCAACCAACAGTGTCTGTTGCGAGGTCGGTCTTTCTTAATACAACATCTGCCATATTGACCCCTTGAATACCAGCGAATACATCTTCTAACCAATTTTCAACGTTTCATATCACTTAACACTAACATTCTCTTTGCTTACAACACAACCGGTTTTCTGCTGACTGGGTAAATTCCCCAACTTACTGGAGATAAATCGACTGTACCCTATCTGACAAGACCCTTTATTAGACAATGACTAGGAGCATCAACCAGGATGGTCACTGCTAAGAAGAATACCAATTACAAACGATCTTCTTTACAGACGGCTATAAAATTATGAGGCTATTAAGTGTTACAAGGAGAAGAATAAGGAAGACAATAAAGGGTGAAAAGAGGTGACGTGTAGTAAGGATGTATGGAAGGAAAAGAGACACAATAGGCAAGATACATATTAAGAACACTAATAGATAGATCAAAATAGAAGAGAAAAGGCTTAATCAAGTGGATAATTTTATATACTTGAGGTCATTTATAACCTCAGATGGTAGGTACACAATAGAGCTTAAGAGCAGAATACGGCCAACAAAAGAGGTATTTCAGAAAATGAAACGTGTCTTAGGTGATAAGTCACTATCATTGAAGGAACAAATAAATAAACTTTCAACAATAAAATTACAAAAATTAATTTTCGACAATAAAAATTAACAATTAAATTTCTCTTTATTGTTTCTAATTTGAATGTTTCTGGTAGCAATTTAATTGTTAATTTTTATTGTCGAAAATTAATTTTTGTAATTTTATTGTTGAAAGTTTATTTATTTGTTCCTTCAATGATAGTGACTTATCACCTAAGACACGTTTCATTTTCTGAAATACCTCTTTTGTTGGCCGTATTCTGCTCTTAAGCTCTATTGTGTACCTACCATCTGAGGTTATAAATGACCTCAAGTATATAAAATTATCCACTTGATTAAGCCTTTTCTCTTCTATTTTGATCTATCTATTAGTGTTCTTAATATGTATCTTGCCTATTGTGTCTCTTTTCCTTCCATACATCCTTACTACACGTCACCTCTTTTCACCCTTTATTGTCTTCCTTATTCTTCTCCTTGTAACACTTAATAGCCTCATAATTTTATAGCCGTCTGTACAGAAGATCGTTTGTAATTGGTATTCTTCTTAGCAGTGACCATCCTGGTTGATGCTCCTAGTCATTGTCTAATAAAGGGTCTTGTCAGATAGGGTACAGTCGATTTATCTCCAGTAAGTTGGGGAATTTACCCAGTCAGCAGAAAACCGGTTGTGTTGTAAGCAAAGAGAATGTTAGTGTTAAGTGATATGAAACGTTGAAAATTGGTTAGAAGATGTATTCGCTGGTATTCAAGGGGTCAATATGGCAGATGTTGTATTAAGAAAGACCGACCTCGCAACAGACACTGTTGGTTGGTTGTGAAATGACACAGTGAAATAGAGGTGGAAAAAGTGAGAAATGAAATTTTCACTAGACTTCTAGAAAACACCTGCAGTGTTGATAGCTGGAACAATCGAAGCTTAGTATAGCAGACATTGTGGTATGGAACGTTGAAGATATCAGTTATGGGAAATGGATCTTTGCTGACGAATACTTAGATGATATCGAAACTATCCCAAGTGGAGCCATAGACTGCATTGCCATAAATGTTGTTATTACTATGTCGTTGAAGATCATGTACAACGAAGGTTTGGAACTCTTGGTGGTGTGACATGGAAAAGTTGTGAAGCTATCTATGAAAGACAGAGACACTTTGTGTTATAAAGAAAAAAAAAAAAAATCAAGAGTATGGAGTGATGAGTGATTAGTCTGTATAAGTGGTTCTTAAACAGAAACGCTGGAATGATAAGTTGAAGCTTTCAGTAATGTAAAAGAGGGAAAGTGCTGACGTTGCTGATTATGTATTGTGAAAAGTCTTTTCAAATAAAAGATCAAGACACGTTTGACATAACTATAGAAGCAACATTTTTCCTACTGTTTTTAAGTTTAGTTGAAATATTTATCTGTTTGGCCGATCTTTTTTCACCTTTGATTAACAAATTTGTCCTACTTTTTACAATTTTGGACGAGACATTTCTTTACTTGGTCAATATTTTGCCCCTTTTGGTTAACATTATTTCCTACTTTTTATGAATTCGAACGAGTCATTTATAAGTTTGATCGATATAGTTTCAACTTTGGTTAACACAGTTTCCCACTTTTCGTAAGTTTGGCGGAGCTTTTTATAAGTTTGGTCGATATTTTTTCACATTTGTTTAACAAAGTTTCCTAGTGTTCATAAGTTTAGCAGCGATATTTATAAGTTTGGTCAACATATTTCTGTATTTACCCAACCTTTTTATTACTTTGGTTCACTTATTTTCCTAGTTCGGTCGACATGTTTCTTAGTTTGATCAATATTTTCCCCTTTTGGCTAACACATTTTCCTACCTTTTATAAATCTGGGTAAGCTATTTTTTACTTGGCCCCTATTATTTCCTACTTTTTATAATTTGTTGAGATATTTATGTATTTGACCGACCTTTTCCCATTTCGGTTGACAAACTTTCCTACTTTTTACAAGATAAGATGAAATATTGCTCTCTATGTCGATATTTTTTTTCTCATTAGGTTAACAAATGTTCCTAATTTTTATAAGTTTGTTGTAAATGTTTCTTTACAGGGTCAATATTTTTTCTCCTTAGGTTAACAAATTTTCCTATTTTTTATAAGTTTTGATGAGACATTTATAAGTTTGACCGATATTTTCACCTTTGGCTAACATTATTTCCTTCTTTTTATGAAATCGGACGAGGCATTTATAATTTTTACCGATATTTTTCAGCTTGGTTGTAGAAATGAGAATTTTCTACAATCTATAGTAGGTGTGGGTAATACACAAAGTGAGCAAGCAGAATTAACTGGTTGTGTTACTATGGTCGTCAGCGTATTTAAAATGATATTTTTAACTTTCTCGGTACTGTGGTAAAGAGGTAATTGCATAATTACGTTTATATCTGTTGTTCTCAATCAGAGACCGAAAAAAGCATTGTCTTGTCCTGTTGTATTGACTCTAGACGCAAATGTTGTTGGTAACCCAGTGCCAATCTTAGTAACTTGTAGGTGTTGTGTCGTTCATAGAACCTATACTTGTGTATGGATGTAAAGCGCGACATGCGGACATTTGTTGTTAGAAAACACCTGTATATATATTCATATATACATATACTACGAAAACATATTTTGAAGCCTCAAAATTTGACTTCTTCAGACATTACATTAGTTTTCATGGGGGACATGAATGCATAGGGTGATTTAAATATAACCAGATTTACGTTTCCAAGGAGATAACACACAGACTATGTTTTCGTTGAAAATTCGCTGTTTTCTCTAAGCAGACTGTCACTTTTGTCACAGCCAGTGTAGATGGTCATGTGTTTGTTATGGGTATTATTAATGTAAATGTTTATTCTGTTTGTAGTGTAAGGGTCCTTCTCTTCCATTGATAAGTTTTTAAAAACCAATGACCAAGCCCTATAAGACACATATGACAACCGCATCTATCCTACTTCATTCATGTAGATTTGGTCCACAGTGTCCACTTTGGTAAGATTTTACAACAATAGACTGGAGCAGGAAACAGGAAACGTTAACTTAATAACGATACACCGAGAGTCAATACGCTTGGATTTGTATTCTCACTACACTTTTACTATGTCTCTATGGTTGTTTCCTGACAGGCTTCATCATCAAACTCACATCAAATGATGGCGGCATGCACATAATTGTTGGCAACAATATAGAACAGATAGCGGGCGCTTGGTTTAAGTGTTAGTCTGTTACGCTGCCGTGAGGGGCGATCGGTGTAATTTGGTCGCAATATAGAACAGATAGCGGTCATGTGATTTAACCGCTAGGCCGTTACGCTGACATGAGGGCATGTTGTATGTACCATTTGTATGTTACTAATACACCAATGTCTTCATACCGTTGTGTTTTTCACTTATTTGCTAATGTAACACTGGTGTTTTTTACTTTTTTGTTTTTTATAATTTTATACACATCACTGTATTTATTTTATTATGTAATTTAACTTGTAATAATATACTTGAATTCTTTAAAATACTACCTATTTAGACCTCTCAAAACCTGTTGATCGGAGCTGTAAACTCCATCACAGCTAATTAAAACAACCAATATTTCCGTCACACAACCCCGTCTGAATCGAAGCTGTTACCTCCATCTGATCTATGGTACCCTCTAGACCCGTATTGTTCTTTTTGGCCAGCTGTCTGTCATTGGTACCCACTGTATAAGACACCTCTTTCTGGTAGGCTTAGACTGTCTATTATTACCCTCTCAGATCGATTGTAATCTTTGGTTTCTAAAATAATGCTTCGCGGCGACGCAACGTTTCATTACCATTTTTGTTTCATTGTATGTTTTGTTGAGGGCAACGCGGCCTATACCGCCTCGTTTATCGTGTCATCTTCACTGGGTACCAGGTAGCTGATTAATATCTCCAGCTGGTGCCATCACAGCTAATCTAAACATAGTCACTATTCCACCTCTGTTTGCGTGGGAGGCACGGTAAACAACTCTAGATCAGAATGAAGACACTCACTAGCTTTGGATTAACCCGCACCTTGAGGTTAATATTTGGGCTTCTAATACGGCACTTCGCAACTGTAAAAATGTCATTACCCTTCTTCGGTGTCTGATTTTGGTGAGGAGTAGGCGAAATCTGTAACACCAATTCTGTGTGGATATTATTATTTTAACACGTCTATTTCGTTTTCTAAATCTAGCTACCTTTGTTATCATTATATACCAGCCAGCCCTGTGTATATTTATTTATTTACAAATACTTACATATTAATCGACCTCCGATTTGTCATTTTGTTTAATAATATCTGCAAATTGTCTCTGTCTTTCATAGAATATGTACTTTTGTATGACTGTGAAGCGTGGGCAATGAGCAGACAAAATGAAAAACATCAGTGAAGATGTGGTGAAAATATACATACCATGCCCAGATAGAACAACAAATTACCAGGTCCCACTAGAAACAAAGGGAAAACAAAAACAGTATCTACAACATACTCTTTTCCACTCTTAATGTTTAAGTTTGAGTGAAATATGTCTTTTGCAGCGTGTGACATGAGGAAATTTGTCCTTTAAAATCACCTTGAATATATATCTTCCTATATAAATATGCTATGAACACATATTTTGAAGCCGCAAATTTGACTTCAGGCATTATACTAATTGTTGAATGAGACATGAACGCCAAGGATGAACTACGTGGGCACCCGTTAATGAATGTTTGTTGTTTATTAGTAGTTGTTTTATTCGTTTTTCTTGTTTCCGATCGGTACAGCAGTATTGATTTCACCTTAAAGCTAAATAAGCATATACTATGCAGAATGCTTCTGCTAAATATGTTCACAGGCACTGACATTACCATACTTATAAGCTTTTTCTCACGCCGGTAGATCTCCGTTTTTTCGTCGTTTTATTAAATATTTCTAGTCAAATGTCTTCATTTAATTTCTGTAATAAAATGTCTTCATCTAATTTAACTTGTGAACTGCCTTCATATAATTTATGTAATCAACAGACACTGCGCAGGATCTGCAATATTTAGTAGAGGCGGTTGTTGCATCCGGTGAACAACTAGGGTTAGAATTAAATTATAAAACGACACGGGTTATGATTGTCACTATGAAGAACGAAATACCACTATGTAATATACATGTAAATGGGAATATTCTGAAACAAGTGAGTAGATACAAGTATCTCGGAACAGTCATAACAACTGATGGGAGATGCCTTGAAGAGATTAGCACAAGAATCGCCGTGGCGAAGATAACCTTTTGCAAGCTGAAAAACGTATTGACCAGTAAAAAGATGGCAATTGCTACGAGAAAAAGAGTGTTGAACCTGTACTTTTGTATGAATGTGAAGACAATGAGCAGTCCCGCTGAATCTGCTGACTGTGGAACTGACGTTTCTGAGGAGAATGCAAAGCGACACATCGTGATTCGCTTCTCTGGCACCTATTTTGGGTATAGTTAGCGACCAGGGGCGTGATTTGAACCGCCAATGATACCACCTAGCTGCGTTACATACTCGCCCACTGCCACACTACCCCACCACACAGTCGGTTTCGACCCCGACAAGCGCTATGGCGGCAACTAGACATCCTTGTTATACATTTACGTCTTAATATACTCTTAGAAAACTCCGCCTAGGGTGGACACCCTTATCAACCAGGTTCGTGTTTCGACTCTCAAACGCTGCCTACAACACCACCTAGCTCCGTTACATACTCGACCACCACCCCGCACATACCAACCACACAGTGAGATTCGAATCTGTCGCATGGTAGGGGACCCACTAGAACCCCCCGTTACACATTGGTGATATCCCACTATGACCAACTACGCACCCCCGCCATCTTTCGCCACTTACCAACCCACCCCACACATCGTTCTTTGCGCTTAGTATTTTATTCCGACATCGCCCTTGATTAAAAACAGATGGCACCAGCGACCTCCCTCGACCCCGACACTGATATTCAACTGCCGGCAATATCGACTTTTTGCTCACAGATGTTCGCCGATCTTACCAAAGATACAAATACATCAACCCGTATCAGCCTGAGCACACCAATCGATTATGCAACCGTCTATACAAATGGGAACCTAATTAATGCATTACACCGGCTGACATATTCTGAATCAATTAGCAAACCTGGCGCCATAGTTTAATTGATCTTTCCATTGTTACACATGATTAATATCACCAACTACATTGCATAATTTACAGGCCATTTAAATTCTTTTTTAACCCACAGACAATCAAAAAACATATAGGAAAAACACGAAGAATATTCGACCGGGTGGTATGAATCTTCATACCACACGGCATCGTCATACCACGCGTCATACCACATTTTATGACACATTTCATACCACAAAATATGCCACATTCCGAGGGATTTACAACATGCATTACTACTCATTATGTCACCACAAGCTCACTAACCGTTATGTCACCACAAGCTCACTAACCATTATGTCACCACAAGCTCACTAACCATTATGTCACCACAAGCTCACTAACCATTATGTCACCACAAGCTCACTAACCGTTATGTCACCACAAGCTCACTAACCATTATGCCACCACAAGCTCACTAACCGTTATGTCACCACAAGCTCACTAACCATTATGCCACCACAAGCTCACTAACCATTATGTCACCACAAGCTCACTAACCGTTATGTCACCACAAGCTCACTAACCGTTATGTCACCACAAGCTCACTATCCGTTCTGTCACCACAAGCTCAATATCTGTTCTGTCACCACAAGCTCACTAACCGTTATGTCAAAACAAGCTCACTATCCGTTATGTCACCACAAGCTCACTAACCATTATTTCACCACAAGCTCACTAACCGTATGTCACCACAAGCTCACTAACCATTATATCACCACAAGCTCACTAACCATTATGTCACCACAAGGTCACTAACCATTATGTCACCACAAGCTCACTAACCGTTATGTCACCACTACTGCTGGTAAACTATAAAAAAGGATAGTCACTTAGCAGACACTACCGATGGGATGTGAAGTGTAAGCCGCGAAATATGATGTAAGGAAGCCAGTTCCCGTCCTCGTCTTTTCGTTCCAGACATTTGCTAGACATTTATTTAAATTATCTGATACCCGATTATATTAGGCTGTGTCTCTTCCACATTATATACAACAATAAGAAAGAGGTAAACAGCTTTCTTTGGTCATGTGATGAGAAGAGAGGCATTGGAGAACATCGAGGGGAAAAGAGGTAGAGGTAGACCAAGAGAAATGATACTGGATGGATTGAGACGGTGGCATGGAGGAATATCATAAGCAGAGTTGATCCAGAACATCAAAGACCGAGATCTGTGGAGAGCCATGAACGCCCACGCCTGCAGGCATTGTACTTGATGATGATGATGATGATGATGATGATGATTCTCTTCCCCCCTCCCCCGACCACCCAACCATATTGATTTGAAAACAAACAACCCTTCTTCTATTGAGGATTGATCCTGGACCACTATCTTGGCAAGCCAGCGCACTAAACACCGCAACTGTGTCTCCTGGTAAACTATATGTCATCATTAATGAGTTTAATTGTATTTAAATCACCGAGGGGCCCTTAATAACACGAGGCTCTTATGCAACTGTCTCCAATGAGCATTTAGAGTGAGACGTCATTATTTGTGACCAAGTATGTACCGGTATAAGTTTCAAGTCAAACCCACACATACGCAGGCAAGTGATCCTTAGGGACATAAACTCAATCGCGGAGCAAGCACGACTAAAAGTGTCTGCTCGCCAGGATAATCCCCACTTCTGCGAATATTTCGGCCCCTTTACCTTACTGACACTCTCCAGGGGCGGCCCACGCAGGCCATAGGTCTCTAGTGCCTTTCTCTTAAAGTGGGCTCGCAACTTGACTTTCAGCATCGAGATTTATGCAGAAAACATGCCGATGTGCGTGCCTACCCACAAGTCTTCTCGTCCTTGAGGAGAGAAACATCTTACAGTTGGTGCATCGTGATCGACCATGAGAAAGTCAGCTCTTTTTGCCTCGGTCTCAACCTTTAGATCGGCGGTTCGCTATACCCAAAGTGACGTCACTGCTGCCATGTTGCCCTCGTTCACAGCTGAAGAAGCAGCCCTCGTGCAAGCACGCAGATGAAGCCAGATCATTCCTTGGCTATTTTTATTGTGGAATTGGGCCCACCTCTCCATCAAATTATCCTTGCTTCTTAACATTAATTGTCATCATTATGTTAGAAAAAAATCCTTCAGATATATTTCTTCCACCATACCGTTAATGACGGTCAATGAAGTATTTTCTCATCTCAGTCATCTAACAAGGCCGGTTTCGTGGCTTAGAGGTTATGACTTTTCTCAGTAATCTCGTATACTCTCGTCGGTAACGTGATGACGGATCAAATCAGCAGTGGTTCGAATCGCATCGGTAACTTACGGGGTATGTGAGCCGGCCGCTCAGAAAGCAATGGCATACTACTGAGCGTAATCTTGCCAAGAGATCAACATACAGCTGAAAGATTCTGGTGTTGACAGCTAAGTCCTGTAAAGGATATGCTAAAAAAAAAAAAAAAAAGTAATCTAACATACAAAAACTCATCATTATTAAATGGAATTAGCGATCGGATTCTTGGTTGGGCTGCCAGTTATCTGGGAATTGCCAAATACGTGTACAACAAAATGCACTAGAAATAAGAAAGAGAGCTGGAATAAGATCGCTAAGGAAAGATTGGAAGTCAGCTAGCGAATATGACAAGCTAAGAAGAAAAAAAATCTAAGATTAAACTACTGGATGAAAAAAAACACTAAATGAACCAAACACACCCGTTAAATAATGAACTACATATTAATAGGATTAACTATTGGACATTCCTGGCAAGAGTAATTCATCGGGATAGAACAATCTAGAGCAGGAGTCACCAAACTTTTTACACGGCGGGCCGGATTAGCTGAGAAAATGACGAGCGCGGGCCGGATAGTCATTCTGTACAATACTTGCGCCGCCCTCCGTGGCGAAGGTCTTACGGACGCCGTTCTTAATCCGGTATACTCGCGTTTGAAACACAGATGCGCGCGATTTGGCAGCAGACAACGTTGCACTTGTTTTTGTGCTATGTTATGGGTGCCGGTCGTTCAGAAAGCAATGGTAAATTACTAAACGTAAACTTGCCAAGACATCAACAACAGCAAACAATGCTTGTGTTGACTGCAAACGTCCTGTAAAGGATATACAACTAACTTTAACAATAATTGCAAGCAAGTACGAAAGCTCTGGGAAAAGAGACAAAAAACTAAGTTAATCATAGGAAGGGCGTGCAATACAAAAAAAAAAAAACAACAACAACAACAACAAAACAAAGACAATCAACACATTTATTTACTAACAAAGTTATCAAAGACGTTCTATCGTTAGCAAAAAGATAGTTATATCAGACCTAATGTGCACATACCCGAATCTCACAAACTAAGCAGCAAAAGAGGTTAGGGAGGTTTGTGAAACTGACGTGTGGTTTTCAAAATACCATCAATGTTTGGTTTGGAATTTGCTGCATCCAATCAAGAGAATTGCTTTCAAATGTTCATTAGTCAATCCCGTTCGATGTGGTGACTTCACAGACTTAATTTTTTTTTTCATGTTTGCTCACAGACATAAGTTGTTCCAAACACTTATGCCATCTTCTTCTTCTTCTTCAGCGTTCCGAGCCATTGAGGTTCTTTGCTGCAAATACAATCCGTCTCCATTCGTCTCTCTGGTTGACCTTCTCTTGCCAGTCGTTGATTCCAAGTGCTTGTAGGTTTATATATTATCTCTCCACCGTCTTCTTGGTCTACCTCGGGGTCTATGGTCATTTATTTCCTGAGTGTAAGCGAGTTTTGTTTCCCTATTATCTTTCATTCTTTCTATATGCCCCAGCTATTGTAGTCTATTAGCCTTCATGATACCAGTGATTAGCGGTGACTTAAACAGATCATAAATGTCTTTGTTACTTCTCCTTTTCCACTCTCCATTTTGTGTATCCCTAATGGGTCCAAAAATGCGTCTTAAAACTTTGTTCTCAAAGGTTTGTAACAAGGCTTCGTCTCCTTTCGTTGTACTCCAGGTTTCAGAGCCATACAGCACAACTGGTCTGATCAGTGTTTTGTATATTGTGATTTTGGTGTTACGAGATAGCGCATTTGATTTTAGTAGATGTTGTAGTGCATAGTATATCTTATTTCCAGAATTGATTCTAGTTTGTATTTCTTCCCTTATGATGTTGGAGCAGTTGAAGATTGTACCCAGGTATTTGTATGTTTCCGTTCTTTCAATGGTCATATTATCTATTTGCATGTGGCCAGAGTTTTTAGCCATTCCTTCTCTTGAAATTACCATATATTCTGTCTTATCTTGGTTGATAAACAGCCCCATCTGTTGGAGTTTTTCCTTTAAGTGAGTCAATATTTCTAATGTCTTTTGTTCATTTTCCCCTATAATATCTATATCATCTGCCATACCAGCGGTAAATTTCTTTAGTTTCGGAAACTCAACATCAGGTAAGCAGCGGTATAATTTAACAAGTTTTCCTTCTCTGTGCTTCTCTTTCAACAAGCCATTTGATTGCAAATCAATGAGCTCCAACTGTAGTTCAACTGGCACACCATCAAGGTTACAATCAAACCGATTCTGGAACTGAAGAATGTCACTCTCAATTCTGTTAAAATCTGAAAATCTCTCCAAACTCTTTGAAACAGTGAAAATGAGGAAGGTTTTCTCCATCCAGATGTGCTTCCAACAATGAGAGCCAATCATTTGATGGTTCTGTAGAGATCACAAACGAGGTAAACCTTTCCCTGAAGTTTCAAGTTCAGTTCATTCATGTCGAACCAAAATGATAACTTTTACAGCCAGGTAGGATCTGACAGCTGTGAATCAGCTCTATCTATTTCAGTGAGGAAAACATCTATTTCGTTTCGGAGCTTGTAAAATCGAAGCAGGACTTTACTGCAGGTGAGCCACCTGACTGATGTGCGATAAGGCAAGTCACAGAATTCAGAATCAATTTATTCAAGAAAAGCCTGGAACTGACGGTGATTGAGTGCATGTTCCCGAATGAAGTTCACAGCAGACACGACTGGTTTCAGTACACAATAAATATCTAAGTCTTCCCACAGAGTGCGTGCTGATGTAGGATGCAGTGTATGAACAGAGCGCACGGATTTGCAAATCTTCCAACTGAGTCCTAATCTGCCCCACCAGACCCTTCCTCACTCCAGCTATGTGTTTTTTCCTCCATCAACTGTAACACCTCGAAGCTGATTCCGCTGAAGATTATAGTCTTGCAAAATTGTTTGCACTTCCACGAAAATGTCTTTCCCAGTTGTTGTTCCATGCATGCTGCAAACGGACGCCAAGTCTTCCGTTATCTGAAAGTCCAAATTGACACCACGAATGAACACGAGAAGTTGTGACGTACTCTAGAGGTCAGTCGAGTCATCCAGCGCCAAAGAATACCACAACAAGATCCTAGCTTTCTCGCGTATCTGCAGCACAATGTTCTCTCCAAGTTCTTCTGTTCTCCGCACAATTGAACTTGCCGAAAGGCTGATAGTTCCAAACAAATCGGCTTTCTCGAGACACAAGTAATTTGCTGCTTCGATCATACACTCTTTGATGAAGTTGCCATCAGTAAACGGCTTTCCTCGTTCTGCCAACTTATGCACTGTTTTGTAACTTGTACTAGTGACAGATTCATTTTCAGCAAATTTCCAGAAAACTTTTAATATGTTGATGGATGTTTTGCTTCGTAGTGACGCCGAAGATTGTACTCTTTCAAAACAGCAACACTTTCGCTGCATATTACGCAACTGGTTTTCTGGTCCTTTGTTTCCACGAAGAAGTACTTTACTCTCCATTCCTCATTGAAAAATCGGCACTCGGCGTTCACTTTTGTTTTCCTAGTAGCCATAATTAAGGGTGGAGTACACGGGATCTGAAAATGAAAATAGGCATTAAATTAGAAACATAATTAAAATCCTATTGAAACAGAAGAAAAGCAGAGGACTAGGGGTCACTGGTGAAGCTACAGCTCATCAAAGGTACGTATACAGTTTATAGGTACCTTTGTGTAACCGCACAAAGATGATAGAGATAATAGCACAACGCTGACTGCTCATGGGCCGTAGAAGAAGAGAGGAATAAGAAGACAGAGAGAATCTCATTCTATTTCTACGGCTAACAAGTAAAGAAAAGATTTAGAAATATCAGAAGAAATTCAGGTCCGTGTATAGGGAATCAGAATAATGTAATTAAAAAGATGCAACAACATCTGATTAATAATGCCAGTACAGAAATAAATAAAATTCATGATTAGATGCAATAACAAAACAGGCATCCCCATGAATAAACATACACATGATCATCCTTCACAGTACCAGTGATCTTCCATCACAGCATGGGTAGTCATCCACCACAGTACCAGTGATCTTCTATCACAGTATGGGTAGTCATCCAATACTGTAACTGTAGTCTGATATAAAACACCAGCAATTATCAGACAACAAGATGGAACAAAAGTCATTCATTCAGTAGCATGTCCTTTGCAGAACCTTGCACCCATACAACCTTCCGGAAAACCTCTCGATCATAAGCAAGATGTCCCGTTTCAGATACACCTATCTGGAGATCATCCGCCACATCCTGCACCCATCTTCTCTTTGGCCTTCCTCTTCCTCTCTTCCCAGGCATATACCCCTCCATTATTGTTCACAGGCACGACATAGCTATTCTATTCCTATGTTCCTATTTAAACTATGAAGGTTCATTCAAAACTCACCCCGCAGCAGATAATCGTCAATCCACAATCAAGATCCTCTTGGATCTATTGGATCTTCACAGGGTCTGTCTGCCCTCTCAACTGCGGTCTGGAAAAGCAGTGGCCACGCTCGGTCGTGCCTGAGGCACGTTCGCCCATCTGCTGGGTAGTGGCTCAGAGGGATGAGTTCAAACCCTCTGCTGAAAATTAGACATCAGTATCTCTTCGGCCTCAGTTGTTCTCAAGGCCAAAGAGGCGGGAACATGGCGTGACTGGACTCTTATAGGCACGCCAACACAACATCCTAGTATCCTATGCATTGTTTACCAGGGTATCATGGGATATGCTACTCCATATTCTTGTAAAGCCGCGGCAGGCGTCTTCATTTGGTAATAGAATATATCTCATAATAAGGTTTGCAAAATATATAAATAGGGCCGCATAAATAAACAGCCTAGAGCAGCCAGGAGGTCTCCGCACGTGTGAAGATCTCCTATTATTCTAAACATAATATTTACATTTAAATTGTATCACAACGCTTCGTGTTTCATACGTTATATCAAGC
Source organism: Cepaea hortensis (assembly GCA_963921405.1). Classification (NCBI taxonomy): domain Eukaryota; kingdom Metazoa; phylum Mollusca; class Gastropoda; order Stylommatophora; family Helicidae; genus Cepaea; species Cepaea hortensis. Next base: position 29,709,094 of record OY992881.1, read on the forward strand.
AAGTTCGAGTACCGTCGCGGGCCGGCTGAAATGACGTCGAGGGCCGGATCCGGCCCGAGGGACGTAGTTTGGTGACCCCTGATCTAGAGGTAAAAGGCAACGAACCAAAAATGCCATACTGCCCAAGTAGGCTATGGCGTAACTTACGAAATAGCAAACATAGTGATGAAATAGCTGCAAAAAGACTACCCCAGGAATAAATAAACAGGCTAACCAAAGATAGTCTACCCATATATGGTGATGGATCTAGAAATAAAAATGGTTAAATTGTTATAAGGACTGGTAATCTCAGAACTGGGAATCAGTTTAAGTAATAAAACGACAATTAAGAATTCAGCATGTACAACAAAAAATGACGCCGACATTGGAAACACTCGAGATGATCACCGCCTGCCTGCCCGCCCACAGAAATACCGTCAGTCCTCTTCTTTACTACAGCAGATTTCTTTTAAGACACCGGTTGTTGTTGTTTTTTTTTTTTTTTTTTTTTTTTTGGGGGGGGGGGGTGTATTTTTTTAGCCGCAGTATAACAGTGGCTAGACATTATCTTGTTGGGCATGGGTTTGATTCGAAGCTGGCCGAATTCGGATTTTTTAAATTGACCTGGGTCCCTGGTTTTTTTTTTTTTTTTTTTTTTTGGGGGGGGGGGGGTGTATTTTTTTAGCCGCAGTATAACAGTGGCTAGACATTATCTTGTTGGGCATGGGTTTGATTCGAAGCTGGCCGAATTCGGATTTTTTAAATTGACCTGGGTCCCTGGTTTTTTTTT
>OY992881.1:29712362-29757362 GCA_963921405.1 Cepaea hortensis
ATAATTACTTTACAATACGATCTCTGTCAATTCTCTATACTATGTAAATACTTACTGCACAATAATATCTCTTTCAATCTTTTATGCTCGTAAATAATGACTTCATAGTAACATCTCTTTCAGTGTAATGTTCTCTTGTATATAATTACTTCACAATAAGATCTGCTTCCATCGACGCCACCACCACTAATGCAACCGATAAACCGACACACACACACGCACGCACGCACGCACGCACGCAGGCAGGCAGGCAGGCAGGCACGCACGCACACACACACACACTTACTTGTATGCACATACACCACCCACACACTCACACGCACTAGTAAATTATGGTTGTGACCATTACTCCCACTCACAGTCTCCAAAGAGGTCATCAATGAAATTTAATTTTCAGATCAGATCACAGTTAAAACCAACAGTCCTTCACGGAACGGGATGGCTTTCCTACAAGGACAACACACAATACAGTATCATGTTGAATACAATCTTTGAGTGGTTTAAGAAGCATTGTATTTCTTCGTGATTCTGTCTTTTACTTTTACATATCATTCTCCCAATCTGTTTATTTTCTCCTTGCTGTCTGGTTATACCAGAAAACGCGGGCGGTGATGTTTCGCACGCTTGCATAATCTTCGAACTAGATCTTTGTTCTTTTTGTATTATGTCTTATGAGAAGACAATTCAGACATGTATCTTTTATGGTAAATTCTCAACGAATTGTCTCATTTATTTTCTCTGCTCATTCTGTTCTTTGACTTTTGATCGAAAGTCGCATTTAGTTGCTATTTTGCACATCTTAGCTTGTCCAGGTACGTAGTGCCGAATATATATATATGGAGACAGAGATAGACCGAGAGAGAGAGAGAGAGAGAGAGAGAGAGAGAGAGAGAGAGAGAGAGAGAGAGAGAGAGAGAGAGAGAGAGAGAGAGAGAGAGAGAGAGAGAGAGAGTTGGGTAACTTGACATAAAAGAAAATTGAACATGCACAACGAGCATGTGAATCTTCTTTCGTTTTTCTACAGTATTCACAAGAGCCACTAGCCAATGGTCAAAGGTTGCGCATATATGCGCGCGAGTGTATGTGTGTATCATTGTTGGTTTATTCTGTTAAAATCTATCCACAATTCGAATCACACATCATCTGCTTGTTATGAAGGCAGAGGCTGCTGCTCTCAGCCAGGCTGTCCCACAGGCAGAAGGCAGTCCTGAGACGAATTCATTGATGATGCAGATGATGTTACTGCAAACGTAATAATAACTTAAACACTGAATGTTTTCCTACCTTCGCAGCGTTGTTGAGCAAACATTTCATATTGAAAATTTTACTTTTGCTATGATGAATTACCATCAAGCAGCAGTTATAATAGATTGCGAGACATCATGCTGGTTATTTTTTACCAAGCAAGGAGTCCGTCAGGGCTGTGTGCTGTCACCTTATATGTTCAACCAGTATACTGAGAAATGTCAGAGATGAGTAACCAAGGAGCAATAGGATGCCCTAAAATATTGGTAGTTATGAAATACCAGAGATTCGATATGCTGATGATATAGTATTACTATCCACATCACAGAATGGTATAGAAAACTAATAACCTCAACCCAAAAGAATAGTTAAAATCACAACTTATATTTTAATCTTAACATAGCGAAAACAAAGATAATGTATAAGGATAAAACTAATATGGAGACATAAATATATGTTAATGAGGAAACATCGGAGGTGGTGGAACATTTCGAATATCTAGGGTAATTAATTACCAACAATGGTGACACAATGAAGGAAATTAAAAAACGAATACCTATTGCTCTTCAAAAACTAAAACAACTGAATAAATTGTGGCGTGAGACTGACAAACCTACAAAAATTAGATTTTTAAGAGGATACATCTTTCCCATTGCAACATACATCTCTGAGACCAGGACACTTACTGAACAAGATGAACAGAGCAAATACATGCCTTTGAATATAAATGTTAAAGACAGTTTCTAGAATATCTTTGATACAGAAAAGAACAAATGCATCCATACGACAAGATCTGGATATTTCAGAAGGTTGGTTACTAAAGACGGTAAAAAAATTTTTTTTTTTAATGAAATATTTTGGTCACTTGAAACGTTATGAAAGGTTGGAGAGAAGTATAATGGAGGGGTATATGCCTTGGAAGAGGAGAAGAGGAATGCCGAAGAGAAGATGATGATTGCAGGATGTGGCGGATGATCTCCAGATGGGTGTATCGGACGCGGGACATCTTGCTTATGATCGAGATTTTTTCCCGGAGGATTGTAATGGGAGCGAGGTTCTTCAAAGGACATGCTACTGAATGAATGAATGAGTGAATGAGTTAATTAATTAATTAATTAATTAATTAATTAATTAATTAATTGATTACAACTGTCTTTAAATCCATGCTATAACCTAACCAAAAACAGTTGAAATGTTCTATGTGTATCAAGTTTTTCAAATGTACGTATATATTGCATTGTGCTATTTCTTTCTCCTTCCAATTGGCCTTGCTTGAGTTGTCTTACAGTTTAATTACAAACTTGTGTTCTGTCACCAAAGTATATAGGTTGTACCAGAATGTCATCATGGATTGTTATCTGGATGGTGAATTCACTGTTCCGTGACCTAAGTACGCCGGTGGCACCACGTTAGTTGGATGGTGAATTCATTGTTCTTTGGCGTAAGTATGAAGATGGCCCAGGTTAGGTGTTTGGTGGATCCACTATTCTGTGATCTAAGTTTACCGGTAGCACCAAGTTGGTTGGTGGATCCCTTGTTCTGTCACGTAAGTATGAAAATGACACCAGGTTAATTGGTTAATAAGTCCACTGCTCTGTGACCTAAGAGTAGTATATCAGAGGGTATTTACACCCCAAATATGGAGTCGCCTCCAGATTTGTGACGTCATTTTTTCCTATACGCAGGGTATAGCTCCAGATTGAAAACGTCACGAAACGGCTCCATTTCGGACCTCATTTTTGAATTTTTGGCGGGTATTTTCTTGGGTCTGGGTGACTACTTCCGGTTGTCCTGATTACTACTTCCGGTCCCGAGGGGCGGGCGGTGCAGCGGGCGGGCGGCGGCGGTGGCGGCGAGGCAAGCCCCGTGCGTGTGGAATACTTATATAGATAAGTAGACCAGCTAGTCGCCTGGGACCTAGTTTAGAGTCCCAGTGTGTGGGTGTGCGTGTGTGGTGCGGTGTGTGGTGTAATCGAACCCCAGTTATGTAGATATCGACCAATTTTATGAGGAGATCGAAATCCATATGACAGATTGGAAAAATGATTTATTCCATCACTCGAGTTACCCCGAGTAGGCCAAGTAATGACCTCGTCAATAAAATTTTTTCACGACGCAGCATGATAGCTAATTCGGCAGTTGTTCAGACCCCATGTATCAACATTAAGCGATTGTGAAAATCTGGTTTAAAAATATACTAGACCGGTATACATTATTATTAAAAATTAAGCCTAAAAAAAACACAATAAACGGCAACATTTCTTGTATGTATTCTTCTTCTTCTTCAGCTTTCCGAGCCATTGAGGTTCTTTGCTGCAAATACAATTTGGTGTTACGAGATAGTGCCTTTGATTTTAGTAGATGTTGTAGTGCATAGTATATCTTATTTCCAGAGTTGATTCTAGTTTGTATTTCTTCCCTTATGATGTTGGAGCAGTTGAAGATTGTACCCAGGTATTTGTATGTTTCCGTTCTTTTAATGGTTATATTATCTATTTGTATGTGGCCAGAGGTTTTAGCCATTCCGTTTCTTGAAATTACCATATATTCTGTCTTATCTTGGTTGATAACCAGCCCCATCTGTTGGGCTTTTTCCTTTAAGTGAGTCAATACTTCCAATGTCTTTTGTTCACTTTGATCTATAATATCGATATCATCTGCATAACCAAGCAGCTTGGATGTTCCTCCAATATCACATTCCTCCTTTATCTTCCTTACAACTTTCTCTAGAGCCAGATTGAAGAGTAGCGGCGATAGTGCATCACCCTGTTTCAAGCCAGATGTTATTTGGAAGGGGTCTGATTTCCTGCCTTTATATGTTACTATATTATAAGTATCTTCCATGCATAGTCTGGTCATGTTGATTAACTTCCTTGGTATTCCAAATTCCTGCATAGCATTCCATAGACTATTCCTATGGACACTATCATTAGCCTTTTTAAAATCCACAAAAATTTTATGGAGATCTCTTTTATATTCCCAGTGTTTCTCGGCTATTTGTCGTAAGATAAATATCTGATCTATTGTTGATCTGTTTTGTCTAAAACCCGCCTGGTAGTCACCTAATATGACTTCTGAATATGGCTTTAGTCTATTTAGTAATATATAGTATTTATATATAAATATATAATATTTAGTATCTTATAGCTTGTGGACAGTAGTGATATTCCTCTATAATTTCCACATTGGAACTTTCTTAAAGATAGGTATCAATAATGACTCTTTCCAGTCATGGGGTAATTCTTCTGTCCTCCAGATTTTTATTATTAGTTCGTATAGCTTTAGATGTAATGCATGGCCACCTGCCTTTATAAATTCAGCAGCAATTCCATCAGTCCCAGTTGCCTTATTGTTTTTAAGCCGTGTGATTACATATAGGATTTCTTCAAATGTAGGTCTTTCAATTTGTGGTTCGCATGTTAGAACCTCTTCCTGTGGGAAAATGTTACTTGGAGCTTCACAATTTAGTAATTCAATAAAATATTCTTTCCATGTGTTGCACATTTCCTCATTGGTATTTATCATATTCCCATTTTTGTCTTTTAAACCATATGTGTTTTGTTGGTGCCCTCGTTTCATTGACTTCAGCTCTTTAAAAAATTTTCTGGATTCATTTTTCTGGTGCTTAGTTTCCATATCTTTGATTATATTACTCATATATTCTCGCTTCTGCTGTCTGACTATTTTTGTAGCCTCTTTACATTAATTTCTATAATGCTCTTCCTTTTGGATGTTATTGATGTCATTTAACCATACACGTCTGGCATTCTTCTTCCTAATGACTGCTTCTTCACATTTTTGATTGAACCATCTGTTCTTTCTATGCGTGGTTAACACACCGAGACATTCTTCTGTGGTAGATTGAATTGTATTCTTGATGTTCAACCAAGTTTGGTCAACGCTTTCCTCCGAAGGGTTTTGCAGAGTTTCAAGTTTACATTTTATTTCATCTGTAAATTTCTCTTTGACTGTAATGTCTTGTAGTTTTTCTCTGTTATATGTTGGGTGTAATCTTTGTAATTTAGTATAGAAAGCTCTCTTAAGTTTTATTTTAAATTTTGCTCCAACGATGAAGTGGTCACTGTGGCACTCAGCTCCTCTATAACTTCTGACTTGCTGTATGTTTGTGCATTTCTGTTGTTAATTAATATGTGATCTATTTGATTATAGGTTCTCTTGTCACATGATTTCCAAGTTTGTTTGTGTATATCCTTTCTTTGTAGTCTGGTACTGCTAATCTGCAGTCCTTTTGCTTCTGCCAGGTTGATGACTCTCCATCCATTATCATTTGAAGTTGTATGTAGGCTTTCCATACCGGCCACTTTTTTTTTATTAGTTTGCTCTCTACCTATTTTTGCATTGAAGTCTCCCAGCACAATCAGGATGTCCTGTTTGGGGGTCTCTTCTATGACATCTTTCCAGATCATTATAAAAGTCTTCTTTAATATCATCTTCTTTCTCTTCAGTAGGTGCATGTTGTGACGAAACGGATAAAGAACGGCAGATCTCTGCATAATATCCCTTTGAAGGGAGTGCGATGCGTTGGTCTCCCTTGAATTAATATCAATTAATAGGGGATTCCCCATCAAAAAATAGTGCGGGGAGGAGCTATTCTAGTTATTTATAGAAAATCTAGAATGTTCCCTCAAGTGCGTACATGGTAGAGATCTCTAAGTTCACGAGTGCTTCATGCAGCACGGGGTGGTGGAACTTATCGTGACTCTAGTTTTCTTCATGAATCATGAAAGTCACGCGGCCCGTGTAGGCGAGTGGAAGGCGCACTGACTTTGTCGTGGGCAGTCGCCCACCAAACCTCAGCGTAGACAGATCGCAGCCAACAGGCTGAGATAATTTTGATGTCAATAGTCGCGGCCAGTGCGGACATCTGCAGTCAAGGTTGTGATTCTTCAATCACAGGTTAGTTGAGTACTTATTCTATGATTTAATTGTTGTCGTAATGCCGTGCTGATTCCCGGAATGAATTAATTGCCATCGCAAAATTGAGTTGTCGCGTAGCGTTATCCGTTACAGTTGGCGGTTTGCATTTTTAAGTAGGCTTTATCGATCAGCAATGTAATGTGTTACCTGACGGAACAAGCCGTATTCCACAGCGAGTGGTGTGTAAATAAAATAGGCCGAGCGATGTGCTTTACAGTGTGTAGCAGTTACGGGTTTGGTTTATTCATTACGCAGGCAAGGCGACAGTTTGTCAGTCATTACATCAACATGCTAGACGCTGTAAATGATAAGGTAGAGCTTATTATTAGAAATGTGTAATGTGCTTCGTGACATTAGAATGGTAACGTAATTGTTCTATCAGTGATGGTGAGGTTTCGAGGAATCAAGGTGAAATCAGCAGTGGTCTATTTGCTGTGTGCAGATAGCAGTGTTATTCCGCGTAAGCCGAATGGCGTTGCATCGGTAGGATAACAATTGATAAGAAGTATTCATGATACTATTGTTACTGCTTGTTGTCATGTCCGTCCGCAAGGATGACCGTGCGTGTTCCATCGTACGTTTGTCTAGGCAGCGGGAGGTAGGCCGGTACCCCCAACCCGATCGGTAATAGGTCCGACCCAATGCACTCGTGCCTATCCGATGGATGAACATACCCGATCGAGGGTGATGCGGCGCTCCGTAATTCGAGGCCGAGGTGTCTAGATAGATCGAGGTTTGAACCTAACCGTTTCTGTCTCTAATATTCTACTCTTCTGGAACCCTGACTCGGTTCATGGAGTACTTGGAGTACTGCCGTGAGGTAGTAGTTGGGAGGGGCATAACCCCCCCCCCCCCCCCCCAAAAAAAAAAAAAAAAAAAAAAGGTGGAGCCAGAGTTTGGTAGTGGAGTCTGGAGGTTTGCTACATTGGATGACGTGACTTAAGTCGTCACGGGACAAGGTACACGAGACCCACAGTAGCTGTGGGAAAGTGTAGTGGTGGATGGCCACCACAGCTGTGCTCGACCGGCACAGGGATGACTGACCTGAAAGATAGTCAGTGAATACAAGGGCAACTCAGGATCTGGGGCAGGGATCCCAGACCTGACACTATGGCTGTGATATGATTTTGTTAGTTAAGTGTAACAAGTCATGAGTTCTCCTTAGTTAATGCTATAGTAGGGAATTATCAGGAGTATAATTCATTATGGACATATCGTTATTAATGTGTGTAATTCATCAGTCCATGGGTTAAGGGATTGATGAATTGATGAGTCTGTCAGGAAGGAGATGTCCGGCTGGACACCTTCTCGATACAGTAATCCCTACACTGAAAGGAAAGTAAGTGTATATGTTGATTGAGGATGGGAGATGAAACCGGATTGGACTGGCACCAGGCGAAGGATGCTTGACAGAGTCATACAGTCGACTCTGGTGCTAGGGGTTATATGTAGCCCAGAAGTGTTACTTGACTGAACAGGTGTGCTATTGCTTTTTCTACCATCACTATGCCTATATATTATAGTGACTAAGTAGATCTATGATGTGATGATTTCATACTCATGTTGGTAGACATGAGGAATGTCTGAGAGGCAGGTGACAGGGTGGAGATGCTGGTAGTCTTTGTTGTAGTTGAGTACTCACACCAACCTCTCCGTGTTTCAGGATCTGTTATTACTATACAGAAGAAGATTCAAGAGCTGCACCATGAGCTCTATGGGCCCACTCATTCCAGTGCCTATCCAGAAGTTGATTGAGGCTATACTGGGAATGGTTGTCTGAGTCTGCGAGATCAATGTTGGAAGGAGCTGAGTGCTGAATAAGTCGGTAGGTCTAGGTTAGGACCTCCGTCAAGAGTCCGACGAGTGTCATCCGATCCTGAGAGGATCCAACACTGAAACGTCTGGTGATTCAAGCCAGTGAAGCACTGGTGACATTCAGTCTCTGTGTAAACCTTGGTAATTGCAAGGTAGTGACCTTTCAAGTTGAGCGAGGTGATCATTGTTACCGGTCACCATGACCTGTGTTATATGCTTCTGGCCCGGCTGGGTTATGGGACACCATGTATCAGTTGATGCTTAAATAGTGTTTTTACATTGGTTAACTTTATGAAGCCAACATGTGGTCCAGTGAACTAGGACATTGATTACAACATTGGTGGAAACACCTGAGTGACATGGTTGTGAAGGTAGGGAGTTACCTCAGGCCAACGTTATGAACTGTTGACAATGTTTGTGAAGGTAGGGAGCTACCTCATGCCAATGTGATGAACTGTTGACAGTGTATGCTAGGTTGTGATTACTACCCATGGATCAGGGTAGTTACATGATACTGTGTGAAGATCTATTGTCCAAGGACATGGAACTAAGGTGAAGTGTTTAGTCACCTGATAGACTTTACCAGTGACATTGTGTGTTCGTGTGGAGCAACCGCTTATTATGTAAGTGACATATCAGTGTGTGGGTCACTGATGAGATAGAAGAGTGACCTGGCTCTTGTGTATTTTGAGACGGCGCTACATGTATTTTTTCTGCAAGTGGGAGACCGCTAATGTTATAGGGTCGGCCCAGACTTCATCAGGAGTGTGACGAGGGAAATAGTACGACAGCAAGGAAGGATCCTTGTTCATCAGTGCAGTGTCAGTCAGGCAGTGGTACAGCGCTTGATCAGCCCTTGCTTGGTTCTCTGTGTGAAGAGGGAACTTTGGAGAGGCAGCAGACCTTGGAGTTCCAGTCCACTGGAGGAGCCTGGGTGAGTCGCTACCACGACTGGACAACCGCACGAGCTATCGTCCGCCTCCATGATGAATACTCATCTGCATCTTTGATCTTGTACATAGTTCTTCTAGTCTGGCTTTCAGCCATCCTTCTCTGTGTTGTGGTTGACGTAGTTCAGAATTAAATTTTTGTTCTCTTAGCTATGACTTTGTGCAGTGATATGACTGGTGTCTGGTCCGAGCCCCCTTGGGGTTTGGAACCCTAGGTGAGGGAGGGAAGGTTAAGCTGTCCCGGCTTGTGTGGGGCCTGGTAGATGTAGAGTGCTATTGAGGTGGTTGGAGCAAAGGCAGGGGATAGTATCTATCGTGGCAAACCAGTCCAAGCCCCGGCGGTCTTGTCACAAGTTAGAGTGGGGGCTCGTCCGGGATCTTCTCTTTGTTCTGACATCTCGTAGGAATAGGTTATAGTGTCATCTGTCCTATACCTATTATCTACTTGACGAGTAGGGCTACTGAAACCTTTCTATTCGACGTGGACAGACATTTAGTTAAGTTAGTCTAGATACATAGTTACAGTGTTGGTTGGAGTACAGTTAGCATTGTGATTGGGTATTGCATATCTATACTGATACTAAGTTACACTAAGCATGTCTACTCGTACTTTAGATTTAGCTAAGGTGCGGGCATCTGCAACTGAGTTGGGATTGGAAGGTGAGGAGTTTAAAGCCTATGTACTGGAAGTAGAGAGAGACTTCAGAGCAGAAGAGAGGGAGAGAAGAAAGTCAGAAATTGAGCTGGAAGCTCGAAAGATAGCACTTGAAGAGCAAAAGTTGGTGGCAGACCAACAAGCACAAAAACTGGCAGCTGACCTAGAGTCTAAGAAATTAGATGCGAGGAAGTTGGAAATGGAACATGAGTTCCGTATGAAGCAACTTGAGGTAGAGGCTAAATCGGTTGGTGAGTCTGAGGGAGCAGTAGGTGGAGTAGCTTTACCTAGCTCATCAGTAGCCAGCAGACCAGCTTACCATGCTATGAAATGGCCGTTTCCACCATTTGAACCGGACCAAGAGAAGATAGATCAATTCTTAGAGAAGTTCGAGGCAATGTGTAAAGCTATGGGTTTAGAGCCTGAGCGGTGGAATCTTAAGCTTTCACAAGGACTCCGTGGCACCGCGTACGAAGTGTATGCGCGTCTTCCCCCAGGGATGGAAAATGATTATCCAACCCTGAAATCGGCTCTTTTGAAAAGATTCGAAATGACAGCCCATGCTTACAGGCGGAGGTTCAGAACTTCCAAGAGAGAACCAGGTGAGATGTTCTCGGCCTATAGTGTGAGGTTGAACTCATACCTGTTGAAGTGGATGGCGTTGGCCAATTTCAAAGAGGATTATGAGAGTCTGAGAGAGTTGATGGTGGTGGATCAAATGAAAATGCAGATGTCCAAGCCTTTAAGGAATTTCTTAGGGGAAAATGGGGCGGAAAGGCTAGACATAGTAAATAAGTTAGCTGAAAGGTATGTGGAAGTCTATGGTGAGACTGGGGATTCCAGTCAGACTGATTCACAGAAAAGGCAGAAGGGGCTTGATCAGAAGCCCAAGACCAAAGGTCCCAAAGAATCATCCAATGTAGCAGATCCTGTGGTAAAAGACTCTGGTAAGAAACCCGATAAGCAAAGCCCTCCCGCCTCCCCAAAACGGAAGTGGAGTAAGAGGTGGTGTAAGCACTGTAAGTCTCCTTCCCATAATACTGTAGATTGTCTGAGGAAGCCAAAGGACTTGCACTTTGCGTGTCTCGCCTCTACTAGAGGTAGACCTAGCGAGACCACACCTAAGGGTCGGGAGAAACCAAAGTCTGAGAAATCACCGGTGATCGAAACGATAGAGGTGAATGGGAAGCAGGTGGAATGTCTATACGATACAGGATTGCAGTTTGAAGCTGTAATCTCATCCCACCTTGTGAGCCCAGGGCAGCTCACCGGCGAGACAAGAGAATTTCAGCTGGCCATGAGGAGCTCCGTAGCTATGGACTTGCCGATTGCTCGGATTGACATTCGGTGCAGGTATGTTACGGGTAGCATCCAGGCGGCTGTGCTGCCTGATCCTATTTACCCTTTGATCCTCGGTCGTCCGCATGTATTCCTGGGGGACCCCAGGGAACATTGTCTAGTGAGCGCTAGGCAGGCCAGGGCTAAGGATGGAGAAAGGCAGTGTGGTAAGAAAATAGACCATTCTCTTGCGAGGTTAGTGAGCAGTGCTCAAAGTAGGGACCCGACTTTGCGTCCTTACTTACTGGAGGTGTCCCAAAGTTCTGTCCCGCCAACTCCGGGTCAGTTCTATGTAGAAAACCGGTTGCTTTATCGTAGAGCCGGGCAAGGGGATAGTCAGTACGGTCAGATGGTAGTCCCTACTGACTACAGATCCCGCTTGATACATAGAGTGCATACCTTATCCTTAACCGGACATAAGGATGTGGGGACAACAGTCCAGTGTCTTTCCAGCCACTACCACTGGCCTGGAATGACAGGCGACGTGCGGAGATATATCCGGTCGTGCCCAACGTGTTGTCTGGCAGCACCAAAGCACAAGACCAGAAACGGTTTATCTCTGCAGATTGGAGATAGGGTTCTCGCGCTTCTCCCAATCGAGGGGGCGGAATTCGAACTCGGATGGCAGGGCCCTTTTCCTGTGGAGCGGATAATGTCCCGATCCACGTATGAGGTGAAGGTCCGCGGGGAATTGCGTAAGTTCCATTGTACTCTCCTTCAGAATTTGGAGAGGTCCGAGGTAGTTTCTCCACAAGATAGTGTGACTACCATCGCGCTAGATTCGGTTCTGGGTCCAGACGAGGGCGAGGAAGACTCAGTCCTACGCAGTACATCCTGTGGGGAGGGTCTGCGGTCTCCTGAGCGTTCAACCGTAGATAGGGCGAACGGGCTCCGTCGGGAAGAGGCCCATGGTGTTAAGCACACTGGGAATCGAGGTCGGACAGGCGAAGTCACATCTGGCACGACGGGATCGTCGGGTGACTCGATACGCCGACAGGCTCACTGTCCTTACTCGCGGGAGAGAAGGCAGGAGCAAGGGTACTCCAGACGAACCTGGAGTAAGCGACCATTCATTTCGGTCGACATCCGCGAACAGTCCACGAAGGTGATGCCTAGTCGGGATAGGAAATATCCTATTGTCGGAAGGGACGAACGAACCTTCAGTAAAGTAACCGATGGCCTGCAACAGGTGGATGCGGAACAGTCCAGTGTACACAGATCCTGTAAGCCAATCACCAGGCCGTTACGTTTCGGGCCTAATCGCTGGAGATAACGTAGGTTTGAGGCGGTGGTTGGTGACCCAGCATCCATACCATTCTGGTGGATCTCCGCGGGGAAAGTAAATGTTATGGAACGTCTTTTCCTGGGAATCCAATCTTGATAGAGTAGAGGTTCAGAGTTCAGACCGATCTTTGTCTAGTGAGTTCGACCGGGTCGACCATCTTAAGTGGGGGCCTATGTGACGAAACGGATAAAGAACGGCAGATCTCTGCATAATATCCCTTTGAAGGGAGTGCGATGCGTTGGTCTCCCTTGAATTAATATCAATTAATAGGGGATTCCCCATCAAAAAATAGTGCGGGGAGGAGCTATTCTAGTTATTTATAGAAAATCTAGAATGTTCCCTCAAGTGCGTACATGGTAGAGATCTCTAAGTTCACGAGTGCTTCATGCAGCACGGGGTGGTGGAACTTATCGTGACTCTAGTTTTCTTCATGAATCATGAAAGTCACGCGGTCCGTGTAGGCGAGTGGAAGGCGCACTGACTTTGTCGTGGGCAGTCGCCCACCAAACCTCAGCGTAGACAGATCGCAGCCAACAGGCTGAGATAATTTTGATGTCAATATTCGCGGCCAGTGCGGACATCTGCAGTCAAGGTTGTGATTCTTCAATCACAGGTTAGTTGAGTACTTATTCTATGATTTAATTGTTGTCGTAATGCCGTGCTGATTCCCGGAATGAATTAATTGCCATCGCAAAATTGAGTTGTCGCGTAGCGTTATCCGTTACAGTTGGCGGTTTGCATTTTTAAGTAGGCTTTATCGATCAGCAATGTAATGTGTTACCTGACGGAACAAGCCGTATTCCACAGCGAGTGGTGTGTAAATAAAATAGGCCGAGCGATGTGCTTTACAGTGTGTAGCAGTTACGGGTTTGGTTTATTCATTACGCAGGCAAGGCGACAGTTTGTCAGTCATTACATCAACATGCTAGACGCTGTAAATGATAAGGTAGAGCTTATTATTAGAAATGTGTAATGTGCTTCGTGACATTAGAATGGTAACGTAATTGTTCTATCAGTGATGGTGAGGTTTCGAGGAATCAAGGTGAAATCAGCAGTGGTCTATTTGCTGTGTGCAGATAGCAGTGTTATTCCGCGTAAGCCGAATGGCGTTGCATCGGTAGGATAACAATTGATAAGAAGTATTCATGATACTATTGTTACTGCTTGTTGTCATGTCCGTCCGCAAGGATGACCGTGCATGTGCCATCGTACGTTTGTCTAGGCAGCGGGAAGTAGGCCGGTACCCCCAACCCGATCGGTAATAGGTCCGACCCAATGCACTCGTGCCTATCCGATGGATGAACATACCCGATCGAGGGTGATGCGGCGCTCCGTAATTCGAGGCCGAGGTGTCTAGATAGATCGAGGTTTGAACCTAACCGTTTCTGTCTCTAATATTCTACTCTTCTGGAACCCTGACTCGGTTCATGGAGTACTTGGAGTACTGCCGTGAGGTAGTAGTTGGGAGGGGCATAACCCCCCCCCCCCCCCCCCAAAAAAAAAAAAAAAAAAAAGGTGGAGCCAGAGTTTGGTAGTGGAGTCTGGAGGTTTGCTACATTGGATGACGTGACTTAAGTCGTCACGGGACAAGGTACACGAGACCCACAGTAGCTGTGGGAAAGTGTAGTGGTGGATGGCCACCACAGCTGTGCTCGACCGGCACAGGGATGACTGACCTGAAAGATAGTCAGTGAATACAAGGGCAACTCAGGATCTGGGGCAGGGATCCCAGACCTGACACTATGGCTGTGATATGATTTTGTTAGTTAAGTGTAACAAGTCATGAGTTCTCCTTAGTTAATGCTATAGTAGGGAATTATCAGGAGTATAATTCATTATGGACATATCGTTATTAATGTGTGTAATTCATCAGTCCATGGGTTAAGGGATTGATGAATTGATGAGTCTGTCAGGAAGGAGATGTCCGGCTGGACACCTTCTCGATACAGTAATCCCTACACTGAAAGGAAAGTAAGTGTATATGTTGATTGAGGATGGGAGATGAAACCGGATTGGACTGGCACCAGGCGAAGGATGCTTGACAGAGTCATACAGTCGACTCTGGTGCTAGGGGTTATATGTAGCCCAGAAGTGTTACTTGACTGAACAGGTGTGCTATTGCTTTTTCTACCATCACTATGCCTATATATTATAGTGACTAAGTAGATCTATGATGTGATGATTTCATACTCATGTTGGTAGACATGAGGAATGTCTGAGAGGCAGGTGACAGGGTGGAGATGCTGGTAGTCTTTGTTGTAGTTGAGTACTCACACCAACCTCTCCGTGTTTCAGGATCTGTTATTACTATACAGAAGAAGATTCAAGAGCTGCACCATGAGCTCTATGGGCCCACTCATTCCAGTGCCTATCCAGAAGTTGATTGAGGCTATACTGGGAATGGTTGTCTGAGTCTGCGAGATCAATGTTGGAAGGAGCTGAGTGCTGAATAAGTCGGTAGGTC
Organism: Cepaea hortensis; assembly: GCA_963921405.1. Lineage (NCBI taxonomy): Eukaryota > Metazoa > Mollusca > Gastropoda > Stylommatophora > Helicidae > Cepaea > Cepaea hortensis. The sequence continues at coordinate 29,727,053 of OY992881.1, forward strand.
TAGGTTAGGACCTCCGTCAAGAGTCCGACGAGTGTCATCCGATCCTGAGAGGATCCAACACTGAAACGTCTGGTGATTCAAGCCAGTGAAGCACTGGTGACATTCAGTCTCTGTGTAAACCTTGGTAATTGCAAGGTAGTGACCTTTCAAGTTGAGCGAGGTGATCATTGTTACCGGTCACCATGACCTGTGTTATATGCTTCTGGCCCGGCTGGGTTATGGGACACCATGTATCAGTTGATGCTTAAATAGTGTTTTTACATTGGTTAACTTTATGAAGCCAACATGTGGTCCAGTGAACTAGGACATTGATTACAACATTGGTGGAAACACCTGAGTGACATGGTTGTGAAGGTAGGGAGTTACCTCAGGCCAACGTTATGAACTGTTGACAATGTTTGTGAAGGTAGGGAGCTACCTCATGCCAATGTGATGAACTGTTGACAGTGTATGCTAGGTTGTGATTACTACCCATGGATCAGGGTAGTTACATGATACTGTGTGAAGATCTATTGTCCAAGGACATGGAACTAAGGTGAAGTGTTTAGTCACCTGATAGACTTTACCAGTGACATTGTGTGTTCGTGTGGAGCAACCGCTTATTATGTAAGTGACATATCAGTGTGTGGGTCACTGATGAGATAGAAGAGTGACCTGGCTCTTGTGTATTTTGAGACGGCGCTACATGTATTTTTTCTGCAAGTGGGAGACCGCTAATGTTATAGGGTCGGCCCAGACTTCATCAGGAGTGTGACGAGGGAAATAGTACGACAGCAAGGAAGGATCCTTGTTCATCAGTGCAGTGTCAGTCAGGCAGTGGTACAGCGCTTGATCAGCCCTTGCTTGGTTCTCTGTGTGAAGAGGGAACTTTGGAGAGGCAGCAGACCTTGGAGTTCCAGTCCACTGGAGGAGCCTGGGTGAGTCGCTACCACGACTGGACAACCGCACGAGCTATCGTCCGCCTCCATGATGAATACTCATCTGCATCTTTGATCTTGTACATAGTTCTTCTAGTCTGGCTTTCAGCCATCCTTCTCTGTGTTGTGGTTGACGTAGTTCAGAATTAAATTTTTGTTCTCTTAGCTATGACTTTGTGCAGTGATATGACTGGTGTCTGGTCCGAGCCCCCTTGGGGTTTGGAACCCTAGGTGAGGGAGGGAAGGTTAAGCTGTCCCGGCTTGTGTGGGGCCTGGTAGATGTAGAGTGCTATTGAGGTGGTTGGAGCAAAGGCAGGGGATAGTATCTATCGTGGCAAACCAGTCCAAGCCCCGGCGGTCTTGTCACACATGTACATTAATCATCGTTATATTTTTCTATTTACCTTTTTTTCGTAATTTACTAATCCTGTCATTACAAGCTTTAAAGTTTAAAACGTTCCCCCATAACTCTTTTTTGATGACAAATCCCGTTCCTAATTCATGTTTATTTTGGGTGTTTCCTCCATATATTATAATCATTCAATTTTGCTCTAAAGTACCCTCTCCTGGCCACCTTATTTCTTGAATTGCTGTTATATCCATTTGATATTCAACCAGCTCCCGGGTTAGTTCTTCGGCCGCTCCAGCTCGATATAGTGTCCGTACATTCCATTTCTTGTACGTGCGTGGGTGTACTGCCGAGTGTATGTGTGTGCGTGCGCGCTTTGTGTGCTACAATTACAGAACATCGCAGTCAGCCCAACCAATCTGTGGAGCGCCGTGCTTACTGGGCAAGATTGTTGTTGTCTTTTTGAACGAACGGCAGCCATGTCATGTGCGTGTGTTTGTATGTGTCCGTGCGCGCGCGTGTGTGTGCTATCAGTTACAGGACATCGCAGTCAACCCAACCAATATGTGAAGCGTCGTGCTTACTGGGCAAGCTTGTTGTTGTCTTTTTGAACGAACGGCAGCCATGTCATATGCGTGGGGGTGTGTGTATGTGTCCGTGCGCGCGCGAGTGTGTGTGCTATCAATTACAGGACATCGCAGTCAGCCCAACCAATATGTGGAGCGTCGTGCTTACTAGGCAAGGTTGTTGTTGTCTTTTTGAACGAACGGCAGCAATTACATGTGCGTGTGTGTATTTGTCTCTGTGCGCGCGCGCGTGTGTGTGCTATCAATTACACGACATCGCAGTCACCCCAACCAATCTGTGGAGCGTCGGGATTACTGGGCAAGCTTGTTGTCTTTTTGAACAAACGGCAGCCATGTCATGTGCGAGTGTGTGTGTATATGTGTGCGTGCATGCGCGCGCTTTGTGTGCTATCAATTACAGGACATCGAAGTCAGCCCATCCAATCTGTGGAGCGTCGTGCTTACTGGGCAAGCTTGCCGTTGTCTTTCTGAACGACCGACACCCATGATCTTCTGTAGTGTCTGTCATCAGGGTTACCATCATCATCATAACCCAACACCACCAACAAAATCATCATCAGCTCATCATCATAATCATCATCATAATCATCATCATCATCATCATCTGAGGGTGACCGCCTGGGTGACTCATCACGGGGATACGTAGGCGGGGGTGACCGTACGTAAACGTGTTCATACATGTCTTTGGGGAAAACCGGAGGATGACTCAGAGCTTACTGATCACAGTAAACATGTTTGAACATGTTTAGACATGTTTTCTATGCTACATCACCCACACAGTCTGTATAAAAAGGACAGCAAAGGCGGGCTAAAGACACTACGTTTGCAACAAGACCTGTAGAAAACAGCTCACCGAAGACACAGGTCACCGTGTGTTGCCGGGGCCCATTAGGGAAGCAAAGAATAGCAACACTGTAGCCTACCACGCATGTTGTAAGAGGCGACTAAGGAGGCTTCATGCTTCCGTCGCCCTGCTACTGAGTGAGTGCGTGGCGCGACACTGTGAGCTGTGAGTTTCATGTGAAATGCTTTTGAATCTGCCCGAGGTTTTTTGGAACGCGACTGCATGTTCGGAGCGATGGCAGATGGCTATGTCCCAGAGTTGACCGGTTTTTGCCTTATGCAGAAATGCGTGGCTGCTGGGCTTCTGGTTGACTGCCACTGCCATAGACGATGAACTGTATTTCGTGGACTGTGTGGGTGAACATCTAGGAAACATCCAGATGGGAAAATGACTGCCGATTCCATCAGAGATGAACTGGGTGTTTCGTGGGGGACTATTGTGTTGACATTCTGGCGGCGGCATTATGCACAGTGTAACAAGCTATGGGGAGGGTCCCATAATGTCCCGTCACAATATTTCAAACTTATTCTTTTGCTCTGACTGGGGATAGGTCTTTGCTGCCAACCCTCATCCGTTCCCCCGGACTTACTGTCACTCTATCTTTCGACCTCAGGGTTATTTCCTGCAGTGTATTTCTGGCTGACACACACGTAACATGACGATCGTCTCAGTCACTATAATTTGAATTTAATACCGTAATAAAGTTAACACAGAAGAACACCAAGACAGATAAACCTATACAAGTCCAGAAAACAAAACTGATGAGATAAATCTAGTCCAGAAATGAATCCAGAAACTCTGAACCTCATATAGCACAGATCTTGAAATTGTCCAGTCAATTCACAACTGCCTCATCGGGCAAAGGTTCCCGTCTCTCTATCCAGCGTCGGTTGTTCGAACAACAGCTTCCAAGTTTCTTAGGTCACCACGATATAGTCAGTAATCTGGTCTGAGAAAGTGCCATGTGATCACTGGGCACAATTGAGGTTGGGAACCAAAGTCATGATACCAGATTGGGTATAGGGACTGAATCAGAGTCTTTCGCTGTCCCGGACAAGGATGGGAATTGACGTAGGTCCAAACCGCCTCATCCACAAACGCTCGACCTTCAGTCACTAAGAAGACTTGAGTTGGCTGTTGTGTCACTCATTACATTTTTGTAACGCCTCTCCAGTTATATTAGAAAAAACACATTATACCTGGTATGTCCACTGACTTGCCCTGGCTTCCTCATGTGCTTATAAGTTATGGCATAGAAGCCTTGTCAAGTCCTTCCACCACACTTTACTGTAAACACTCGACCTTACGTCGTTGAGAAGACTTCAAAAGAAGGACCCTGTAGATAACAAAAGTCAAGTGAGGGATCAAGCTGACTCATGCCCCACACATTAGTTATGCATTTCGGCTTACCACGATAAGTAGATAAGTGGCTTGCTTGAATGAGTCTGACATGTCAGGTAGCCCCTGGATTGGCTACGTCCTGGCTTGAGCAGACCTCCAACTTGTAGACGTCCTGTCGGCTACCCTATGCACCTTGTTGCATATAAGACTCACTCTCCACACTCATACCCTGCCTTTATTATTATTGGGCACATTCGTTTCCCAGCTTCTCTCTCCCTTGCAAACCATGCCTTTCTCACGACAAAGATCTTGTGGTGTGGTGTGCCCAGTAATCTGTATGTTTCTCCCCCTTAACTAATATTATAGTAGTGGGGTTGTATGGCACGCAGTGTAGTTCCCCATTCCCAGCAAGAATAGGAAAGAAGATACTACCACTTCCGGCCGCTGCTCTTGTCTGAGCTGTCGCCGCAATGTACCGGCAGTGCCTCACATAACACACAGATTCAGAGGAATGCAGGTTCTCTCAATGAGACAAAGAAGTTTAGTTATATCCCCCACATCATCCCATCGACTAAAAGACGAAAGAGATAGCACCCTGGATAGCCTCTTCCGGCTCAAGAAGATAGATCATAGATTGGTGGACCCCATCCCCAAGGAGCCCTTCCCTCCTTCCGGCACACCGTAGCTATCTGATGTGCTTATATTTAAATGAGAGATGCTACTAAGTAGAGGTAAGCCGTAGGAAGAAAGATAGCACACGTCTATCGGCTGCCAAGAACAAGCGATATCATTTGGGACATCTTTATTGTTCAGATTTGTTCCCTGGCGATGTCAAGAACAGACCGCCTAACTAGATTGGCCAACGGTCAACCCACTCACAATATGGGCATGACCGGCTTTTCGCCAGTTCGTTTCACCAGTTGAGACAATAGAGATTTATAGGCCAAGTTTTGGCTGGACCAAAGAAAACCCAAGTTTACCTTTTCATTCCACCAGTAGGCCTTTACAAATGTCTCAATCTTTAACTTGAACTCTTGACATTCGGCAGTGGGTAGCGATCAGTAGAAACGGACATGGATTCTCCAGAAGCCGCACCAGTGCGCATTTGGCGCAAGGCGCTCCATCGGGTCTACCCGAAAGAAAAGACCTATATCTACTCGCTCCATGTAAAGATTGTGTTAGGAAGGTAACCCAAAGAACTATCTTTCATGGAGATTGAGCGAACAAGAGAACTGAGAGCTTCCGAAAGCCGTTTCCCCCTGTTTACCCAAAAATAAAAGAAGGCATGAGGACATGAGCCATTGGCGTTTCACCACACACAGTGTATCTGTGCGGGCTGTTGTTTGTCGAGACTCCTCTCTTTTCCACTTTTCACATTGGGCAGTGGCGAGCATTTTGTGTGATATTCACTGGCACAGGAACGGAGCATAATGGGGACGACCCGTTGCTGTGAAGTTGGAACTGCGACTAACTAACTAACTAACTAGTTCACCGAAGAAACCACCGTGGTAAGTACTCTATGGGTGGTATACAGGCTCGTTACACGCCGTCAAGTCAGTATTATATTGTCGCTGATGTATTTCTCAGAAAATAAGGTACATGGGGCTACATTCGGGTGTACACCTCGAGATATATCCGACAGGTATACGAATACTAATAGAGATCCTAATAACAGCTGTATATAAGCTAAACAGTCGTTGCACATAATACCGAAACCAATGCTTTACTAGCATATTATTGTGTAGTTAATACGGTGGTATACAATTTTAGTCTATTAGAATGCTAGTCAATTCTATTAGTATATGTATTCTGAACAATAGCTAATATCACTTTTAACAAGCAAAGTAAAGTGAGCGGCATCACAATAGTGTATAATGACTAAGTGTTTATGAATGGTATGCGAGTAGACTGTTCGACAAGTCTAATAGTATAAGTAGCCTACACCCCTACTGATATCACTTTTAAAAACCTACGCAAGGCGTTTTGTCTTAACAGCACCCACACCAGTACAATCAATAAATCAATTCGTAACCCATGTATCATAGGCACGATATGTAATGTGGTAACATAGTATGTCTAGTGATAATGATAAACGGAGCGACCAGCTGAACATGTGTGATGTTTTCCGTTGTCGCAGATTGGAACTGTGCTGAACAAGCGGAAGCATAGCAATCAGTCGGAACAACGCGTCAAACCACAGGCCACCGCAGAAAGGTATGCATGTACGTGTCTCCTTTAAGTGCATCCATCATCATCAGCCATCACAATAATATGGTGTGAATATACTTGTCTCATCATCATCATCATCATCATCATCATCATCATCATCATCATCATCATCATCATCATCATCATCATCATCATCATCATCATCATCATCATCATCATCATCATCATCATCATCATTATCAACATCACCAACATCATCATCATTATCATCAACGTATTCCACTTGAACCATCAAGTGACATAGAGAGAAATAACATTCAAGCGCCAGGTGGGTGGCACTGGATAGTATCATTCCGTGTCCGTTATCTGCAAACACAAAATATATAATCACGAAGAAGACCCTCGGGTGACTACATAAGAACGGGATAAGAAGGAATTTTTGAGGGGAAAAAATGAAGAGATAAGGAAATATTTACTGTAAGTGACAACAGAATCCTCAATTGGCAAATGTTTCGTTGCGATAATTATAAGTTTGGATGAACATTCTTGTGTGATATTGTACGTGTCTCTCTGTTCCAATATGTCTTTGTTCTTGTGTGACTTTTGTCTTGTCTCACTGTTCCATTGTGTGTGTGTGTGTGTGTGTGTGTGTGTGTGTGTGTGTGTGTGTGTATGTGTGTGTGTGTGTGTGTGTGTCAATTTTTCCACAGCTTTGCACCACATTCAACATGAAAAACAAGCTCGCGCAGCAGTCAATATGAAAACAAGTAAAGACTAGAAAAACAAAAACAAGAAAAACAAGAAAGACGAAATCAAGCCAAGCATAGCACTGAAAAAACCAACAAACAAGAAATTTTCGTTTTCATTACTTTTATTTTCCCATTAAAAATCAGTATTTTCATGTGCACAACATTCAATATTTTTTAATATTATGTATAGCGCTCAGTGAAAAATGTGACAGTCAATGACACACAAACATTGAGTATTTTATTTTCAATGATATAGACAATTCACTGTACCACACACACACACACACACGCGCGCGCGCGCGCACGCACGCACGTACGCACGCACGCACGCACGCGCACACACACACACCAACCAACCAACTTAGATACACATACCCACCCACACACACACCAAGATGAATGGTCTGAACGACAGAAGAATGTGTGAGCGTTAATCGACTCAGTGAACCAAATGTTTTCTAAGAAAACTGCCTGGTCAAATTTCTGTGACAGTTTCCTTGTAAAGCTAATGAAGTCGGGCTCCCAGGAAGGCTATAATAATAATGATCGACTGGCCTTCCTCAAATCAGATAATAGCTAGGTCCTCTGAGGAAATAACAAATTGTCTTTAGTAATAATAGTCCACTTTGTGAAAAACAAAAATAATAGTTTCTCTGTTGTAATGTGAACCATTGTCCGTACATATTAACACCAGAAACGTACTGTAAACCCCGAGTGAGCTGAGACACAGAAATTGCTCCCTTTAACACTGAAATTTATTTTCAAAAACTATGAAATTTACCCACTTCAGAATATTTAGAATATTTGTGGAGAGGTGATGAGCACCGGTCTCTTAACTCCCGATTCGGTTACACTGATTGTTGATGCCTCAGAGCTCGCTCATTTTGAACTCAAGCGTAATCCATACGCGTGATACTACTACACTGGACTTATTTTTGCGTGTTGCTTAGCTTTCCCTGTTACCAGTGTCCCTCGACATAAGGTCAACTCACTCTGACTTCAGAGGTTCTTATAATTGACGTCCCAAGTCAAGGACGAGAAGTCAACATTTTAGTCCAATTGATCAGTGTAGGGGTTGAACCCGCTACCTCGGCATCAGCATACCGGATGTTCAAGAACGGGTGCTCTTATCCATTCGGCCATGCTGGCCCCGTTGATGCTTCTATTATTGTAACCCCTCGACACGAAGACCCGTGTGTAATCTCATGAAACAGTTCGCACCACAATGATGTGCAGACTCAGTGGGTATACATCATGATCTTATGGGAATACCATGAATGCAATGATGTTGATTCTTGATTCAACTCAACTCAACTCAACTCAACTCAACTCAACTCAACTCAACTCAACTCAACTCAACTCAACATTATTATCATGTAGAAGGTGCTTTATTGAACTTTGCTGCTGTCGTGGTCCACCGGAAAGATTCTCTGTCCCTGGTTAATTCCCCTACCTTGGGAATGTTTCCAACAGATGCTCTCTCTGTTTGGTTGTTGAATTCCGAAACTTGATGTTCTTTTTGAGACAGATGTCTTCAGTGTTAAGATCTTGTATGAAACATATACAATAGGAAATGCAATAATAGGATCCTGCAAAATAAACACATACAGGCAAAACACTTTGGCTTTAAACATATGATATGAATGAGATATTATTAATACCTATTATACATATATAAATATAAGCCTTGGTTGGTAACTGGTCTAGGATCGAAGCTCCGACAGGCGGGCAGTTAGAGCATTGCTTTGCTGATCTGGCAGCTTCTGCAGCTTGTCTTGTTCCAGACGTTTTGGTGTCACCTTTCCTTTGGAGTAAACTAGACAGGCCGAGAGAGGGATCATGCTGCAAGGGCAACACATGGTCTCTAAATTCAGCCCAGGCTTTGTGTTATGGAGAGATAACCCCATTTTACAAACTATCGTCTATAAAGACGGCAAAGTACCAGTCAGTCAGTCAGTCAGTAGCAGAAGCAAAGGTAGCAGATATAGTGGTAGCAGACAGAGTCTAGTGTGCCCAAAAACTGTGCTCTCTTTCCCTTTCTCTCACACATACAAACACACACATGTTATACCATATTGTGTGTATGCTCAAGATTTATATTATTTTATTGCTACACAAATTTAACAATTACCTAATATATATATATATATATATATATATATATATATATATAATGTATCAATGCCAATTATATAGGTCTGATATATTCCTCAGGAGCCGCTGTAGTGCAGTTGTTAGAGCGCTTGCATGTCGGCCAACTGGTCGTGTATTTGACTTTCTTTCGATGCTGTTCTTTTCTTCTAGTTTAATTGACATGTGCACCCAGATTGATCCAGCTTAACATTGGTACCAAGACACTTTCTAGAAAGTAAAAGCAGGCCGGCATTATATTGTCTTAATCACCCATCGAGTGCAGGTCAGTCAATAAAATAGAACTATCGCCGTATATCCAATATCCCTCAAGATGGTTATATATTGCTAGCTTCTCACGGCCGAACGTGCTGAAATATGTGTGAGGGCACAAAGCACCGGGTGCACAATGTTATCCTTCCCGAGGGAGGTTGTGGCTTGGGAGCAGGCACAATGAACATATTGTTGCAGAAGTGGGAAACGCCTCGAACGTCTCACAACAGGTTATGAACTTACAGCAGGAGAAAGACACACAGAGTCATAACCCGGGCGGGCCCTCCGCCAGAGAGTGTCAGATAGGTAATTCACAGCAATTGTCAAAAATTAACTGCATGACATCTTCAAAAAACGTGCTAAAAGTGCTATGGTCTAACGCTGTCTTGGGAAAGCTGGAATGTTTATTTTTTTTTTTTTCATATCCTTTACAGGACATCGCTGTCAACACCAGCATCTTTCAGCTGTATGTTGATTTCTTGGCAAGATTAAGCTCAGTAGTTTGCCATTGCTTTCTGAGCGGCCGGCTCACATACCCCGTAAGTTACCGATGCGATTCTAACCACTGCTGATTCTCACCGTCATCACGTCACCGACGAGATTATGGAGAAAAGTCATCCAACAAATAGCTATTCTACATACAAAGTATAGTGATACTTTACAAACACCATATATATATATATATATATATATATATATATATATATATATATATATATATATATATATATATATATATATATATATATATATATATATATATATATATCTTCTTCTTCTTCTTCTTCAGCGTTCCGAGCCATTGAGGTTCTTTGCTGCAAATACAATCCGTCTCCATTCGTCTCTCTGGTGGACCTTCTCTTGCCAGTCGTTGATTCCAAGTGCTTGTAGGTCTGTACATGTATTATCTCTCCACCGCCTTCTTAGTCTACCTCGGGGTCTACGGTCATTTATTTCCTGAGTGTAAGCGAGTTTTGTTTCCCTATTATCTTCCATTCTTTCTATATGCCCCAGCCATTGTAGTCTATTAGCCTTCATCATACCAGTGATTAGCGGGGACTTAAACAGATCATAAATGTCTTTGTTACTTCTTCTTTTCCACTCTCCACTTTGTGTATCCCTAATGGGTCCAAAGATGCGTCTTAAAATTTTGTTCTCAAAGGTTTGTAACAAGGCTTCGTCTCCTTTCGTTGTACTCCAGGTTTCAGAGCCATACAGCACAACTGGTCTGATCAGTGTTTTGTATATTGTGATTTTGGTGTTACGAGATAGCGCCTTTGATTTTAGTAGATGTTGTAGTGCATAGTATATCTTATTTCCAGAGTTGATTCTAGTTTGTATTTCTTTCCTTATGATGTTGGAGCAGTTGAAGATTGTACCCAGGTATTTGTATGTTTCCGTTCTTTTAATGGTCATATATATATATATATATATATATATATATATATATATATATATATATATATATATATATATATATATATATATATATATATATATATATATATATATATATATATATATACATTCAGTGAAATTAGAGCGCATAGAGAACGAAGCTATACGGGTCATTCTGGGATGCACCAGAGACACCCCAGTAGTGTGTATGTGTTACATCCTTGGTCTGCCGACTGTTGCTGGTAGGCACAAGGTGATGCAGGCGAAGGCATACCTCAGAGTAGCTGCAGACACAGATCACCCGTTGCATGAGGCGCTGGACGCAGATAAGTGCCAGAGACTGATAAGAGGGCAATCATGGATGGCACAGGCGGAGGATACGATCAGACAGATGTGCATCTTGGAGAACATTAGGCGAGGAGAGGAGTGGGTCAGAATGCCAGCAGAGCAGTCAGACTTGTGCAGAGTTATAATCACATTGAGCCGGGAGTACAGGGAGTGGCCAGCAGGGGCCACGGAAGTGGAAATACAGCAACTAATTCAGGATAATGCTCACCCGGGTGATGTGATTATCTACACAGATGGTTCGGTGTTGAGAGGTAGGAGAAGTGCCTGGGGATTCTTAGCAAAAGCTAATGGTCGACAATTGGTGCAGGAGAGCCTGGCGTATGATACCACAACATCTAGCTTAAGAATGGAGATGGAGGTGGTCAGTGCAGCTTTCCGCTGGATGGAGAACACGATACATACACACATCGTGATTGTACCTGACTCAGAAAACATGCTGAGGAGGGTGAGGACAGGCATTCTTCGTGCAGAATGGCTTGCTTCGCTTCGGAGGTCACGGGTGGCAAGCATCACCTGGATCTTTTCTCCGGGGCATGCCGGTGTGCTGGGGAATGAACCAGGCAAAACTTGGTGGAGTATTGATGCATGACAAGGCAGACGTGATTGCGGCCTTGTGGGAGCACGTGAACACCTCGGAGGAGCAAATGGATCACCATAGTCTGGCAAGAATGAGGCAACGAAAAGTGACGAGGGGATCTGGCCGACGCTCGACGCTCAGAGGAAAGGCGAGATGGACATATAATCAGATTTCTACTGGAACTATTGGTGTTGGAACTCTTCGCTGGCTGCTGAGGATGGGGACGGAACGCTTATGGGAATGCCCCGAATGCTGTGATGTCGGTTGCTAAATCAATCAATCAATCAATCAATCAATCAATCAATCAATTGCAACGAGAAAAAGCGTGTTGAAGTGCTACATAGAGCTTGTACTTTTGTATGGATGTTGAACGTGGACAAAAAGCAGCAAAACTGAAAAATATCTAATAGCGGGGGTGGTATGGTTTCTGAGCACCTAGGGTTAGAACTGAATAGTAAGAAGACACAGATTATGGTCGTCACTGGGAAGAAGGAAATACCACAATGTGATATATGAGTAAATGGGCATATTCTTAAGCAAGTTAATCGGTACAGTTATCTCGGAACAGTAATAACATCTGATGGGAGATGCCTTGAAGAGATTAGAACAATAACTGACATGGCGAAAGTAGCCTTTTGCAACATGAAAAACATACTGAACAATAGAAAGATATCAATTGAAAAGAGAAAAAGAGTGTTGAAGTGCTACATAGAACCTGTACTTTTGTATGGATGTGAACCGTGGACAATGAACAGACAAGCTGAAAAACATCTGATGGCTGTGGAAATGTGGTTTCTGAGGAAACTGCAAAGAGTACCATGGACAGACAGAAAAACCAATGAACAAGTCCTACAAGAAACAAATGAAGATCGTAAACTGATTAGAGAAATTAGACTTAGACAGTCAACATTTTTGGGGCATTTTATGGGAAGAAATGACTAGGAGAACTTGGTGACAACTGGCAAGATCGAAGGGAAGAGACCAAGGGGAAAACCAAGAAGTAAATATCGGGATGGCTTGGCCACTTGGCACGGTCGAGACAGAAACACGGAACTGATCCACGACTCTAGTGATCGAGTGAGATTGCAAAACATGACCGTCCACGCTTATCGGCATGGCACATGATGGATGGATGGAGACGTATCGGTGCATGTATGTACGTTACAGCAGCCTGGTTTTACTGCACCAGAGACTGGCCATCATCCCATCTCCTGTTAGTTAAAACAGTTCCACCACGTAAGGTCAGGAGTTGGACTTTTGCTGCCAGAAATTATGGATGCACAAGCCATGGGGGAATTTCGTAAGGTTGGGCACTCACTCTCAACTCCGCACCCCCGACTATAACAGCAATTTGGAATTGGTTCCCTGGTATATGCACCTTAATCTTTTCTGCAACTTACTCTTCTATAATATTATCTAAGATTATATAGATATTGTAATACAATTTGATTAACCGTTAAAACATGATGAAGATGTAGGACAGAACAGAAAAGATGAAACCCAATCATACCTCATTGAAGTCTCTGTATCAATTATAAATATAAGCAGTGACATTTTTTTTTTTTTTAGTGTGAATTAATTGTGCATCAAACATCGGTTAAAGTAATGTAGAATAAAATACAAGATCACCATGCTTGCAAATGTATGTCATAGGCTCCACCCATAAAATCGTGCCAGGGAGTGTTGCAATCCACGACTCTGGTGATCGAGTGAGATGGCAAAACATGGCCGCCCACGCTTATCGGCATGGCACATGATGGATCGATGGATGGTTCCTGAGGAAAATGCAAAGAATACCGTGGACAAACAGAAAAACCAATGAGCAAGTCCTAGAAGAAGCAAATGAGAACCATAAACTGAATACAGACATTAGACGTAGACAGTCAAAATTGTTGGGACAAATTAATAGAAGAAATAAATTAGAGAACTTGGTGACAACTGGCAAGATTGATGGGGAAAATAACAAAGGAAAAGAAGAGAAATGAATATCTTGATGGCTTGGCCTCGTGACATGGTCGAAACAAGAACACGGAGCTGATCCACGACTCTGGTGATCTTGCGAAATGGCGAAACATGACAACCCACGCTTTTTGACATGGCACATGATGATGACCGAATCCGCTACAGTTCAGATATTAATTTGAAAGTGATTGATGTCAAAAGAGAGTAATTTCCCCTTTGTCTTGTCCATTTATAATCACAGATATCATCATTATCATTACAATACTAACAATCATATAAAATATGCCAATTACTTCAGAAATTTGGGGAATATGAGCACAATGCGGCTATTGCCATTGAAGGGATCAAGGTACTTTCTGTTGATAAGAAGCACGATGTGTTATCCCCGAGAGAAATTAATCCATACCATGAAGATTAAAGCAAAACAGCAAACAAAATACACAATCTCTTTAATATTTCCGTTCACATTCAATGGCTCTTAAAACAATGACCTCTCTATAGTACTCACGTCAGCTTGGGTATCGTATGGCAAATATTCCATTCAGACAATTCTAAAATGACAGTTCAATCATGTCCAATCTTTGTTTAGATGTTATAATAATATCGTACCAAATCAACGAACTGCGTCTGTAAGGGATGTCAAACTGCCATCGACTGCCTATAGTACCTTGCAGTGTAGAGCAGGGGGGGGGGGGGTATCTTTAGCTTCAGGAATTAAGACCATCTGGCTATAGCAGTCGTCGCGAACTGTGCAGATTAGGATTTTCTGCTTGCCCCCGACAAAAAAAAAAATGTCCAAACCTTACTGAGGATTCGAACCCGTGTCTCCCTGGGAGAACCTGTCGTTCTTATTCACTCGGCCAGCCAGCTCATTCGCCATAACTCACGAAAGCTTCCATACATGTAGAATTGACGCATGGTGCTATGTACTGGGCTCATGTAAGGAAATAGAAAGATATGGGTGGGAAGAGGATGACGAGGAGGAAGTGGTGAAGATGTAAGCGACTGATGATGACAGATATTGAACACATCACCTACAGCGTGCCGATTGTTTCATACAAATGTGGGGCTATCATCATGTACCCAAACTACGTCCATTAACCTGCTCTATGTGAGCATCATTGGATGTAGGGGGAGGGGGAGGGCAGCCTTGTGCAAGACGAGATGATTCATTGCATGAGCCCAGTACCAGGGCACCATGTGTAGGACGAGGTGATTCATTGCATGAGTCCAGTACCACGACACCATGTGTAGGACGAGGTGATTCATTGCATGAGTCCAGTACCAGGGCACCATGTGCAGGACGAGGTGATTCATTGCATGAGTCCAGTACCACGACACCATGTGTAGGACGAGGTGATTCATTGCATGAGTCCAGTACCAGGGCACCATGTGTAGGACGAGGTGATTCATTGCATGAGTCCAGTACCAGGGCACCATGTGCAGGACGAGGTGATTCATTGCATGAGTCCAGTACCAGGGCACCATGTGCAGGACGAGGTGATTCATTGCATGAGTCCAGTACCACGACACCATGTGTAGGACGAGGTGATTCATTGCATGAGTCCAGTACCAGGGCACCATGTGCGGGACGAGGTGATTCATTGCATGAGTCCAGTACCACGACACCATGTGTAGGACGAGGTGATTCATTGCATGAGTCCAGTACCAGGACACCATGTGTAGGACGAGGTGATTCATTGCATGAGTCCAGTACCAGGGCACCATGTGCAGGACGAGGTGATTCATTGCATGAGTCCAGTACCACGACACCATGTGTAGGACGAGGTGATTCATTGCATGAGTCCAGTACCAGGGCACCATGTGCGGGACGAGGTGATTCATTGCATGAGTCCAGTACCACGACACCATGTGTAGGACGAGGTGATTCATTGCATGAGTCCAGTACCAGGGCACCATGTGCAGGACGAGGTGATTCATTGCATGAGTCCAGTACCACGACACCATGTGTAGGACGAGGTGATTCATTGCATGAGTCCAGTACCAGGGCACCATGTGCAGGACGAGATGATTCATTGCATGAGTCCAGTACCAGGGCACCATGTGCAGGACGAGATGATTCATTGCATGAGTCCAGTTACAGGACACCATGTGTAGGACGAGGTGATTCATTGCATGAGTCCAGTAACACGACACCATGTGCAGGACGAGGTGATTCATTGCATGAGTCCAGTACCAGGGCACCATGTGCGGAACGAGGTGATTCATTGCATGAGTCCAGTATCAGGGCACCATGTGCAGAACGTGGTGATTCATTGCATGAGTCCAGTACCACGACACCATGTGTAGGACGAGGTGATTCATTGCATGAGTCCAGTACCTGGGCACCATGTGCAGGACGAGGTGATTCATTGCATGAGTCCAGTACCACGACACCATGTGTAGGACGAGGTGATTCATTGCATGAGTCCAGTACCAGGGCACCATGTGCAGGACGAGATGATTCATTGCATGAGTCCAGTACCAGGGCACCATGTGCAGGACGAGATGATTCATTGCATGAGTCCAGTTACAGGACACCATGTGTAGGACGAGGTGATTCATTGCATGAGTCCAGTACCACGACACCATGTGTAGGACGAGGTGATTCATTGCATGAGTCCAGTACCAGGGCACCATGTGCAGGACGAGATGATTCATTGCATGAGTCCAGTACCAGGGCACCATGTGCAGGACGAGTTGATTCATTGCATGAGTCCAGTACCAGGGCACCATGTGCAGGACGAGATGATTCATTGCATGAGTCCAGTACTAGGGCACCATGTGCAGGACGAGATGATTCATTGCATGAATCCAGTACCACGACACCATGTGTAGGACGAGGTGATTCATTGCATGAGTCCAGTACCAGGGCACCATGTGCAGGACGAGATGATTCATTGCATGAGTCCAGTACCAGGGCACCATGTGCAGGACTAGGTGATTCATTGCATGAGTCCAGTACCAGGGCACCATGTGCAGGACGAGGTGATTCATTGCATGAGTCCAGTACCAGGACACGATGTGCAGGACGAGGTGATTCATTGCATGAGTCCAGTACCAGGGCACGATGTGCAGGACGAGGTGATTCATTGCATGAGTCCAGTATCAGGGCACCATGTGTAGGACGAGGTGATTCATTGCATGAGTCCAGTACCAGGGCACCATGTGCAGGACGAGGTGATTCATTGCATGAGTCCAGTACCAGTGCACCATGTGCAGGACGAGGTGATTCATTGCATGAGTCCAGTACCAGGGCGCCATGTGCAGGACGAGGTGATTCATTGCATGAGTCCAGTACCAGGGTATCATGTGCAGGACGAGGTGATTCATTGCATGAGTCCAGTACCAGGGCGCCATGTGCAGGACGAGGTGATTCATTGCATGAGTCCATTACCAGGGCACCATGTGCAGGACGAGGTGATTCATTGCATGAGTCCAGTACCAGGGCACCATGTGCAGGACGAGGTGATTCATTGCATGAGTCCAGTACCAGGACACCATGTGCAGGACGAGATGATTCATTGCATGAGTCCAGTACCACGACACCATGTACAGGATGAGGTGATTCATTGCATGAGTCCAGTACCAGGACACCATGTACAGGATGAGGTGATTCATTGCATGAGTCCAGTACCACGACACCATGTACAGGATGAGGTGATTCATTGCATGAGTCCAGTCCCACGACACCATGTACAGGATGAGGTGATTCATTGCATGAGTCCAGTACCAGGACACCATGTACAGGATGAGGTGATTCATTGCATGAGTCCAGTACCACGACACCATGTACAGGATGAGGTGATTCATTGCATGAGTCCAGTACCAGGACACCATGTACAGGATGAGGTGATTCATTGCATGAGTCCAGTACCACGACACCATGTACAGGATGAGGTGATTCATTGCATGAGTCCAGTACCACGACACCATGTACAGGATGAGGTGATTCATTGCATGAGTCCAGTACCAGGACACCATGTACAGGATGAGGTGATTCATTGCATGAGTCCAGTACCACGACACCATGTACAGGATGAGGTGATTCATTGCATGAGTCCAGTACCAGGACACCATGTACAGGATGAGGTGATTCATTGCATGAGTCCAGTACCACGACGCCATGTGCAGGACGAGGTGATTCATTGCATGAGTCCAGTATCAGGGCACCATGTGTAGGACGAGGTGATTCATTGCATGAGTCCAGTACCAGGGCACCATGTGCAGGACGAGGTGATTCATTGCATGAGTCCAGTACCAGGACACGATGTGCAGGACGAGGTGATTCATTGCATGAGTCCAGTACCAGGGCACCATGTGCAGGACGAGGTGATTCATTGCATGAGTCCAGTACCAGGGCGCCATGTGCAGGACGAGGTGATTCATTGCATGAGTCCAGTACCAGGGTATCATGTGCAGGACGAGGTGATTCATTGCATGAGTCCAGTACCAGGGCACCATGTGTCAGTTCTGCATCGATGGAAAGCTCCATGAGATGCGGGGAATACTGTATATGACTCCTGGCTTCCCCTGAGAGCCGACCAGCATGCATGTTGTACGGGCATGTTGGTGACACCACCATTAGATGGAGTGAAGAATATGACGCCGCCATTCTGATGTCCGGAGATGTCTGATGAAACTACCCGGGGAGGATTACCCGGTCAACAAATAACGACTGTAAGTTGGATTTGCAGACGAAGGGCGCAATATCGCAGCTTTGCTGTAAACAGACAAAGCGCAATCACGTCTGAAACAACAACAAAATCTACATACAGAAACCACAAACAGTAGGTTGCAAGATTTACTGTCTGGTACATTTCTGGTATAATATAAGCAGTCTACGCTATGCCGATGACACAATAGTGATGGTGTATAATGCAAAACAACAGATGATATGAAAGAAAAGGTGACACCAAAATGTGAAATGGAAATAGAAGGGAAAATTCGAAACCATGTGGATAATTTGAAATAGCTAGGGGGAAATATGCCATCAGATGGAAGATGCACAACAGAGATAAGAACTGAATGGAGAAAGAATAAGCTGCATGTCAGGAACTGAAAAGCATCTTATGCAATTAGTTACTTTAATTGAATGTAAGAAATAGAATGATCAAATGCTAAATAGAACCTATTTTGCTATATGGCATTGAATCTTGGAATATAAATGAACAAATTTCGAAGAACTTGAAAGCAACAGACATGTGGTCCCTGAGACGAATGTTGCGAATTCCTGGAACTGCCAGAGTAACTAACAACCATTGCCTTAATAAGGCCAGTGAATCTATTAGGGACGTTCATTTGAAACCCGTTCCAATGGCTTTATTACAAAAGCATGATAGAAACATTAACAGGTGTGGTAGAATTAAACAAAGCATTCATTTTAAATGAATTATGCACCATAGGTTGGTCAGAAGAAGTCGCCGTAGGCATTCAGGCAAGCATCCCATTGCTTAGGTAGGCGCCGAATGCCGTCTGCAAAAAAGGATTGTAGTTGCTCACTGAACCAAGTGTTTACCACGTTCATTACGTCTGCATCTGTGTGAAATCGTTCCCCCTTGAGAGCTTTGTTAGAGGTTCGAACAAATGAAAATCACATGGTGACAAATCAGGACTATAGGCTGGATGTTGCAGAATTGCCCACTTCTTCCTTGATAATGCTTCCTGCACAATTTTTGCGACATGCAGGCGAGCATTATCGTGCAACAAAATCACACCGAGAGAAAGCATGCCGGGTCGTTTATTCTTGATGGCTTTTTGCAGCTTGTCTAGTGTTTGCAAGTAGTGGGTAGAGTTGATGTTGACACCAGGTTCTTTAAAGACGACCAACAATAGCCCTTCATGGTCAACAAATTCGCTCAGCATAACCTTACCAGCGGAAACCTGTAACTTGAATTGTTTGGCTTTTGGTGATCCAGCATGCTTCCATTGCATGCTCTCTCTCTCTTTTACTGCTTGGCTCAAAGTGGTGGCAACATGATTCATCGCCTGCCACTACGCGGAAGAGAAATGCATTACCCTCCACTCTGTAACGCAACAAGTGGTTCAAACACCATCACATGCGTTCCTCTTTCTGGTGGTCGGTCAACATCCGTGGTACCCACTGTAAACACACCTTTTGATATTGCAGTTTCTTATGAACGACCGTTTGAATTGTCTCAATTGACACATCAAATTCTTTCGCAAGCGAACGTATGCTTCGACAACGGTTCATCTGTACTGCTGCATCAATTTTGGTGATGGTTTTTTCTGTTGTAATAATATGCGCTTGACCTGGCCGTCGAAGATCTTTCGTGAAGTGGCGTCCTTTCTGAAACATTCGTGTCCAGCCTGTCACTGTTGTCTTCGACACACATTTATTACCGTACGCTGCCTGCATTCTTCGATGAATGTCCAATGGTCGACATCCTTCAAATGAAAGAAACTGAATCACCGCTCTCTGAGCTTCTTTGGACGGATTTTGGATCAACCCGGCAATTTTCTCAACAGTCAGAAACAGAACTTATGCAACTTGGGAGGATAAGCACATGCTCTTTTATTCATTGGCAGTACTAATCACATGACTATGACATGATCATGTTCAGCGTACGCAATTACACGTGATGCGGCGCGAACGGATTTCAAATGAACACCCCTTACAGAACATTATATACAACAATAAGAAAGAGACAAACAGCTTTCTTTGGTCAAGTGATGATAAAAGAGGCATTGGATAACATCGTGACAATTGGAAACATAGAAGAAAGACAGCCAGAGGTAAACCAAGAGAAATGAAGCTCGGTGGACTGAAACGGTGGTATGGAGGAAAACCATTAGCAGAGGTGATCCAGAACACCAAAGACCGAGATCTGTGGAGAAACATGAACCCCTACGCCAGCTGACAGTGCACTTGATGATGATGATGATATTCCGCCGCATCTCGTCACGTTCATACTGCAGAATTATCTATCATATGAAGTGAATGGATGAATCACATGTTGGTTGAAATACATAAAACACGTAACACTCGAATCTTCGATTATTGAGCAATATTATCCCCAAGGTAATCCCAGTTATTGTGAAATCTTTCTGTCGGCACAATCCCTGTTTTAGATGTCTAATTGCTATGGCCTCGGTGTATTTGAGTAATTGTTGATTGTTCGTCAAATACATTGCACGATTCACCTTTTATGTGTTAAAAATAAAATCCCAAAACGAGGTCGTAGAATGTCATACGAAACTCACCCTGCATGGAAGGCATCCGATTTGTCGCCTGAAAGAAGCAAATTCAATTCAATTCAGTATTTACAAGGGGGAAATAAAAATTGGCCTCGTTCAACCTGCTTCTGCAGCGTCGGTTATAATTGAGGTATTGTGAAGTTTGATATTCTTTCCTTTTTTCTCTTTAGAGTTGGTCCTGAACAGGACTGGTTATATTTTCTCTTCTCTGCTCTTTGGGTTCGGTTTGGTCTTTATGGAGCTCACGCTGACTGATATTTTCATTATTGCTTTGAACTGGTCCTGATGAGGACCAGTCCTAGGGAAGATCTGCCAGATCCAGGGGCCTGCCGGTTGTTTCTCTACAAGGACTGGTCTTGAACTCGTTAAGTCCTCAGTAGGACTGGTATAGTCCTCACAAGGACTGGTGTTGAACTTAATTAGTCCTAATAAGGACTGTTATTGTCCTCGCAAAGACTGATGTTGGTTATATTTAAGCAAATAGAACAGATATGTCTTAAAGGCACAACACAATTAAGCCCAAAACAAAAAGAAATGGTGTTTGTCCATCAAAAATGATGATGACCTTCATTTAATCCAGAGGGGTTGAAAGTATGGAGCTGTGAGTTCAAAGATGGCTGGTACGGCCTATTTTGGCTCGAAATGTTCTTTGACAATGTGGGCAAAGAACGCTTGATGTTCCAGGAGGAGGATTTCCTGCAGTGGTGTTTTTTTCTTTGTCCAGCCCTTTTTTTTTCCACAGCTCTTGCTTCACAAGTGACCACACCCTTGCTTAATGATGTACTCCACGAGTTTCGATCTCTGGCAACAGTCTACCAAGTGTCGTGATGAATTCCAAAAGCTTTTAGTGAGATCTTCAGAGTGTCTTTAAAGCTTTTCCTCTGGCTGCCTTAAGAGAATTTACCACAGAACAGCTCAACGTAAAATATCGGTCGAACGAAGAAGAGGGCAGACTTCAACATTAAAGTCTGTTAAAAGACCACAACCACCACCACCACCATAACCATCACCAGAACACATACGAGTGTCTGCAGAATTATAAAACGACTTCATGTTCTAAACTAGCGGACACGTTTATATTTCAGGGACGTTTAACTTAATGAGTGCATAGTTAGCTGTTTGTATCACAAATCAAATATGTAATTATTTATGGGCGTGGAGAGAATTATTTTTTACTGTATAATTTGAACCGTTCTGTTTTATTTTCACGTTTTGACGTGTCTGGTTTTTTGTTTAAGACGGTAAATGTTTCCTGTCAGTAGGAATCTAATTCCAGGGAGTTTAAACAACTGATCTGAAGGAGAAAATAAATCTGCGTTAATTGCTGTTAACTTGTTCATACCAAACAACCCATCTTTATCAGTTAACTTGTTCATACCAAACAACCCATCTTTATCACCACTACCACAACCACCACCACCACCACCACCATAACCATCACCACCACCATCACCATCACCACCACCATCACTATCACCACCAACACTATCATTTGGTAATTGTTTAATATAACGCAAGACGTGGCAAACTACTACACATATTACAGGCAGCTAAGCCTAGGAAATGTGGTTTCTGAGGGAACTGCAAGACGCAAAAGACAATCTTAAACTGATTTGAGAAATTAGACGTAGACAGTCAAACTTGTTTGGGCACGCTGTGAGAAAAACAAACAAGACCGTTAGAACGTAGTGACAACGGGCAAGATTGAGGGGGAGGGGGAGGGGACAAGTGGAAGACAAAGAAGTAAATATCTGGATGGCATGGCCACATGGCTTGGTTATGACAAGAACACAGTGCTGATCCACCACTCTGGTAATCGCGAAACATTACCGTCAACGATTATCGACATGATGATGATGAAGCCTAGGATAGACTTATACCAAAAAAAGCTTAGCATTCCCTACAACTCATCTGTGGAACAATCTTCCACAACAAATCACATTCATCACAAATCCCTATACTTACACTCGCAACCTATTTGTGACCCCCTTGAAACGAAATAATAATCAATCAATCAATCAATCAGGTGCCGTCTCCACAATGAAGGTTGGCTGCAATGGTTCTCCAACATTATCCGTCTCTCTTTGACTGTACATTCTGTCAGTCTGATGTTCGTCCATCTCTTGATGTTATCTTCCCACTTGTATCATTGTCTACCTCTTGCTCGCTTGCCCTCAACCTTGCCTTTCAGTATGGTTTTTATAAGAGTATCATGTCTTTTAACGTGGCCGAAATATTTCACTTGCCTCCTCTTTATTTCTTTCATCAACTCTCTCTTCATTCCCAGTTTGTCTGGAACCTCTGCATTTGATTGTTTTTGTTTCCATGAAATACGACATATTCGTCTGTATATCAACATCTTCAGGGTTTCTATGCGACTTTCTAGTTGCTTGTTCAATGTCCAGGCTTCCACGCCGTACAGTAACGTTGAATATACATAACATTTGACAATTCTCATTTTTAATGCGTTATTAATCTCTTTAGATGTTAATACTGATTTCATGCCGTTAAAAGCATTTTTTGACTATTCTTATTCTCTTTTTGATTTCTATTTCACTTCTGCCATCATCTGTTATTATATGTCCATGACTGGAGAAACTTGTTATTTGTTCTAGTGTCTGCCCGTTTACTGTGATGTTCATTAAATTTCGAAAGACAACTTGTATAATAAACATTCTCCTAACTGTGATGCAATATATCTAGATTAGCTGATTAAAATTGCCAGGTCATATATTAGTTTTAGTGAGTCACGTATTATCGATTATTGCATTTTCCATGCATTTATAATGCATTTGTTGTTTGTGTTGTTGTCTTTGTTGTGTAAGATTAGCTTCATAAGTGATGAATGAATGAAATAATTTATGAGAGCAGGGAGATCACAAGGACAGAATGAGAGACGGGTCTGCGTGCCAATTCTTAATCCTTTGGAAATAAAATTGGTTCGCTCGTTCGTTCACTCACCATCACGAACTATTATCATCACCACTATCATTATTACCATATCCACTATTATCATCATCATTACCACAATTATCATCACCATTACCACTATTATTATTAACATCATGACTATTATCATCACCACTATCATCATCACCATCACCACTATCATCATCACTATTATCATCACCATCACTACTATCATCATCACTATCATCATCACAATTATCATCACCATTACCACTATTATTATTAACATCATGACTATTATCATCACCACTATCATCATCACCATCACCACTATTATCATCACTATTATCATCACCATCACCACTATCATCATCACCATCACCACTATCATCATCACCATGGCCACTGTCATCATCGCCATCACTACCACAACCATGATCATCATCTCCATTTCCACCATCAGCATCATCCTTATCACCACCATCACCACCATCATAATTATCACCACGATCACCATCATCACCGTATATCACTTGTAATAGTCCAGCACTATAAGCAGTGGTAGATTATGGACTATGATTGAGTTCAAAGAGAGGGGAAGCAACAATTAGCAACACAACCACCATCATCATTATCATCACATCATCATTATCACCACCATCATCATTATCACCACCATCATCATTATCACCAACATCATCATTATCACCACCATTATCATTATAACCACCACCATCATTATCACCACCACCATCATTATCACCACCATCATCATTACCACCACCACCATTATCATTATCACCACCACCATCATCATTATCACCACCACCATCATCATTATCACCACCACCATCAACATTATCCCCACCATCATCATTAACACCACCACCATCATCAATATCACAACCATCATCATTATCACCACCATCATCATTATCACCACCATCATCATTATCACCACCACCATCTTCATTATTACCACCACCATCATCATTATCACAACCATCAACATTATCACCACCACCAACATCATTATCACGACCATCAACATTATCACCACCATCAACATTATCACCACCATCAACATTATCACCACCATCAACATTATCACCACCACCATCATCAATATCACAACCATAAACATTATCACCACCATCATCATTATCACCACCACCATCAACATTATCACCACCATCATCATTATCACAACCACCATCATTAGCACCACCATCATCATTATCACCACCATCATCTTCATTATCACCACCACCATCAACATTATCACCACCATCATCATTATCACAACCACCATCATTAACACCACCATTATCATTATCACCACCACCATCTTCATTATCACCACAACCTTCAACATTATCACTACCAGCATCATTATCACCACCATCATCATTAGCACCACCATCATCATTATCACTACTATCATCATTATCACTACCATCATCATTATCACAAACACCATTATCATTATCACTACCATCATCATTATCACTACAATCATCATTATCACTACATCATCATTATCACCACCATCATCATTATCACTACCATCATCATTGTCACTACCATCATCATTATCACTACCATCATCATTATCACTACCATCATCATTATCACAACCACCATCATCATTATCACTACCATCATCATTATCACTACCACCATCATTAGCACCACCATCATCATTATCACCACCATCATCTTCATTATCACCACCACCATCAACATTATCACCACCATCATCATTATCACTACCATCATCATTATCACTACCATCATCATTATCACTACCATCATCATTATCACAACCACCATCATCATTATCACTACCATCATCATAATCACCACCATCATCATTATCACCACCATCATCATTATCACCACCATCATCATTATCACCACCATCATCATTATCACTACCATCATCATTATCACCACCATCGTCATTATCACCACCATCATCATTATCAATAGCATCACCATTCAAAGTATTATCATCATCATCACTATCACCAACACCATCATAATTATCACCACCATCATCATTATCAACACCATCATCATTATCACTACCATCATCATTATCACTACCATCATCATTATCACCACCATCATCATTATCACCACCACCATCATCATTATCACCACCATCATCATTACCACCACCATCATCATTATCACTACCATCATCATTATCACCACCACCATCAACATTATCACTACCATCATCATTATCACCACCATCATCATTATCACCACCATCGTCATTATCACCACCATCATCATTATCAATAGCATCACCATTCAAATTATTATCATCATCATCACTATCACCAACACCATCATAATTATCACCACCATCATCATTATCAACACCATCATCATTATCACTACCATCATCATTATCACTACCATCATCATTATCACCACCATCATCATTATCACCACCATCATCATTACCACCACCATCATCATTATCACTACCATCATCATTATCACCACCACCATTAACATTATCACTACCATCATCATTATCACCACCACCATCAACATTATCACCACCACCATCATCATTATCACTACCACCATCATCATTATCACCACCACCATCATCAGTATCACCACCATCATCATCATTATCACCACCATCATCATCATCACTGCCATCATCATTATCACTACCATCATCATTATCACCACCATCATCATTATCACCACCATCATCATTATCACCACCATCATCATTATCACCACCATCATCATTATCACCACCACCATCATCATTATCACCATCATCATCATTATCACCACCATAATCATTATCACTACCATCATCATTATCACTACCATCATCATTATCACTACCATTATCATTATCACCACCATCATCATTATCACCACCACCATCATCATTATCACCATCATCATCATTATCACCACCATCATCATTATCACCACCATCATCATTATCACCACCATCATCATTATCACTACCATCATCATTATCACTACCATCATCATTATCACTACCATTATCATTATCACCACCATCATCATTATCACCACAACTATCATCATTATCACCATCATCATCATTATCACCACCATCATCATTATCACCACCATCATCATTATCACCACCATCATCATTATCACCATCATCATCATTATCACCACCATCATCATTATCACCACCACCATCATCATTATCACCACCACAATCATCATTATCACCATCATCATCATTATCACCATCATCATCATTATCACCATCATCATCATCATTATCACCACCATCATCATTATCACCATCATCATCATTATCACCACCATCATCATTATCACTACCATCATCATTATCACCACCATCATCATTATCACCACCATCATCATTATCACTACCATCATCATTATCACCACCATCATCATTATCACCACCATTATCATTATCACCACCATCATCATTATCACCACCACCATCATCATTATCACCACATCATTATTGTCACCACCACCATCATCATTATCACTAACATCATCATTATCACTACCATCATTATTATCACCACCATCATCATTATCACCACCATCATCATTATCACTACCATCATTATTATCACCACCATCATCATTATCACTACCATCATCATTATCACCACCACCATCATCATTATCACCACCACCATCATCATTATCACCACCACCATCATCATTATCACTAACATCATCATTATCACCACATCATCATTATCACCACCACCACCGTCATCATCTTCTTCTTTGCGTTCATCCTGAGTGTTTTTTCAGATGTGATTGCGGTGTGTCTAAGTTATGCGCCCTTGAGCCGAAACCCGTAGGCCAACACAACCGACTTTTAGCGTGCTTTTTTTGAACTGGTAGCATTCCTGGGAGATTCTCGCTTTTGCGGTACCGTCCACAACACAGCTGGCCAAGTTGGAACGGTCGAAGACTTAACGGTTATCCCTCAAAGGAAGGCAGGGACAGTCCATGGCATTTTCCGCCATCCAGTGTGGCTTCTATAATTGCAGGGCCGACACATAGCGCCCTGGTGCTGGGCTTACAGAGGGAATCGTCACATCCTGCTCATGGCTGATTTAATTCCTCACTTCAATATATTGGGCATTTCGTTCGCCCCGGGCCGTTCCCGCACAAACCAGACAGGTCTGCAGATGGTATCCACTCAGCGAGTATTCGGTTCGGACATGTGCTTGTCGTTGTGCCCGTCAGAGCTGTTCCAGACACGACGGACATTCGGAAACTACCTAGTTGGAGCTGTTCCGAACAAGAGTGGCATTCGGAAACTAGGTAGTCAGAGCTGTTCCTAGCACGAAAGACATTTCACTCGGACGTGTTTTTTTTTTGCGTTGTGCCTAATTTATTTGCACCCATAGGCCAGCACATCCGACTTCAGCAGGCATTTTTACGGGTTAGCCTTCCCGGGATTTCGAGGGATGTTAGACTGTTAGTGCTGTGGTGTCGCCCACATCTCAGCTGGTAAAAGTAGAACGGTCATCGACACCACGGTAAACTCTCAAGGGAAGGCAGAGGCAGACCATGAGCATTCCCCCGCTATCCAAGGAGGCTTCCATAATTGCAGAGCCGGCACATATTGCTCTGAGACTGGGCTCACCCGAGGATTTGCCACGTCCTGCTCATGGCTGCTTTAATTCCTCACTTCCATGTGTTGGGCATTTCGCTTGCCACTGGTCGCTCAAGTACACACTAGGAACAGTCAGTCTGCGGGAGACATCCACTAGGTAAGCTTCCGCTTTGGACTTCGGGCCACGCAATGGTCGCTAGCCGTGCGTTCCATTTCGTGTTGTTGAGACGTTTTTCCACTTTTGTCTAGACTCTCCACGAGTTAGATACAGACAGTTTTTGTAACCATTTCGTTAGACTGGGGACTTCTTCTGCCTTTTAGTACTCGCTCACGAGGTAGGCTACATGTGCTGCCTGCTCAGCACCTTACCTCCGTGCAGCAGTGAGCGAGAAACGGCCAAGCCCTCTCATCCGAGGACCCCTCATATCCCCCAGCTGAGAGCCTTCGGACACGTATCTGAACTGGGCATGTAGCTTGCTCAGTATCTCACCTCTATTTTTCGGTAGGTGGTTATCAGCACGGCTTTCACATCCGAGGGCTTAAGGCTTAGAGGCGTTCAGCCTCAAAGCTTCGACAGAGAACCTTAGAGTATGTGTCCGGACCAAGAACTTCTGCCTTCGTGCGCCTGATTTAATCTTTTGACTGTTATCCTCAGTCTATACCTGCAGAACAGCAGGTTGTGTCTCTCTTAGTCTGGCCCCTATCCCATAAGCTATCCGATATGTAGTTTTCATCAATCGACAGCACATGGGGTCACTGGGACACGCAAGCTCCACCACCACGGCAAGGTGGAGACACTTCGGGGGAGACCATCATCATTATCACCACAATCATCATTATCACCACTATAATCATTATCACCACCATCATTATTATCACCACCATCATCATTATCACCACTACCAGCATCATTATCACCATCACCATCATCATTATCATTAACATCATCATTATCACTACCATCATCATTATCACCACATCATCATTATCACCACATCATCATTATCACCACCACCATCATCATTATCACCATCATCATCATTAATACCACCACCATTATCATTATCACCAACACCATTATCATTATCACCACCAAAATCATCATTATCACCACATCATCATTATCACCATATCAGCATTATCACCACCATCATCATCATTATCACAACCATCATCATTATTACCAAAACCATTATCATTATCATCACCATCATCATTATTACCACCATCATCGTTATCACCACCATCATCATTATCACCACCAACATCATCAATATCACAACCATCATCATTATCACTACCATCATCGTTATCACCACCATTATCATTATCAACACCACCATCATTATCATCAAAATCATCATTATCACCACCACAATCATTATCACCACTACCATCATTATCATCACCACCATCATTATCACCACAATTATCGTTATCACCACCATCATCATCAATATCACAACCATCATCATTATCACCACCATCTTCATTATCACCACCACCATCATTATCGCCACTACCATCATTATCATCACCATCATCATTATCACCACCATCATCATTATCACCACCACCATCATCAATATCACAAAAATCATCATTATCACCACCATTATTGTTATCACCACCATTATCATTAACACCACCATCATCATTATCACCACCACCATCATTATCGCCACTACCATCATTATCATCACCATCATCATTATCACCACCATCATCATTATCACCACCACCATCATCAATATCACAACCATCATCATTATCACCACCATCTTCATTATCACCACCACCATCATTATCGCCACTACCATCATTATCATCACCATCATCATTATCACCACCATCATCATTATCACCACCACCATCATCAATATCACAAAAATCATCATT
>OY992881.1:29762362-29802362 GCA_963921405.1 Cepaea hortensis
TCAGCATCACCACCACCAACACTATCAGCATCACCACCACCAACACTATAATCATCATCACCACCACCAACACTATCTGCATCACCACCACCACCACCAATACTATAATCATTATCACTACCACCAACACTATCTGCATCACCACCACCAACACTATAATCATTATCATCACCACCAACACTATCTGCATCACCACCACCAACACTATAATCATTATCACCACCACCAACACTATCTGCATCACCGCCACCAAAACTATAATCATTATCACCACCACCAACACTATCTGCATCACCACCACCAACAATATAATCATTATCACCACCAACACTATAATCATTATCACCACCACCAACACTATCTGTATCACCACCACCAACACTATAATCATCACCAACACCACCAACACTATCATCATCATCATCACCACCACCAACACTATAATCATCATCACCACCACCAACACTATCTGCATCACCACCACCACCACCAATACTATAATCATTATCACTACCACCAACACTATCTGCATCACCACCACCAACACTATAATCATTATCATCACCACCAACACTATCTTCATCACCACCACCAACACTATAATCATTATCACCACCACCAACACTATCATCAGCATCACCACCACCAACACTATATGCATCACCACCACCAACACTATCATCAGCATCACCACCACCAACACTATATGCATCACCACCACCAACACTATCATAAGCATCACCACCACCAACACTATCATCAGCATCACCACCACCAACACTATCAGCATCACCACCACCAACACTATCATAAGCATCACCACCACCAACACTATCATCAGCATCACCACCACCAACACTATCATCATCATCACCACCAACACTATCATCATCATCACCACCAACACTATCAGCATCACCACCACCAACACTATCATCAGCATCACCACCACAAACACTATAATCATCACCACCACCGCCAACACTATCATCATCATCACCACCACCAACACTATAATCATTATCACCACCACCAACACTATCTGCATCACCACCACCAACATTATCATCAGCATCACCACCACCAACACTATAATCATCACCACCACCGCCAACACTATCATCATCATCACCACCACCAACACTATAATCATTATCACCACCACCAACACTATCTGCATCACCACCACCAACACTATCATCAGCATCACAACCACCAACACTATAATCATTATCACCACCACCAACACTATCTGCATCACCACCACCAACACTATAATCATTATCACCACCACCAACACTATAATCTTCATCACCACGAACACTATAATCATTATCACCACCACCAACACTATCTGCATCACCACCACCAACACTATAATCATCATCACCACCACAAACACTATAATCATCACCACCACCACCAACACTATCATCATCATCATCACCACCACCAACACTATAATCATCATCACCACCACCAACACTATCTGCATCACCACCACCACCACCAATACTATAATCATTATCACTACCACCAACACTATCTGCATCACCACCACCAACACTATAATCATTATCATCACCACCAACACTATCTGCATCACCACCATCAACACTATAATCATTATCACCACCACCAACACTATCATCAGCATCACCACCACCAACACTATCTGCATCACCACCACCAACACTATCATCAGCATCACCACCACCAACACTATCATCAGCATTACCACCAACACTATCATCAGCATCACCACCACCAACACTATCATCATCATCACCACCACCAACACTATCATCATCATCACCACCAACACTATCAGCATTACCACCACCAACACTATCATCGTCATCACCACCACCAACACTATCAGCATCACCACCACCAACACTATCATCATGATCATCACCAACACCAACACTATAATCGTCATCACCACCACCAACACTATCATCATCACCACCAACACTATTAGCATCACCACCACCAACACTATCATCATCACCACCAACACTATTAGCATCACCACCACTAACACTATCAGCATCACCACCACCAACACTATCAGCATCACCACCACCAACACTATATGCATCACCATCACCAACACTATCAGCATCATCACCACCAACACTATCATCATCATCACCACCACCAACACTATCAGCATCAAGCCCCAGTTCATCATTTAATGTTGAGGATGTCAGCATTGCTGAATGGAGAAGAGCACTCGTTCTTAAACATCCGGTGTGCTGATGCAGAGGAAACGGGTTCATCCTCTACACCGATAAGTTGGGGTAAGATTTTAACTTCTCATCCTTGAATTCGGGACGTAAATTACAAGAACCTCTGAAAACAGCGTGTGTTCGCCTGATGGCGAGGGACACTGGTAATAGGAAGAAGTTAATCTACACGCAAAAATCAGCCCAGTGCACTAGAAATATGTGTATGGACTACTTTTGAGTTCAAAGCGATTGGGCATAAAATACCAAACAAACAAACATCACACACGAAATTAAACGTTGCCTCTTACGAACCTCCAACATCTCTGTCCTGCACATTGTACTTGCAGCCATTGAGGATCATCTGAGCCTAACTTAAATCCCACTTTATATACATTTGTTGAATGGTTGGTTGTCTTGTAAAGAATCTCTTTCATTGCCCACACGGATTCTTATTGTCACCGACTGCCATGATGCTTGCCTGGGGTATATGTCTATAGCTGTAGTCCGTTTCAGTTAAACTGTTATATAATTGTCTTAACTCTTGAATTCTCTTCTTTAACTCATGATAATCAAAATCTGGATCCTGAAACCGTCAATAGCTCACCCAAAATGAGTCCACCTAAAAAGCACAAACTCTGTAGCACCAGGTCGTATCCATATGTGCATCGAGCTGTACCCAGGAAATCAATATTCCTATGTAGGTGCTCAGTGGCTGGTGTGATTGATTATTATCACGCCGGCCGACTTTACTTCCCAAAACATTTCCTGATACCAATTTTAGGCTGGTTAGACATGGGAACTCAGTTCAATTTTAAAAATTCGAATCCGTCCAGATGCTATACGAACCCATAAACACCGAGTCGGCAGGCCTTAATCTGCCTTAGGCAGAGACAGGGCCAGTTTGGCGGAAGACTTACAGGTGGCAGTAAATGGGGTGGCAGAGTGGTGCAGGGACGCAGGGGCCGTT
Source organism: Cepaea hortensis (assembly GCA_963921405.1). NCBI lineage: Eukaryota > Metazoa > Mollusca > Gastropoda > Stylommatophora > Helicidae > Cepaea > Cepaea hortensis. The sequence goes on from OY992881.1 coordinate 29,765,564, forward strand.
ATACACCCAGACAAGGTATCGGTTGTGTGGTACTCCCTGGATAACCGGATCGTCAAGACAGGTGTCCTAGGTATTATATTAACTGGATGTCCTCTTAGTAGAGAGAGTAAATTAAAATACTTGGGTATCATCTTCGACAGGTGTTTGTCTTTTAAGGATCATGTGGAGGCTTTGGTGGTGAAGGCTGGTAGGGGACTTAATGCATCGAGAGCTATGGCAGCAACCGGGGTAGATCAGAGGATGCTTTGCAGGCTCTTTCAGCAGTTAATAATTTCTGTCACTGAGTATGGTTTGGGGCTGCTGACAGTATCAAAGAGCCAGCTTGAAAGGTTGGAGCGCATACAGAATGCTGCCATGAGGGTAATCCTGGGGTGCACAAAGGACACACCAATTATCTGCATGAGACATATTCTGGCGCTACCAACAATGACGGATAGGCATAGGGTCCTTCAGGCCAAATGGTACCTGGGAGTTGCCGCAGACAGGGATTACCCCCTGCATGAAGGTCATGGGTATGGTCAAGGGTCATAGACTAAGGCGAGGCAGGTCCGGGATGCCACAGGCAGAATTATCTATACGTCAGGTATGTGATCTGGAGACCATCAATCGTGAAAGAGAATGGGTTGAAGTTCCGGAAGACATGACAGACTGGCACAATGTAATAGAAACACTGGGTTGTGAGTGCAGAGAATGGGCAGCGGGCCACACTGAGTTTGAAGTGCAACAACTGATCCAGAATAACACACATCAAGGTGACATAGTCATCTACACTGTGGTGAGAAACAGGCGTAGTAGTTGGGGTTTTATTGCAAAGGATAATAGACGAGTCTTGAAAAAAGGAGAGTCTAGCATATGAGACTACGACCTCCAGCATGAGAATGGAGGTGGAGGCAGTAACAGCGGCATTCCGTTGGTTAGAGGAGACTACTGCAACACACATTGTATTCATTACGGATTCAAAGAGTATGCTTAGTAAGGTAGAGAAAGGAATGTTTTGTGTGGAATGGCTATCGTCACTTCAGAGGTCAAAGACTGTGAGAATTGTATAGATATCCCCCTCCCCCGATGTGTCTCCACCTTGCCGTGGTGGGGGTGGGGGGGGGGGGGCTTTGCGTGTCCCAATGACCATAAGAGCTATGCCGATGAAAGCACAACTATGTGTCGGACAGGACTTGTGTTAGGGACCAGACCAAGAGAGGCACAACCTGCTCCTTTGCAGGTAGACTGAGGTAGCAGTCAAAAGCTCAAATCAGGCGCACGAATGCAGAAATTCTTGGTCGGACACATACTCTAAGGCTCTGAGCTGAGGGATATGGCTGAAAGCCATAAACCCTAGGATGTAAAAGTCGGGCCGATACTCACCTACTGCAAAATGGAGGTGAGCTTCTGAGCACGCTACATGCTTAATTCAGATACTTGTTCGAAGGCTCTCAGCTGGGGGATATGAGGGATCCCCGGATGAGAGGACCTGACCGTTACTCGCTCTCTGATGCATGGAGGTAAGGTGCTGAGCCGGCAGCACATGTAGACTACCTCGTGAGTGGATACTTAATGTGGCAAAGCAGTCCAGTCGAACGAACTGGTTACGATGAAAGTCTATATCTATACTCATAGAGTGAGCGTAGTCAAAGGTCAAAAAACGTCTCAAAAACACGAAATGGAACGCTTGGCTAGCGAATCCATCACGTGGAAGTCCGAAGCGAAAGCTTGATGAGTGGATGTCATCCGCAGACTGTCCGTCTCTGGTTTGTGTGGGGAGCAACCAGTGGCAAAAGGAAATGCCCAATACATGGAAGTGAGGATTTAAAGCAGCCATGAGCAGGATGTGGCGATTCCTCGGGTGACCCCAGTCTCCGAGCACTATGTGCCAGCTCTGCAATTATGAAAGCCTCCTTGGATAGCGGGGAATGCTCATGGTCTGCCTCTGCCTTCCCTTGAGGGTTGACCGTGATGTCTTTGACCGTTCTACCTTGACCTGCTGAAATATGAGCGACACCACAAAATAATGTCTTTCGAAACCTCCAGGACGTTTAACCTGATCAAAAACGCGGCCGAAGTCGGAAGTGCAGGCCTAAGGGTGGCAAATTAAAACTGGCACAACGCAAAAACGTCCGAGTGAAATGTCCCACGTGCCCGGAACAGCTCTGACTATCTATTTTTCCGAATGTCCTTGTGACCGGAACAGCTCTGACTATATATGTTTTCCGGGCACAACGAATAGCACATGTCCGAATCGAAATCTCGCTGAGTGGATTCTGTCTGCAGACCGGCCTGGTTTGCGCGGGAAGCACTCAAAAGTCGGATGTGTTGGCGTAGGTGTCTGGGCCCAAGGGTGCATAACAATACACAGCAATTACATCTTTAAAAAAAAAAAAAAAACACTCCGGATGAACGCAGAAGAAGAAGAAGAAGAAGAAGTATGGATATTTTGCCCTGGCCATGCGGGGGTACAGGGGGTGGGGGGGGGGGGGCGAACAGGCTGATAGGCTGGCAGGGAATGCACCTCTTGGTGGTAGATTGCCTATGGACAGGGGCAATGTTGTCGTACGCTTGTGGGACCAGGTGGAGAAGGAGGGAGAACAGACTCAGAACCCGTATGTGGAAAGAATGAGATTGCGAGGGATCAGTAGGGGTTCTAGAAGAATCTCAAAACTGAGAGGGAGGACCAGAAGAACTTTAAATCAGAAGGCGGTGAGATCGATTAGTAGTATGACTCTTTGCTGGCTGTTGAACGAGGGGACGGAGCACGTATGGGAATGTCCTGAGTGCAGTGATGTTGGTTCTTAACTCAACTCAACTCAGCTAAACCTTTGCCAATGTTTTTTCTGAACAACCGACTTCTCATACCATCAAAATCTACGCAAAAAGGTCAGCTTTCAAATAGTCCGCTGCTGATTTCGAAGCCTCGGTTCGGAATCACGAGGAATTTAAAACACGTTCACTGCTCCAAAACCAGAGCTCCGGCCAGAGTTAACGTACAAGGCAAAATTATGCGAGAGATCAAGTCTTATTAACATAATATTTAATGTTGATAACTACGCCTGCCTTGACCTCAGAGACAGCACCCAGTGTGTGAACTGGGATATCCCGGTATTCCTGGTAATCGGGACTAAATTCCCCAGAGCGTTGTTACATTAGTCGTCTGGCTGCTGCAAGAGAGCGTTATCTCGAATGCTTAGTTCCCTTTGTTTACACGCCATTGGTTGGATGTAGTTCTGGTTTTTGTATGGGTCGTGGCTTAGTTTATGTAAACTTTACACACGCCAACACTAAGACTGGGACTTACTAGGAGATACTGACTCCTGTAGGACTTGATGCTGGGGAAGTGAAAGACAAAGAACATGGGGTAATTTTTGATGACACGGAGATAACAAAAACTTACATTATACATGTAGATACAATGGTGTATTTATCACAAGTTGCCACTGGTATCGTGGGAACGCTTCGCTGGCTACCGAAAAAAGGTGACGAAGCACGGGCATTGACTCTTGAAATAATACTCACCAGAAAATAAATAAGAATCAATATTTTGAGAACATGCATCTATTATGTGGCAATATACGCAAATGAACTATGGGAATATTGATCCAGTTTGAACATACGTCTGCGAATCCTGGACAATTAGTAAACAGGCGAAAAAATACCCAGAAGCCTTTGGGATGTGATTTTATAGAGGAATGTTGAAAGTTCCTTGGACAGCTAAAATGAGCAATCTGGGCATTTTGACAGAGAGTAGGTCGCAAAGACAATTTATCACAAACATCAGGAAGTAGCAGTTATCATTTTGTGGCCACATTGTGAGAAGACAAAAACTGGAACATATTGCAACCGGAAAGATGTGTCGAAAGCGAGATAGAGAAAGACGTCGTGAGAAAATTCTGTACAGTTTTGTGTCATGGCACGTACGGGAATGACCACATTAATTGTTCTGTTGGAAACGGCAATTTGTGGAGAAGCATGATCGCCCACGCCAGCCGGCATGACTCTGTTGATGGATTATCGGACATTTCACAATCACTGAAGAAGAAACCCGTGGCTTAAGAGCTTTAATGCTCAGAAAAATTATGAGAATACGGTAGATCAAGCGGAACAGAAAAACACTGACACTCAACAAGAACTGAACATCGAAGAAAACTAGCTCATAAGCACCACTGTGAAATTAGCAATTGTGAAATACATTATACATTGGCACCTTTCCGTCTTGACAGACGATAGTTTGGTACATTGTGCTTCAAAAAGGCTTAATAACTGTCATATGGCAATAACGACGATCCATGGCGGTGGCGAGTGTGGCTGGTAAGGCCAATTCTTGCTGCAAATGTTTGCCCACAGTAGGTGCATGTGAAAACATGGTCATTTCCACCATTTTGCACCATCTTACGTCTCTCACGCTCTGTGTGTGCTTTATCTGCAATCATTTTCTCCTTTGTCTTTATTCCATTTCTGATAGTTGCCCTCCATGCTACACGTTCAGCGGCGACATGCTCCCATTGTGCATTATCAATGCCTGTATCAATCATGTCCCGCTTGCACACATCTTTGTATCGTAGTAGAGGCCGACCCTGAGATCTCCTACCCGTCTGTAATTCACCAAAAAAGATGTCCTTTGGTATTCTACCATCATCCATCCTCCTAACGTGTCCTATCCATCTAAGTCTACGAAGACTGAGCATGGAATACACCGTCACACAACCTGATCTTTCCAATACTTCAGGATTTGTGATTTTGTCTTGCCACTTAATACCAAGTATTCTTCGCAGACACCGCATATGAAAGCTGTTTAAACGTTTCTCTTGGCGTGAGTAAATTGTCCAGGTTTCACTGCCATAAAGAAGAGTACTAAGGACACAGGCTTGGTAGACGAGGACTTTTGTTTTGGCAGTAAGCTTCCTGTTCTCCCAGACTATTTTTGCTAACATGTTCATTGTTGTTGCTGCCTTGCCAATCCTGATGTTGATTTCCTGATCGAGGGATAATTTGCTATTTACCTCTGATCCTAGATATGTAAAATGGTCTACTATCTCCAGTTCGGCGTCGTCAATAAAGATTGATGGTACACCATGTGCACCTTGTGACATAATCTGTGTCTTCTTTTTGTTAATTGTTAAACCAAATTCAGAACAAGCATTGGAGAATGCAGATAGTAGATGTTGTAATTCTTCCTCAGAGTGGGTCGTAATCGCAGCATCATCCGCAAAAAGCAACTCTCTGATTAGTACCCTGCTAATTTTGGTCTTGGCCTTCAATCTCTGAGCATTATAGAGGCCACCATCTGAGCGTGAGTGAATGTATATACCGTCATCCTGATTGTCACTTGTTTACCCGGGAGGAATGTGGAATCAACAAGCACATCTTCAACTTTATTCTCTGTTGGGATTATTGACTGACTTCTGTCTACACTCCTCCCTTCTGTCTTCCCTTCCATATATCTATTTCTTTCACTCTCTCTCTCTCTCTTTCATAACATACCCTGACAACAGTTCCTTTCAACGATAAATAAAAGATTATTTAATAAAAACTATGTCTGGGGTATGTATTGAAGGTGTATCTGTAGTTGGTAGTGTCTGCTAAGGTGACTGCAAGATAGGACATTTAGATGTTAGTCTTCGTAATCTTCTCCGGCATATTCAACAGGCCAAAACATCATATATCAAACACAGAATTAGAACGTTCTCACCCGGTATGATCCGTTCAGCTTGAGTCTTGACTTAATCCAATTCTTGAAAAAACAAACAATTGTTCACCACAGTAACACCGTACAGTAATGTGATCACGGTAAGTCCTTTCCGTAGACAGAGTGTTCTGTTTTATGTTGTTATACTCCATCAGTGAAAACACCTCACACCTGTCCACAGTTATTTAACCGTTTTCTGAATATAGGTACACTGGTCTAGGGTTCTTCCCTGTTTCGTTTAGGTGAGTACTCAATGACAATGTTTTATCCTATTTTCTATGCTTGAATAAAGTTCCTTCTCTAAGGTTCACCAAAACCTGTTTTTTGACATTCGTTAAGTCACCCACTTTGCATTTGCTATAGTGACATACTTTCACTGCACCTGTGAAGTGCCTGATTAAATTAGAAGGTCTTTCCTGTATTATCAACCCTGCTTTCTCTGTACAAGAGATGTACTGGTTGATCTTCTTTGATAGGTCAGGCTGTGTAGTAGAACCTGGGTAATAAACATTAAATCAGGTGATTTAAGTCTGCCTCATATCCCTGTCTATGTGATTATCTTTCTCCAGCCGTAATGAAACAGCCTCCGAAAGAATACTCTGACATAAACAGCAGAATTCACTAAAGTATAAACTATTCACTAAATAGAAAGCAATAGTAAACCCTACGCACAACCACATATTTCCCTATGCTAATATTACTCTAATATTAGTGTTACCTTATATATATGCACTTATGTTCCTGGAATCGAAATACACTAGCGAATAACACACTAATATCCCCTCTTCTTTGAACCATTAGGGACGTGTCTTTCTTTTCCCCCTCAGGAGCATATCTCATTCAGCCCAGTTTGGAACACACACTAACCAGAAATCCCCTGTTCGGCTTATTATAACGAGTGTCCAATCCTACGCTGATTGTTTGATTTACAATCAATTTTGCCGTATACTGCCCGTCAAACAGCGGAGAAATCCCGTAGTGGTTAGTTGTGCGTGTCCTCCGTTGTTACGCTGCTCCCTGAGTTTCCCCGTACGCGAATACTTCAAAGCAACTTCACTCGCTGATCGTTTTCTCCGGCCGTGTGTCCCCAGCGCGATCGTCCCGTTTCTCCGTGTCCGTCAGATCGTCAAACAATGAACTTTACGCACACCTGTATCCTATTTTCATATCTGTGTCGGTCAATGATCTTTTATTCGTCCTCCTCTCAGAATGAAGTACACGATTGTTAACTCTTCTCCTTCCTTGTATTTTAATATGTAAGTTATCAAGGAATCATTAAACTGCAGTTTTTTCCGTGACATAGGCCCCCTCTTAAGAGAGTTGACCGCGTCGACTCTTCATCCCTGTAGTTTTGATTCCTATGATCCTCCAACTTATTCCTCTTCCTCTGGAGTTGGATGTCTAGATTAGAAAATCCGCTCCTACATTCTCCTTACCATTGATGTATTCCACTGTGAAGTCCTGTTGCAGCAACAACGTCCATCACATCCACCGTGCGTTGAGCTTCTGCGAAGTAGCTATTAACATCACGTGTTGATGATATGATTGGATCCTCACATGGATCCACACCTCATCCAGTAGGCGACCTCATATGCACCCTACCATACTACTCATGACTGAAACTAGTGTTGGCTCATCGCTCCTGTACGTTCAGTCGACCTCCTTTCCACTGGCGTAAGCGATGGCTCACAATACAGACGGATCGTCCCATCCTGATTGTAACACTGCTTCCATGTCCTCTTGGTTTCCCCCGGCTTTGCCTCTGGGGGTGTTCCGCCTCGTCCTCGTTGGACCGAGTCATCTTTCCCAAATCTCCTGGACTTTTGCTTCCAGGACCATCTTGGACGATATTTTATCTGGTCAGCCAATCTTCGGTTGGAGTCCTGGGTATTCCTCGCCCTTCCTGACGTTACCCACCCCTTTTGAACTTGGTTACTAGTGCAGGTCTCCCTCTTGTCCTTTCCCTGACGTGCGATTTCCCTCCTCCCGTCGTTGGGTAAATCTGACCTATCACGTACTGTCTCATAGGCCCTCCTAGGTTGTACTGGTGATCTCTGGTCTTCGTCTGGACTGGTAACCTTTGTCCCAATGGCTGCCCTCACCATAAAGTGCGAAGCTTTGCTCCCGGATCTCTCCTCATATTTCCTAATGAGATGTCTAGGGAGATTTTTCTCCTCTTCCCCGATCCGTATTTTGTAGATCTTCTTGGACACCACCTTTTCCACAGGATAAGGTCCTTTCCATCCTACTTGGAGTATATTGGTCTCTGCTGGACTCCACACTTCCACTTTGTCTTCCACTTTAAGAGCTATTTTCCTCTCAGTCCGCTTGTTGGGTGGTGCGTTCTGGCACTCCGAACAAGACTTCAACCACCGGCGTACATCTCCGGTCATTCCTGGCCAGCAATAATGGCCGGAAATTTGCTGCAAGGTCTCTCTGACACCCATATGTCGGTTCTCGCCTATGATGTGTCCACTCTGAAGAATGTGAGGACGGTGGGTCTCTGGAACCACCCACTGCTCGTGCAGGTTATCTCCATTCCCAGCTCTCCGATAGAGTAGTCGATTCTTCAGAAAGTACTGTCCCCGTTCTGGTGGCTCAGCACTTCTTTGCAGCTTCCTGTAGCAAGGACGCAACGTAGTATCCTTGCTCTGGGCAGTATGCAATTCTCCTATCCCTGAGTTGTCGCATAGTGTCTCTGTCGCTTTTTCCTTCCCTTGAGATCCACTGACTACTGTTCCCTTGTGGGCTGGCTGTTTGGGCATCCCCAAAAAGACATATTTCGTGCCAATGATCATTGGGAATAGGGAGTCAGCTAATACAGCCGCAGGAATAATGCCCGTGACGTACCTGGATTTAATCTCCACCTTGGCGATTGGCAGCGTCATGGTAACAGCACTCCTCATTGCCGGCTGTATCTCTATGGTCTCCCCTGTAAGTTGGTCTGGGCGTACCAAGCTGGCGTCTATCACAGCTTCCCCATCCAAACCTGTATCGTAGAGACAAGCAACCTGTTGGCCATTTACTTCAATCAGTTCAACCACAGGTGGTCTCTCTTGGTCCTGAGTGTCTTTCATCTCCTCGACCGTTTCCTTGCCTTCCTCTTTTGATTCCTCGAGGTTGGTTATGCAATTGGCGTCTTCTGCCTTGCATCTGCAGTCTACAGTATTATGTGTTGTCGACTGGCAGTGAGTGCACTATGTTCCCTTCCTAGGTTTTCGTGTGTCCTTTTTGTTCCTAGCTCCTTCGCCGACCTCAGCCTTGTCTGTGATCACCGTCGTAGGAATCACTTTGCATGCTGCGAAGTAAGAACTTTTAGGTTTCGATCTGCAGTCCTTCGTGTTATGAGAGGGCACTTTGCAGAATGAACACCACTTCTCAGACCACTGTCGTTTCGCTGGAGAATTCGAGGTGTTCTGGTTTCCTTCCTTCACCTTCTCTGAACTCTCCGTTGCCGCCTTTATATAAGGTTCCACTTTTTCTCCTTCCCAATTCTTAGGTTTCTTTTTCTCTTGTTTCTCCTGACCTTTGGTTTGAATACTGAGTTCCGCAGCCTCCCCATGTACCTCTACGAATCGTTCCGCCAGCTTATTCACAACATCAATCCGTTCCGCCCCTTGTTCTCCCAAGAAGGTTCTGAGAGGTTTCGACATTTGCTTTCGCATCTGGTCGACCACCATCATCTCTTCGAGACTCTCATAATCCCTCTTGAATTCTGCCAAGTCCATCCATTTCTGGAGATAGGATTTCAGCCTCAGACTGTAGGCGGCGAATAGTTCTCCCGGCTCTCGTCTAGACGATCTAAACTTCTTCCTATACGTTTGTGCTGTGACTTCATAATGTTTCATCAAAGCGGCTTTCAATTCCTCGTACTGATTTTCATGTCCTGGTGGTAGGCGTGTGTAGACCTCGTACCCTGAACCACGTAAAGCCTGGGATAATTTAAGAGCCCATCGGCTTCTATCCAGTCCCATAGCGACTGCCATGGCCTCGAACCGATCCAAAAACTGGTATATCTTCTCTTTACTTTCATCAAAGACCGCCAAGGGAAACTTCATGGCATGGTAACCCTGTCCACTCATGTGGGTTGTCCCAGGTGAAGATGAACTTCCTTCTGCTGCATCTATTTCACCCTTAGTTAGTGTCTTGAGTTCTAACTCTTTCAAGCGGTATTCATGTTCCATTTCTTGTCTCCTGGCAGTCTGTTCCATTTCCAGTTTCTTGGTCTCCTGGTCCAGTTTCTTGGCCTCCTGTTCCATTTCCAGTCGCTTGGTCTCCTGTTCCATTTTCATGGCCTCTTGTTCCATTGCCATTCGTTTGGTCTCCACCTCTATTCTTCTCACTTCCAACTCGGCCTTTCGATCTTCTCTTTCCGCATGACGAATTTCCCTCTCTCGTTCCTGTATGTAATCAGTTAGTTCCGAACCAGCTAAACCAATTGCCTCTCCGTTTGCCCTCAGTTCAGCGGTAGTTATTTTGGGAGTGGCCATAGTTAAAGCAGGTAGTTCAGCAAGTTGAGTAAAGACACCTCAAACCATAAAGAAGTCCTTCCTATAAACAGATACTCTACCTAGAACCTATATCATTTTCCCCTATGTATATCTAATATTATAATGTCTACAACACCACACAGTACATCACAACCACTCTCTCATCCACAAGAGGAGATATAGGATAAAGACTTATGTAGACGTGTGACCGTGTGACTAGGTATGTAATGTGTCTTACCACCTATCCACATTCACCCTGTCTGGAACTTTCTCACTGTAAAGTCACCAGCCTTAATGAAATGTTTCTACCATAACTGTAATGGCACCATATATCCAATGGACGTCCTTCCATTAAAAGTCATCAATGTATACTTATTTTTATTCCCATCAGTATGTCCCAACATGTAGGTACTCCGCTATGCCTGTGCCAATATGCAGGTACCCCTCTATGCATATGCCCTGTTATGCCTCCAGGTCATATGGGTATTATGTAAGTACTCCGCTGCTCCACCAATTATGTCACTTGTTTACCCGGGAGGAATGTGGAATCAACAAGCACATCTTCAACTTTATTCTCTGTTGGGATTATTGACTGACTTCTGTCTACACTCCTCCCTTCTGTCTTCCCTTCCATATATCTATTTCTTTCACGCTCTCTCTCTCTCTCTTTCATAACATACCCTGACAACAGTTCCTTTCAACGATAAATAAAAGATTATTTAATAAAAACTATGTCTGGGGTATGTATTGAAGGTGTATCTGTAGTTGGTAGTGTCTGCTAAGGTGACTGCAAGATAGGACATTTAGATGTTAGTCTTCTCCGGCATATTCAACAGGCCAAAACATCAGATATCAAACACAGAATTAGAACGTTCTCACCCGGTATGATCCGTTAAGCTTGAGTCTTGACTTAATCCAATTCTTGAAAAAACAAACAATTGTTCACCACAGTAACACCGTACAGTAATGTGATCACGGTAAGTCCTTTCCGTAGACAGAGTGTTCTGTTTTATGTTGTTATACTCCATCAGTGAAAACACCTCACACCTGTCCACAGTTATTTAACCGTTTTCTGAATATAGGTACACTGGTCTAGGGTTCTTCCCTGTTTCGTTTAGGTGAGTACTCAATGACAATGTTTTATCCTATTTTCTATGCTTGAATAAAGTTCCTTCTCTAAGGTTCACCAAAACCTGTTTTTTGACATTCGTTAAGTCACCCACTTTGCATTTGCTATAGTGACATACTTTCACTGCACCTGTGAAGTGCCTGATTAAATTAGAAGGTCTTTCCTGTATTATCAACCCTGCTTTCTCTGTACAAGAGATGTACTGGTTGATCTTCTTTGATAGGTCAGGCTGTGTAGTAGAACCTGGGTAATAAACATTAAATCAGGTGATTTAAGTCTGCCTCATATCCCTGTCTATGTGATTATCTTTCTCCAGCCGTAATGAAACAGCCTCCGAAAGAATACTCTGACATAAACAGCAGAATTCACTAAAGTATAAACTATTCACTAAATAGAAAGCAATAGTAAACCCTACGCACAACCACATATTTCCCTATGCTAATATTACTCTAATATTAGTGTTACCTTATATATATGCACTTATGTTCCTGGAATCGAAATACACTAGCGAATAACACACTAATATCCCCTCTTCTTTAAACCATTAGGGACGTGTCTTTCTTTTCCCCCTCAGGAGCATATCTCATTCAGCCCAGTTTGGAACACACACTAACCAGAAATCCCCTGTTCGGCTTATTATAACGAGTGTCCAATCCTACTATAACAGTACAGGGAGTTAGCTTAGTAGTGGAGAGTTAATGAATGCTGCGCATTCATTAACTAGTGGGAAATCATAGTTGGTGAACGTGTGTGCACGAATGGGTCGAGGTATCCAGGGGTTGCACACACGTCACTTGGGACTTGGGATTCAACTAGGTAAACAGAAAACATGTCTGTAAATAACATCACCAGTTTGAAGATGTATTATTTCAACCAATAAACGCATGTTTATATAACAGACGAGACTTGTCCACTATATCGACACGAGCCATCTTCTATACACAGCCTTATAATATCACCTGTACTGTTATACAGGCTGTTTTGGTGCCGTGACAAGGATTGAGGGTAGGACGAGAGTTAGGTAGTAGTTCGGAAGATAGAATCGAAGAACCTATGGAAATAGGACAGTATAGACATGGATGGAGAGGAAGACGAGGAGAAATACAGATGGTACAAGGAAACAGTAACGAATATAATCAAGGTAGAGAAGGACAATTGAGAAATACTGTAAGAAACATGGTAGGTAACACAGATAACACAAATGTGGTTTGTTGGGGATGCCACCAACGTGGGCACATTTTTCGCTTCTGTGATAACAGACGTGTCCCATCAAATACACAAAATAATAGAGGTGCTCAGACTAGTACACAGAATAGAACTGTAAATAGTAGATCAGCAAATGGGAATTATGGAGAAGTGCAGAGAAATTTTAGAAGGTCAGGAAATCAGGGAAATTGGCATCCCGCTTACTGAACAGGATCGGCAGTAGGGGGGAAGATAGTAAGATCCAAAAGATGAATCAATATATTAAAAACCCAAATGATGAGTATAATAGGACATTTAGAAATAAAAAACATAAGAACTGGCCTCAACTTGGGGAGATAAAACGGTTGTCACTAAATATGGTTGATCCTAGTTCATGTATAATAGAAATAGGGAAATATAAAATTAGAACATTAGTTGACTCGGGAGCGCAGGTTAGCGTGATTAAAGAAACATTTTTATATCGAATATTAAAAAATTGTAAAATATTTAGAATTCAGGAGAATCTTCATTCGGTAACAGGACACACATTAGAAGTGCTTGGACAAACGATGATAAATTTTAAATTCGGAGGGATAAATGTTAGGCATATGTTCCATGTGGTCAAGGATTTAAATAGAAATATGATATTGGGTAGAGATTTTTTATTGAAAAAATGGGGTGAGACTTTTTTTTGATTTGCATAAATTAAAATTCCAAGATGTTTACGTGGATTTAGAAGAAGATATGCATGTGTCGACACTAGTTAGAGTCAAAACGACCATGAATTTGAAACCACAAACGGTTAATTTAATACAGGCAAAAATGAAAAAAAAATCCGTACTTTTCGGTTGGACAAACAGTTAAAATAACGGAATTGGAGAGAGAAATAATACAGGAACCTGGCTTAGAAGTCACCGATGGGTTAATAGTATTAGATAAACATCTCAGCTTTCCAGTGATGCTCCTAAATAATACAGGAAAAAATATTAAATTATATAGAGGTTGTGTAATCGCTAAAGTAGCGTATAATGATGATAACATGTTAACTATAGAAAAAGAAAACATATTGGGAAATGATTATTCAGAAACTCCCATGGTTAGAAATAATGTTAGAAATAAGTATAAAAGAAGCTGGAAAAGACGAAATGATGAATTGATCCATACATTTAAAAAATATCCATCTCAAATAGATACAGTTGACAAAAGGACAAGAGAACAAGAATTGTTATCACAATTAAAAGCCCCACCGGAGAATAAAGAAATATTAGAAAAATTGGTGAAAGAAAATCAAGACGTTTTTGCAATTAATGATTTAGAATTGGGAAGGACTAGTACAGTTACAATGGAAATAGATACTGGAGATCATCCACCAATTAGTTTAAAACCGTATAGAACACCCTTAAGAAATAGAGAAATTGTTGAAAAAGCAATAGAAGACATGCTGAAAGCAGGAATAATAACAAGATCAAAGTCAGAATGGTCATCTCCGATCGTAATCGTGACCAAATCTGATGGTTCACATCGATTATGCTGCGACTATCGGGTGTTGAACAAAATCACTAAGAATCTAGCGTACCCATTGCCGGTGATTGATGATATTTTAGGTTTACTTAATGGGTCTACTTTCTTTACCACGTTAGATGCAAGATCAGGATTTTGGTGTATACCTATGTCCCAAGACGCCCAGAAAAAGAGTGCTTTTTGTACACACGCAGGTTCTTACGAATTCTTACGAATGCCTTTTGGAGTTCGTACAGCGCCCTCGTATTATATGCTATTAATTAATCAGGTTTTAGAGGGTATGCAAAAGTTTGCATTGGCATATATAGATGACATTTTAATTTATACTGCAGGAGATATAGATGATCACTTAAAACATGTAAAATTAGTATTCGACAGATTAAGAATACATGATGTTAAACTGAAGCTCAGTAAATGCGAATTTTTAAAAACAGAACCAAAGTATTTGGGGTATATTATTAATAGAGACGGAATTAAACCAGATCAAGATAAGATTAAAATTATTAGAGAATTATCCCCTCCCACTAACGTAAAAGAAGTGCGTGCGTTTATTGGAACCTGTGGGTATTATAGGCGGTTCATTCCAGGGTTCTCAAAGATAGCAGAGCCTATTACTAATTTAACTGGAAAATACGCTAGATTTAAGTGGGATGATGAATGTTAAAAAGCGTTCGAGTTTTTAAAAAATAGCTTAACAGTAGTGCCACTATTGACATATCCAGATTTGAATAAACAGCTAATATTATATACAGATGCTTCAGATAATGCTTTAAGAGCGTGTTTAGTTCAACCATATGAAGGAAAAGAATCTGGAATACCAGGGGTTAAAAATGAAAGGCCAATTTATTTCTTGTCTCATAAACTTAGCAGGTCTCAACGGAAATGGTCGACTATTGAGAAGGAGGCTTATGCTATACACTACGCTCTCCAAAAACTAAATTACTACTTACATAACGCCAATTTCATTATTAGAACTGATCACATGCCATTAAAGTCTATATTAGAAGCACCAATACAAAATAGGAAAATACAAACGTGGGCATTAAATCTACAGGGATACAATGCTAAAGTAGAATATGTTTCAGGGAAACATAATACATGCGCCGATTTATTGTCTAGAATCCCGTATCCACAGTCATCAGGAAACACGGAAGATGAAGGAGAACCGGAGATAGACGATCGAAACTGGCAAGTAAATATATTAGATTCTGCCATAATAAATAGAGAAGACTTTGAGAGTTTACCGTCGGATCAAGAGTCTGAACCTAGAACAGAAGACCCACATTTAGAACAATTTAATATGAAAGATGAACAAGAATTAGATCCAAAAATAATACAGATAAAAAGAAAACTGAAAGAAACAGGGGGAAACAGTTTTAAAAGAAAATTTTTAGAGCTACAAGAAGACAATCAATTATATTATGTCGGTGAAAAAGGTGAGGGATTAAGGAAATATATTCCGAAATATTTAGAACGAGAAGTTTTAAAGGCATATCATGATGATAATGGTCATTTTGGACGAGATAAGTTAGTTAAGTCTATTAGCAGTAAATATTACTGGCCGAATTTATTTAAAAGCGTATATGAATATGTTGAAGCATGTGAAAAGTGTAGGTTAAGAAACATGAAGATAATTAAATGTCCCTTACAAGATACCGATATTCCTCAATTTCCAATGCAGAAAGTAAGTTTGGATATTTCAGGTCCTCATCCAAAAACATTATCGGGAAATGTATACCTACTACATATCGTAGATTCATATAGTCTCTGGCCAGAAGTTTATCCGATTCCAGACAAGAGTTCTGATTCAGTTATAAATATGCTTTTACAGGAATTTATACCAAGGTTTGGGTGTCCACAAATAATACTTACAGACAATGGGAAAGAATTTGTAAATAGAAAGTTTGAAAAATTGGTAAAAGATTTGAATATAAAACACATTAAAACTTCGTATTACAGACCATCTTCGAATGCCAAAAATGAGCGACAACATAGGACATTATATAATATACTAGCTAAAAATGTAGAAGAACACGATATGGATTGGGATCTTTATTTGGGAATAGCATTGGGGGCGATCCGTACACACCAAAATGAGGGAACAGGCTTCTCACCATTTTACCTAGTACATGGAAGAGAACCAATATTACCAATTGATAATTTATTAAAGCCTAGGAGAAAATATATGGGGGAGGATTTTCAGGAAACAAGGTTGCAAGAAATGCACAAAGCACATATACGTTTAAGAAATAATATAATTAAGGCTCGAGAAAGACAGAAATAAACACAAATACACAAATAAAAATGCACACTTACAAGAGTTACAAAAGTACAACATAGGTGATAGAGTTTATTACAAAAAACATAGGAAAAACTCTAAGTTTGATGCTCATTGGGTCCCGGGATATTATATTTTAGAAAAGAAGGGTCCAGTATCGTATACTATTAAGAATCAAGTTACAGGGCATGTTGCACGTTCACATGTAGAACACTTAAGACGGGATAATGAGGAAAAAGATGCAGAGAATAATAATAATAATTATTATTCAGAAGAAATATTGTCAGATGGACAGATTATCAGACAAACGGAATATCCAATACTTATAGAGAATGGGAAACAAGTAACAACAGCATCTACTACTGCTGAACAAGAAGAAATAATACCAAAAACAGTCATGACAGAGGAAAACAACACATATGACGGTTATAATAGTGAAGGATCAATCAAAGAAAAAATAGACGCTCCATTTATGAATACAAGACAGGCAGTAAAAAGAAAGTTAGATAGACAGAAAGAAAAAGAAATTAAGAGGCAAAGGAAATTTAGAGTGAATTCCTCAAGTGATGAAGATATGCCACTGTTTGAAAATTTATTAAGACATCAAGATAGGAAGATTAGATTGGATTTAGAAAGGAAGAGATTAGCGGTTGCTAGTAATGGGTATACAGATGCGGAACAAGAGATGGACGAAAAGTCAGAAACTGATGAGGATGCTGATATGAAAGAAGATAGTTCTCCTCGGGAGGATGGCGACATTGATGTAGATATTGCACTTATAGAAAAAAATTTGAAGTTATTAAGAAAATGGAGAAGTGATAAATAGCGTGGTAGAATATTCTGCAGATTGCAGATAGAAGAAGAAGTTAGACACGGTATTTGTGAATTTCTAAGGAAGAAAGTTGGCAAATAACTTAATCAAGAGTTGTCGGGATGAGTAGACATAATATTGTAGTAAGTTAAGACTTATTGATATATGCTTTATTATCATTTTGATTTTTAAGTTGAAGTGTTGAGTTTTCTTAGACGGAAAATAATTGATTAGTAGTCATAATATGTATGTATATATATGGTTTTTTACTTCATCACATATGTTTAATTTGATTAATGTGTGGGGATAAAATGATGTCAAAGAATGAGGCGGTTGATATTGTTTGCTCTATTGTTTTGACTGCCGGTCTCTCTGGCTGTGGGGTTACAACACTTTCTCTCTGTAATCCCGTTTATAACGCAGAGTCTCGCAGCGGAGCGAGAACTGAGGTGGTTCGACCCCCGCTCGTGACTTGCGGATACTGAGCCGGCCGCTCAGAAAGCAATGGCAAACTACTGAGCGTAATCTTGCCAAGAGATCAACAGACAGCTGAAAGATGCTGCTGTTGACAGCTAAGTCCTGTAAAAGGATACGCAAAAAAAAAAAAAAAAAAAAAAAAAAAAAAAAAAAATTGTTTTGACTTCAATTGTTCTTTATAAAATGTGAGGATATGTTAACTTAGCTGTTTATTTTTACAAAACTTTGGTTTTATTTTCTTGAGTTACCCTGAGGGTGTTTAAAATAATTTTTAGGATGACGTTCAGTTATGGGGAAAAATGAAGAGTTGTTTTTGGGAACTTACAGAAAATATGAAACATGCGACTTGAAGTTGAGTTGTTTAACGTGTATAACGTTTATAAATAGAAATTGAAGGTGAAACATGATTGAGTTAAGGGGGAAGTTGTGGTGATTAGCGAAGTGACTCAGTATGTTGTAGAGAAAGTAATGGAGGAGTATATTTAAAAGTGGCTGGGGTTATCAGCAACAATTGATAATTACATGGGGGTTGGAAAGAGTTAAAACCGTTAAAAATGGTTTAGG
The DNA here is from genome assembly GCA_963921405.1 of Cepaea hortensis. NCBI lineage: Eukaryota > Metazoa > Mollusca > Gastropoda > Stylommatophora > Helicidae > Cepaea > Cepaea hortensis. The sequence goes on from OY992881.1 coordinate 29,783,693, forward strand.
GGATTGAATTAGGGACTACATTAGACGGTTCGTAACGTAAATACATGGATTGGAAGCCATGGATGAGGGGAATGACGGGCGATACTGGGTAAATGGGAGTTGAAATAGGAGCTGGGTTGAACAGCGTTTAATGGGAGAATATGGGGGGAATGCCAGGTTGAATTTTGGCATAAGTGGACTCTGGAAGAAGAACACTGTGTTTGACGGTATATTAATAATTTAGAGGTTTTGAAAGAATGGTTGAACTTAACGAGGTGAATACTACAAAAGGTTGTAGTTTTGGATTAGCATAACTTTTTGAAAAATTATTATTGACGACAATGAAGATAAATTTTGGAAACTTTATTTTATAAAGTTTTGAGAATGCATGGGAAGAGAAATGTGATTACTTCTTACTTTTTCCTTACTTTCTAAACTTCCTTAGGTGCGCACCAAACCAATCTTTTTTCTGTCTATCCTGGAATAGCGAGAATGTGAGTAAGTGAGAAAAAGATAAGGAAAATATCTTCAATTTTTGTCAATCATAATTTAGATGGACACTTAAAAAGCGGTTCGCTTATAGAGAATTTTGTAGAGAGTTTTTGTGGAGAACTTTATAACGAATTTTGTAGAGAGTTTTGTATTATTGATATTGTATGAAGTATGTCTCTGGTTAGCATTTGGCTATGATGAGATAGGAGGGTGAGATTTGAATTAGGAAATATATGTGAAGGAATTGTTGGGCAGGTGTGGTATAGAACCGTAGAGTTAAGTGGTTAAGAGTTGGGGTTGAGACTTTTTCAGGGAAAATGTCTCCTTGAAGAAGGGGAAGTATATATAACAGTAAAGGGAGTTAGCTTAGTAGTGGAGAGTTAATGAATGCTGCGCATTCATTAACTAGTGGGAAATCATAGTTGGTGAACGTGTGTGCACGAATGGGTCGAGGTATCCAGGGGTTGCACACACGTCACTTGGGACTTGGGATTCAACTAGGTAAACAGAAAACATGTCTGTAAATAACATCACCAGTTTGAAGATGTATTATTTCAGCCAATAAACGCATGTTTATATAACAGACGAGACTTGTCCACTATATCGACACGAGCCATCTTCTATACACAGCCTTATCATATCACCTGTACTGTTATACTACGCTGATTGTTTGATCTACAATCAATTTTGCCGTATCCTGCCCGTCAAACAGCGGAGAAATCCCGTAGTGGTTAGTTGTGCGTGTCCTCCGTTGTTACGCTGCTCCCTGAGTTTCCCCGTACGCGAATACTTCAAAGCAACTTCCCTCGCTGATCGTTTTCTCCGGCCGTGTGTCCCCAGCGCGATCGTCCCGTTTCTCCGTGTCCGTCAGATCGTCAAGCAATGAACTTTACGCACACCTGTATCCTATTTTCATATCTGTGTCGGTCAATGATCTTTTATTCGTCCTCCTCTCAGAATGAAGTACACGATTGTTAACCCTTCTCCTTCCTTGTATTTTAATATGTAAGTTATCAAGGAATCATTAAACTGCAGTTTTTTCCGTGACACTGATCACGAAAGGCATATTTCAGTAGAAGTGAAAAGTATATCCCAAAGAGGGTGGGGGCTAGTACACAACCTTGCTTAACTCCACTCTTGATTTCAAACTCTTCTGAAGTTGAGCCATCAAACTTGATTATACCCTTCATGCCTGTGTGGAACGATTCCACAATGGACAGAAGAGTTGGTGGACAGCCAATCTTCTTTAGTGCTTTGAACAGACCCTCACTACTGACCAAATCGAATGCCTTTGTGAGGTCAATGAAGGCAATAAACAGTGGCTGATTTTGTTCCCGGCATTTTTCTTGCATCTGTCGCAATGAGAATATCATATCAATGGTAGACCGGTTCTGACGGAAGCCGCACTGCGATTCGGGGTAGACTTGATCTCCCAGGACTTGAAGTCTGCGCAGGACAATTCTGGCAAATACTTTCCCAACAATACACAGAAGTGAGATACCCCTATAGTTGTTGCAGTCGCTCCGATCTCCCTTGTTCTTGTACAGCGTTATGATGTTTGAATCTTTGAAATTCTGTGGGACGTGTCCTTCTCGCCAGCATAGCTCTATTAGCTGGTGGATCTGTAGAGCGAGTGTGTCTTGCCCACTCCTGATCACCTCTATTGGAATCCCATCCTTACCTGGAGCCTTGCCAGATGCAAGCTCATTTATAGCACACTTAACTTCTGCTATAGTGGGAAGTGTGTCCAGGTGGTCAAGAGTTGGCAAGGCCTCTATGGCGTTGAGGGCATCATCCGCCAGCTTGGTCTCACTTGAGTAAAGCTCTAAATAGTGCTCGACCCATCTATCCATCTGCTGTTTCTTATCAGTGATGATTTCTCCAGTCAAGGTTTTCAGCGGTGCACTTCTTTTGATCATTGGACCACAGGCTTTCTTTATCCCTTCATACATGCTTCTGATGTTTCCCTTATCACTTGCGATTTGAATGGACTCACATAACTTGATCCAATAGTCATTTGCACACTGCCTGGCAGCCTTTTGTACATCCTTCCTCGCTTGCTTCAGCTCACTCAGAGTGTTACGCGTTGGTCTTTCCTTGTTTCTTAAGAGAGCTATCTTCTTTTTATCAATCAAGGGCTGCAGTACCTGGCTGTTTGCCGCAAACCAGTCCAGCCTCTTATGATCCACAGTGCCGTAAACCCCTACCGCTGTTTTATAAATAGTTTCCTTAAGTTTACTCCATTTATCATTTACTATACAATTTTCTGATGTATCATTGAAAGCGTCCTCAAGTTGCTGTTGAAATTCAAAGCACTTTCCAGGATCGTCAGTGTTAATAATATTAATCCAGGGGCTAGACTTGTGTTTAGCTGTGTAGATTCTCTTTGGTCTCAGTCTAACCCTTGCAACAACCAAAGAATGATCTTATCACAGTCAGCACTGTGGTAACTTCGAGTTAATGATGTATGGTTCAGATGTTGTCTCCGTGTGATAATGAAGTCCAGCTGATGCCAATGGCCGGATCTTGGATGTTTCCATGTGACCTTATGCATCTCTTTTGTTTTCCTTTCCTTAGTTTCTCATATTTGTCGTCCAGTTTTGTGACTGTCTGGGAAAATCCAGTAAGGTCTCTTCTTTATACTTGGTGGCGCATGTTCCGTTATGTGGCATAATGCCCCCTCCCAGATAAAAAAATTATTTATAATTGTTTCCTTTATATCTGTATATCTGTACGACTATCACAACAATTTTTTTTTTTAACTACAACTGAATAGCACTTGGTTTTACCCCCTTATCTACCCTTAAAAAAAAATAAAGCTACATAACGGGCACGCCCACCTGTCCAAACCCTCCGTTGGACGTCGTGTGGCTGATCATGGGCAATCAGACCAACTAATAAACATATTAGTCCCTACCTTGTCATAATAGACAAGTGTGTCCTAACTCTAGGTTTTACCATGAGTTTAGGACGAGGGTAATAATGAGGTTTTCCATGTAACCATTTTTGTTGTAGTTGATCCTTGTTGTCCTTGTTTGGTACCATACATCTATTTCTTTTCCTGAAATTTATCTCCATGGGTAGGGTGACTTATACGATTTCCGCCTTGAGAATCCATTGATCCTTTTCCTGTGGATATTTTAAGAATGTCGCTTGATTGTATCTATTCTTTTGCTCCTTCTGTGCAGCTTAATCCATCTAATATAATATTAATTAATCTAACAACATTGTTAATGCAAGTACATAATTAATATCATAGAATTAAATATTTATACTAATACCAATTTACACATACTTCTTAATAATTCTAATTATTTGAATTCAACAATCAATTAATGAATAACTGTTCCAAGTTCGTGTCATAATACAAAACAAAATACTTGGCTTGGCCATTGAATGCACAATGAATGTTCCAATCACGCGTCTCTTGTGAAGTTCTTATTCCGAGTATTGCCTTCACTCAAGCTGTCAATGGAAAATCGGTAACATATGTACCTAATTGCCTAAATTCTATTTGTAATAATAATCTATTAATATTTAGTTGATTCTTATAGCATTGCTCCCTCAATTAGGCGCCATCTGAATATATCTTTATCGACTTTCTTAATAACTTATGAAAGAACAGAACATTAATATATATAACTAATTAACTTATAACAAAGATCTGCCCTTCTATTCAACTATAATCGACTGAGAATGTCAGCAAGATTATTATCCTTTCCAGGAATGTGACAGATGTCAAATTCATAGTCTTGTAATAGTAATGACCATCTATGTATTCTAGAATTCTTCGGATGACCCGATTTGAAAATTTGTAACGGTTTGTTATCCGACAGAACCAGAAATTTCCTACCTAGTAAGTATCTAGAGAACTTCTCAATACTTTCAATTAAAGCTAGAGCCTCTAATTCAGTAACAGCATAATTTCTTTGAGTTTCAGATAGCTTTTTACTGAAATAAAGAATAGGATGTAGTTTCCCTTCATGCAATTGAAGTAATACAGCTGAAATAGCATGTAAACTAGCATCCGTTTGTAAAACAAAATCTTTTGAAATATCAGGTAATTTCAAAATAGGATATGTACTAAATAGAGTTTTTATTTGTTGTAATAACTTCTCGTGATCCTCTGTCCAAACTATCTTTGTTGGTTGACCTTTTTTTTAAAAGTTCCGAGAATGTTGCTGTCATATGTGCAAAATTAGGGATAAACTTTTGATAATAATTAATCAACCCTAATACACTCCTAAGCTCCTTCTTGGATGTTGGAGGTTTGATATTAAGAATCTTTGTCACAACCAATGGATCTGTTTTCCTAAATCCGTTAGAGATTCTATGACCCAGAAATTGTATCTCAGTAAACCCTATCTCTTAACTGTGTTACTATTTCATATGCATCTCTTTTCGGATGATCATATGTTTTATTTGTGAGTAGGTCATTATATATTAATAATGGACCTCGTGGATTTGCTCCATATACCAACTCGAATGGAGAAAACCCTGTACTAAATTGTGGTACCTCTTGGTATGCAAATAGTACCGCTGGTAATAAAATATCCCAATCTTTGGGCCTTTCCGCAGCAACTTTCGCCAGAGTGCGTTTAAGAACTCCGTTGTAGTTCTCATTCACACCATTTGTCATTGGGTGCCAAGGTGAACTAAACACCTGTGGAATCCCAAGTATCTTCATTGCCTCTTGAGTAGCCGTTGATATAAACTGACTACCTCTATCTGATAATATGCAGCTAGGGAATCCTATTCTGCTAAAAATTATCAACAATGAATCTAGAATGGATCTACTCGTGATACATTTTAAGGGAATAGCCTCTGGCCAACGAGTACAAAGATCAATCATAGTTAATATGAATCTATTGCCTCGATCAGTAGTTGTATTTAACGGACCCACAATATCTATAGCTATTTTCTGAAATGGTCGTGATGCCAAATTAGTTTTCTGAACATGTGCTTTGGGATGTTTGCCTTTTTGCGTGGTCATCTGACATAATGTACATGAACGTACATGTGTGGTAATGTCTTTGTTATATCCAGGCCAATAGAATTGCGTTAGCAATCTATAAGTGGTTTTAGCAATCCCCATATGACCAGCGAATGGAGAATCATGTGCTAATTTTAATGCCTCAGTACGATATTTCGATGGAAGTACTGTCTGAAAATAACGTGATGTACCTCTATCATATCGTCTTGATAAAATATTATTGTCTAGGAAAAATCTCCAATTACCTCTTTTACCTTGTTTTATTGGTTCAGTCAGTTTCTTAAAACAAGATTTTAGAGTTGGGTCTTGTTTTTGATCTTCTGGTAAATCAGTCACTAGTCTGATATTATTTTCTAATTTGTCACTGTCTTTATCCCTTTTGTCTTGAGCTCTTGTAATTGCATTAGCTCTTGCATGATCAATTTCCCATTGCTTTGCTTCATCATGCATTAATTGTTTCGCATCTGGTATGTTACCAATCAGTAATCCGGCATATGGATTTGGTAATACGGCTGCATTTATTGTGCCTTCGTAATATGGTGACATAATTGTAATCGTGGCAATCTTATATCTTTCTATTGTGCCACCGAATGTTCTGCACTCTACAGTTTCGCCTGTATAATCTTCTTCTTTTATCAGCTTTCGATCTACTCCGACAATCGAAGCTCCTGAATCACTAATGCAAGTAGTGGGTTCACCATTTACCCATGCATGATGGATTTTTAGTTTGCCATTTTGTATGCTAACGGCATTAGCTTCATGAATTGTTTCTATACCTTCATTACTAATATTGTCAGTTATACCTTTATTTAACTTGTCAGTCTGATCATCATACTGTTGTATGATAGCTGCGTGTGTCTCTTCTAAATCGTCTGAGTCACTACTGGAGTATATGTATGCTGTACTAGCTTCCTTCCAGGAATTTCTCATCGGACAAGACCTACTAGTGTGTCCGTACGCCCTACATGAGAAACATTTTATACTTCTTTTAAAAGAGTCATACTTATTTCTCTTCTTTGCCGTAATATCTTTTAGATATGCGGAATAACCTGGATGTTTATCACACATCTCTAAATTTCCATGCGATAATCTACAATATTGGCATTTGGTGAATTGGCCTTTTCTTGGTCTTTCACCTTCTCTATTGTACGGACTATTTCTATTGCTACCACTACTAAACTTTCTAAACTTACTATTTCCTCTTTGAAATTTTGCACTTGCTCCTATCACTAATTCAGGTTGTGTACAGTTAGAAAAAATATCCCTATGTGCATTGAAATAAGATTCACCCTTAGTTTCCATCTCATTTAAACTTTTACATTTGTTTTCCATAAGAAATACTGACATAGGTTCTGGTATTGCAGACAACATTCTATCTCTGATAATTAAGTCTCTCACTTTCTCATAACTATCATTAATATCCGCAGCCTTACACCACTTATCAAAACTAGAAGACATTTCCGAAGCGAAATCCAGGAATGTTTGATTCGATTTCGGTGTAAGTGTTTTATGTAACGCAAGACAACTAACAATCATCAAAGATGAATGACGAGTGACGCGAATACATATTATTGTTTACAAACAATAACAAATTTTTGTATCCACATTTTAACGGGTAACGCACATACTATACTACTACAGTTATGACAAGACAATAGTATTGTGGTGACGCCCGTAAGATCAGAACAAAAAAAAATTGCTAAATAGCGCCTTATTACTAGGATCAATGCTATAATACATCCACAATACAATTGCTACTGGCCTTTAGTGCATCTCCCGAACGTAGAGTAATATTTGAATCGCTCGAGAATTGATATAATTTGAGACTCTCAATTACGTGTTGATAAGTTCCAAACTATACTGATCCGTAATTGGCAATCGATTAGTGGTATCCTGGCTGCATGAAAATATGTGAGGAGTTGTGTAACGATTGTTGCTCCTGCCTTGAGATGATAGTACAATTAACTTGTACTGGTACCCTGGACCGACGTGGTCCGTCACCGACTCATAAGAACACGTAGTCGGCTGTGGTATATCGACGAAACTTGAGTTTATTTCAGCCTTAGTATTTATACTTTAGGCTGAATGTGCGCTGTACTTGAGTGAATGATGTCCACAGTGAAGTAAGTACAGTTGAATGACGTGATTAGACTTCTGGTAAGTAAGGTCCAATGAGTGAACAGGCTGTGTGCCCGTTATCACGATGATAAACGATAGTGTAGTCTTGTTATCGATCCGTGTGACAGTGTTCGTATGTCCTGGCGTCAGCGTATTAGAGTACGTTCGTAAATTCAGTTCATAAATGCCGACGTGAGGAGTTCGTGTTCGGTCCCGATTGACCGCGTTGACTTGCTCGATGGTAGAGAAATCCTCGACAATTTCAACAATAATATGTCATAGTGTACGTGTGCGTGTCGTCCTGACGTGTGATGAAGTGTCCGGTATGTGACTAATGTAATGTCCTCAATGACGTAATAAATATGGGTACACTGACTTGGTTGTCATTATGCGTTGATGTATGTAACGTCCAGTTGTAAATATGTTCATATATGTGCAACGTCCAAATAACGCAACATCTTCCTTGCCAATTATGGTGGAGATGAGTGTCCGTGGTGTACGTGCTATCCACCTTGAGATATGACGAAGTGTGCATATAAAATGTCGTAATATGTACTAACTCACTTATGCGCCGATAATTCAGACATGAAGTAGTGTCGGCAGCAGATATAATGAACGTATGATGTACATGTCCCACAAATGTAGGTTGTTAAATGCTTTGGCGTTCTGAATCAACAAGTCAACACTTTCTGTGATGTTCACAGAATTAGGGAATGTCTTTCCAACCACGTAACTATAACTGTGCGTCGGCAGTACACCCCATCATGTGTATATCAGTCCACCGATAAATCTGATAAAATTGTGACAAATGTCTGAGTCTGTAATGAACTTCATAGATTCAGCAAATTGCTCAACATAATGCAACACTTTCGAGCAGTTCCAATCGATCACAGATTCTTGAATACAAATTGTCAATCGTTGTGCTATAGTATAATAGGTTACTGTGGTGTAGAATTGTGGCAGGGCAGTGTTTCTTCAGATCTCACTGCCTACTCACATCGACATAATTCTTTTCAATGTCGACCATGGTGTCCATTGTTTCGTATATCTCTTATGTAACCACCATCTTCTTTTCTCACGTAGACTTATAGTTGTAACTGTATATTCTTTAAATAAATAATGTTCTTAAATAAGTTACACTATTACTAAATGTTCGTTGTTTCTAATATTTCATAGCGCTGTGGTGTGTTCAATAAGGTGGAATGTTTTTGCGCATCTGGTGCAAACTTGATATGATTAATAGATCGCACTTCTTGAACATGATTGAGTTATTACGTATTAATTTTGTACGTACTTACAGTTTTTATGATGTTTTAATTTCACCTGTTATTACTTTATCATAAAATGCTTTTTCACTTCATTTATTCTGGGTGTTCTTCCGGAATTTTGGTGACGCGGGTTTTCATGTGCTCCTTCTTTCTTTCTGTGTAGCACGGTGTGGAATGTGCCGCTGGCGCGTAATTTCTTTTATGTTCAGCTATGGAAACTGGCGGGGAATCTGTGTTGACAAACAAACAGTCCAGAGACGACCCCCACGTGTCTTAAAGTGCCTGTCCTCTAAATCCAACGGGACCGTACACTCAAAGCAACTCAAATTGAACTCGTCAAGAACAGATCAGAACAACAAAACATGTTCTATCTTACCAACAGGATCATGAACATATGGCAGACTCAAATCGAGCAAGCGAAAGACGTACTTTTATTCCGCCGCAGGACAAAAGATATAACTCTTGTAGAAACGTGAGCTGATCCCTATACGCAGGATCGGCGCTCACTTAAATAACATCTACTTACGAGCTCCGAGTCCAGCTCGCTGCCCTTGAGGCTTAATTATCCAAATCCTCAGTTCAACTGTTTAAATAAAAGTCTAGGTATCCGCACCCGGTCTTTCTACTGTTGTGTTGTCCTTAATATATTCCTCTCCGGACTCCCAGCTGCTTCATCACGAAATTACCGCCTCCAGGTGTCACCTTCACACGGAGCCTTTTATAAACACATCCTTTAGAATCCACGAATTCACAGCGTCCCCCGTTGCCGTCCAATGACGTTGTTTTCCTTTCCTTAGTTTCTCATATTTGTCGTCCAGTTTTGTGACTGTCTGGGAAAATCCAGTAAGGTCTCTTCTTTATACTTGGTGGCGCATGTTCCGTTATGTGGCATCCAGCAGCCTTTGTCCATTATCATTCATGCGACCGATGTTGTATTTTCCAAGGCACACTGGCCATGAACTCGAGTCCTTGCCCACACGAGCATTGAAATCACCGAGCATATAAATGTAGTCGGATTTTGGAACTGCCTTGATCGCAGAGTCTAGCTGCTCATAGAACGTATCCTTCACATCATCAGAGGAAGTGAGTGTCGGTGCATATGCAGTGAGAATGGTGGCAAATCCACAAGAGGTTGCCAAGCGCAGTGATAATAATCTTTCATTACCTCCAGCTGGGATATCAATCATTCCCAGTAGCGAATTCTTCACTGCAAAGCCCACACCGTGTTGCCTTTTTTCTGCCTGCCCTCTTCCCTTCCAAAAAAAAGGTGTAATTGTTTTCCCTGAGTGACCCTTCCTCAGCGAGGCGAGTCTCCTGCAGGCCAGCAATATCAATGTTAAGACGATTGAGTTCAGCATCAATCACAGCCGTTTTTCTCACATCGTCAATATTTGTCAAGTCAGTTGAAAATCCTGGACACATGGTTCTCACGTTCCAGGTTGCAAGCCGTAGCTTGAGGTTTCTATTATTCTTTTTATTAGTACCTGGTGCATTGGTTTTACAGCCTGCGATTCAGATTTTGTCCTAGCCCCAAGCACCCATTGAAGCAGGCAGGCTGTGGCGGATCAGCACCCAATTGGCCGGGGGCTGCCCAGCTTGAGGCGGGCGGTAGCTGATCAGTGACACCGTCAGAGGCAACGCGTGGCGCCCCATGTCTACGCCAACTGACAAGGACTTATAACCCGTAACAGTTGCCTCTCGCTTTGATTCCGAGACCAGTTAAGACCAGGGATGGAGTTATTGCCTCTCCATAGCACAAAGCCTGGGCTAAAATAAAGAAACCATGTGTTGCCCATGCAGCATGATCCCTCTCTCGGCCTGCCTAGTTCACTCCAGAGGAAAGTTAACACCTATACATCTGGAACAAGACAAGCTGCAGAAGCTGCCGGATCAGCAAAGCAATGCTCTAACTGTCCGCCTGTCGGAGCTTCGATCCTAGACCAGCTGCCAACCAAGGCTTAGGGCCTGGTCTGCCCTGCCATGACTTATTTTGTCTTTGGGTTGCATTTCCTCGCACCAGGATAAGGCTAGTACCCTCCCAATTGCGCTCTTCCGCCCGAAGCCGTTGGCACAATGTGGGGTGTCGGGTTTGGTAGGCGCCGCCAAACATTCGGCGCTGACAGAAAGCAGGTAGTACCGTCTACTGTCATACGGTAGCAATTGTGAAATACGTTGGCCATATAAAACGTTACGGTGGCTTAAGAAGAAGGCTAATGGCGGGCAAGGTTCCTGAGGAGTTGGCATACACGGTAATGGACACGTGTATTAAAAACATATTGTGAAAGACAATGCATCAGGCAGGGGAGGTGAGGTGGTTTGTCAAGAGAGCCATGCTCTTCAATGAACCTGCTACATGATGGTAATACATTTTTAGTGGCTGGCAAAATACGTAATCAAAGCAACGTTTATACAAGTATATAAGTGCTTACACATCCGCCTCACACGCCAGTGATCCGTAGTTCGATCCCGGATCCAGTCAGGTATATGCAATTACTGACGAGCTCAAAGGATAGGGAAACTCGAGTCTTGTGCTTCCAATTGTCGTGAAATGCTGAATGTTAGTGATTCCCAGATCGACGACTGTATACAGCGGACCCAGGTGGGAGAAGGGTTAATGAAACAGAAGGATATAAACAACGGATTGACCAGCGCATGTGTATGTAGGTCAAGGCGGGAGAGTCGACTACAACACAGGTGACATGTAGAGTGGAAAAATTGGTTTGCTACAAAGACAGACAGTATCATGGACCAGCCTATTGTGTTCTGGAGGTAGGTTTGCGACTAAGACTGGACAGCAGAATGCAGTTTGGTTGTATTAAACAACGGAAAAGTTCGAGATCAGAAATTTTCCACTGACAAGGGATAATGAAGTCTGAATTTGCTTTGTCCAGCAATGTCAAGGATTATGCGACATAGACTGAGCTATAAAGAGTAGCCACTTTCTTTGTCAGTTTAGTGTGTGTATTCCCAACTGGACGAGAAGATAGAATTATGTGTCCTGTAATGAAAAGAAATATCCTCCCTTATAATGGGATAAAGTGCTTGGATGCGGATTAATTTCGATTCGTGGATCTACATTAATTCTATAAAGGAACATAGATGTGTATAAGGTATATTAAAATATAGTTTTAGAATAGGAATATAGATGAGCGTGTATTACCTTTATCATTACATATTATTAGTGGGTGTTTTAGACTGAGGTGAATTCTTATGTCTTATGCTGATGGTGACTTCGAAAGCCTTGTCATTATGGCTGGAGAAGGACACTTGCATAAGTTAGGAGTAAGGGGCGGACGCTTACCACTCGACTTGTTATATTCATCCACAGGTTCCCAGTTTCTAGGGACATTAGAGAAGAAAGGAAAAAATACTCTACTTGAACCAATAAAGTATATACGTAGATCCAGAAAGAACCTAAACAGTTTGTTCAGATGAACAAATCCTAACCTCCAGTCAAATACAGAAGACTGTATGCTAACACTCATATACCACTGGGGCTACTAAACAGAAAGAGATGTTAAGGTGGGGCAAGCAGAGACTTCAACCTACATACGACTTGCATACATAGAGTAGAAGGAATAGACAAAGACAATAGTGATAATCATAATAGACAATAGGAAGAACATTGACAATGTGGTGTTTTTTCTCGATGATGGATACTTAATATCATGAAACCGATTTGGGCACAGTCATAAACTTACGGGACTTTTATAGCAATACGGTGACTCAGTGGTGAACAGTTTGTTTTCATTTCACTAACGGATTTACCATCAGACTCAAGCCTACGGATCATCCCGGGTGAGCTCTGTCCTGTTTGATGTGATGTCCTGTAATCGTGAAGAATGACTGGCGAGAAGATACCGCTGATAGACATTCTGAGTTCATTCTGTCACCAACAATAGAATACACTAGCAACTACACAGACAATATCCACCCATACACCAGACATAGTTTTAAATTAAATCTTTTATTTAATGTGGAAAAGAACTGTTGTCGAAGTATGTGTTGAGAGAATAATAGAGAGAGAGAGTGAAAGAAAGAGATATATGGAAGGGAAGACAGAAGAGAGGAGTGTAGACGAAAAGTCAGTCAATAATCCCAACAGATAATCAGTTTAAAGATGTGCATGTTGATCCCACTCTCTTCTCGGGGAAACAACATCACATAATTGGTGGAGCAGCGGGGTAGGAAAAATACCCATATGACCTGGGCATAACAGGGCATATGCATAAAGGGGTACTTGCATATTGGCACAGGCATAGCGGAGTACCTGCATGTTGGGACATACTGATTGGAATAAAAGAAAAAGAAGTATATATTGATGACTTTTAATGGAAGGACGTCCATTGGATATATGGTGCCATTACATTTATGGTAGAAACAGTTCATTAATGCTGGTGACTTTACAGTGAGAAAGTTCCAGACAGAGTGAATGTGGATAGGTGGTAAGACACATTACATACCTAGTCACACGGTCACACGTCTACGTAAGTCTTTATCCTATATCTCCTCTTGTGGATGAGAGAGTGGTTGTGATGTACTGTGGGGTGTCGTAGGTTTATTATATTAGATAGACATAGATAATGATATAGGTTCTAGGTGGAATATAATTGTATAGTGAGTACTTCTTTTCTGCCTTGAGGGATCTTTACTCAACGTGCTGACTTATCTGCTGTAACTATGGCAACTCCTAAAGTAACTACAGCAGAACTGAGAGCCAACGGGGAGGAAATTGGGTTAGCTGGTTCAGAGCTAACTGATTACATACAAGAACGAGAGAGAGAGATTCGTCAAGCGGAAAGAGAAGACCGTAAGACTGAGTTGGAATTGAAACGAATGGAACTGGAACAGGAGACCAAGCGACTGGAACTGGAACAGGAGACCAAGAAACTGGAAATGGAACAGACTGCCAGGAGACAAGAAATGGAACATGAATACCGCTTGAAAGAGTTAGAACTCAAGACACAAACTAAGGGTGAAATAGATGCAGCAGAAGGAAGTTCATCTTCACCTGGGGCAACCCACATGAGTGGACAGGGTTACCATGCCATGAAGTTTCCTTTAGCAGTCTATGATGAAAGTAAAGAAAAGATATTCCAGTTTTTGGATCGGTTCGAGGCTATGGCAATCGCTATGGGACTGGAAAGATCCAGATGGGCTCTTAAAGTATCCCAGGCGTTACGTGGTTCAGGGTACGAGGTCTACACACGCCTACCACCAGGACAGGAAAATCAGTACGAGGAATTGAAAGCAGCTTTGATGAAACATTATGAAGTCACAGCACAAACATATCGGAAAAAGTTTAGATCGTCTAGACGAGAGCCGGGAGAACTATTCGCCGCATACAGTCTAAGGCTGAAATCCTATCTCCAGAAATGGATGGACTTGGCAGAATTCAAGAGGGATTATGAGAGTCTCGAAGAGATGATGGTGGTCGACCAGATGCGAAAGCAAATGTCGAAACCTCTCAGAACCTTCTTGGGAGAACAAGGGGCGGAAAGGATTGATGTTGTGAATAAGCTGGCGGAACGATTCGTGGAAGTACATGGTGAAGCGGAGGAACTAAGTACACAAACCAAAGGTCAGGAGAAACCAGAGAAAAAGAAACCTAAAAACTGGGAAGGAGAAAAAGTGGAACCTTATATAAAGCACACAGAGGAGAGTTCTGAGAAGGTGAAAGTAGGAACCCAGAGCACCTCGAATTCTCAAGCGAAACGACAGTGGTCTGAAAAGTGGTGTTCGTTTTGTAGGGCGGCCTCCCACAACACAAAAGACTGCAGATCGAAACCTAAAAGTTCTTACTTCGCAGCATGCAAAGTGATTCCTACATCGGTGATCACAGACAAGGCTGAGGTTGGCGAAGGAGAAAGGAACACAAAGGACACACGGAAACCTAGGAAGGGAACATGGTACACTCACTGCCAGTCGACAACACATAATACTGTGGACTGCAGATGCAAGGGAAAACACGCCAATTGCATAACCAACCTCGAGGAATCAAAAGAGGAAGGCAAGGAAACGGTCAAGGAGATGAAAGACACTCAGGACCAAGAGAGACCACCTGTGGTTGAACTTATTGAAGTCAATGGCCAGCAGGTTGCTTGTCTCTATGATACAGGTTTGGATGGGGAAGCGGTGGTGGACGCCAGCTTAGTAAGCCCAGACCAACTTACAGGGGAGACCATAGAGCTAAAGCCGGCAATGAGGAGTGCTGTTACCATGACGCTGCCAATCGCCAAGGTGGAGATTAAATCCAGGTACGTCACGGGCATTATTCCTGCGGCTGTATTAGCTGACTCCCTATTCCCAATGATCATTGGCACGAAATATGTCTTTTTGGGGATGCCCAAACAGCCAACCCACAAGGGAACAGTAGTCAGTGGATCTCAAGGGAAGGAAAAAGAGGCAGAGACACTATGCGACAACTCAGGGATAGGAGAATTGCATACTGCCCAGAGGAAGGATACTACGTTGCATCCTTGCTACAGGAAGCTGCAAAGAAGCGCTGAGCCACCAGAACGGGGACAGTACTTTCTGAAGAATCAACTACTCTATCGGAGAGCTGGGAGGGGAGATAACCTGCATGAGCAGTGGGTGGTTCCAGAGACCCACCGTCCTCACATTCTTCAGAGTGGACACATCATAGGCGAGAATCGACATATGGGTGTCAGAGAGACCTTGCAGAAAATTTCCGGCCATTATTGCTGGCCAGGAATGACCGGAGATGTACGCCGGTGGGTGAAGTCTTGTTCGGAGTGCCAGAAAGCACCACCCAACAAGCGAATTAAGAGGAAACTAGCTCTTAAAGTGGAAGACAAAGTGGAAGTGTGGAGTCCAGCAGAGACCAATATACTCCAAGTAGGATGGAAAGGACCTTATCCTGTGGAAAAGGTGGTGTCCAAGAACATCTACAAAATACGGATCGGGGAAGAGAAGAAAAATCTCCCTAGACATCTCATTAGGAAATATGAAGAGAGATCCGGGAGCAAAGCTTCGCACTTTATGGTGATGGCAGCCATTGGGACAAAGGTTACCAGTCCAGACGAAGACCAGAGATCGCCAGTACAACATAGGAGGACCTATGGGACAGTACGTGATAGGTCAGATTTACCCAACGACAGGAGGAGGGAAATCACAAGTCAGGGAAAGGACAAGAGTGAAAGTTTCACCGGTAACCAAGTTCAGAAGGGGTGGGTAACGTCGGGAAAAGCGAGAATTACCCAGGACTCCAACCGAAGATTGGCTGACCAGATACAATATCGCCCAAGATGGTCCTGGAAGCAAAAGTCCAGGCCAGGAGGGGTGGGAAAGACGACTCGGTCCGACGAGGACGAGGCGGAACATCCCCAGAGGAAAAACCGGGGGAAACCAAGAGGACATGGAAGCAGTGTTACGATCAAGATGGGACAATCCGTCTGTATTGTGAGCCGTCGCTGACGCAAGTCGAAAGGAGGTCGACTGGACGTACAGGAGCGAGGAGCCAACACTAGTTTCAGTCGTTAGTAGTATAGTAGGGGGTCAACTAGAGCGCCTACTGGATAATGAAGTGAGCAATGTGAGGATCCAATCATATCATCAACACGTGATGTTAATAGCTACTTAGCAGAAGCTCAACGCACGGTGGATGTGATGGACGTTGTTGCTGCATCTGGACTTCACTGTGGAATACATCCCGGGAAAGGAGAATGTAGGAGCAGATTTCTTATCCAGACATCCAGATCCAGAGGAAGAAGCCTAGGGTTGTGGATCATGGGAATCAAACCTACAGTGAGAAAGATTCGACGCGGTCTAATCTCTTAAGAGGGGGCCTATGTCGTGAAATGCTGAATGTTAGTGATTCCCAGATCGACGACTGTATACAGCGGACCCAGGTGGGAGAAGGGTTAATGAAACAGAAGGATATAAACAACGGATTGACCAGCGCATGTGTATGTAGGTCAAGGCGGGAGAGTCGACTACAACACAGGTGACATGTAGAGTGGAAAAATTGGTTTGCTACAAAGACAGACAGTATCATGGACCAGCCTATTGTGTTCTGGAGGTAGGTTTGCGACTAAGACTGGACAGCAGAATGCAGTTTGGTTGTATTAAACAACGGAAAAGTTCGAGATCAGAAATTTTCCACTGACAAGGGATAATGAAGTCTGAATTTGCTTTGTCCAGCAATGTCAAGGATTATGCGACATAGACTGAGCTATAAAGAGTAGCCACTTTCTTTGTCAGTTTAGTGTGTGTATTCCCAACTGGACGAGAAGATATAATTATGTGTCCTGTAATGAAAAGAAATATCCTCCCTTATAATGGGATAAAGTGCTTGGATGCGGATTAATTTCGATTCGTGGATCTACATTAATTCTATAAAGGAACATAGATGTGTATAAGGTATATTAAAATATAGTTTTAGAATAGGAATATAGATGAGCGTGTATTACCTTTATCATTACATATTATTAGTGGGTGTTTTAGACTGAGGTGAATTCTTATGTCTTATGCTGATGGTGACTTCGAAAGCCTTGTCATTATGGCTGGAGAAGGACACTTGCATAAGTTAGGAGTAAGGGGCGGACGCTTACCACTCGACTTGTTATATTCATCCACAGGTTCCCAGTTTCTAGGGACATTAGAGAAGAAAGGAAAAAATACTCTACTTGAACCAATAAAGTATATACGTAGATCCAGAAAGAACCTAAACAGTTTGTTCAGATGAACAAATCCTAACCTCCAGTCAAATACAGAAGACTGTATGCTAACACTCATATACCACTGGGGCTACTAAACAGAAAGAGATGTTAAGGTGGGGCAAGCAGAGACTTCAACCTACATACGACTTGCATACATAGAGTAGAAGGAATAGACAAAGACAATAGTGATAATCATAATAGACAATAGGAAGAACATTGACAATGTGGTGTTTTTTCTCGATGATGGATACTTAATATCATGAAACCGATTTGGGCACAGTCATAAACTTACGGGACTTTTATAGCAATACGGTGACTCAGTGGTGAACAGTTTGTTTTCATTTCACTAACGGATTTACCATCAGACTCAAGCCTACGGATCATCCCGGGTGAGCTCTGTCCTGTTTGATGTGATGTCCTGTAATCGTGAAGAATGACTGGCGAGAAGATACCGCTGATAGACATTCTGAGTTCATTCTGTCACCAACAATAGAATACACTAGCAACTACACAGACAATATCCACCCATACACCAGACATAGTTTTAAATTAAATCTTTTATTTAATGTGGAAAAGAACTGTTGTCGAAGTATGTGTTGAGAGAATAATAGAGAGAGAGAGTGAAAGAAAGAGATATATGGAAGGGAAGACAGAAGAGAGGAGTGTAGACGAAAAGTCAGTCAATAATCCCAACAGATAATCAGTTTAAAGATGTGCATGTTGATCCCACTCTCTTCTCGGGGAAACAACATCACACCAATCTGACGTGGACAAAGCCCGTACCGGAACAAGATCAGCGTTGCCAGTAGTGGGTTGTGATCAGTCTTCAAGAATTAACTTGTCATCTAGAAAACTGCTACCATAAAGGAGCGACTGTAAATCAAATAAATAGTTTACCTATTTCTATTTTGCTAACACTCGAGGAAGTCCACACACACAACAATAAAGACATTGAAAATACGGGTAAACAAAGAGTGCCTGACACCTTAACCCGGGTGCAGGGGTATTTTTAGACAAAGACAAACATAAATATGAACTCCAAGAGGTGCATTCTTGGAGTCATGTGACATGGCAGATTCTCATCAAGATAGGACAGCCTTGGGGTAGTACCCCTTAGCTCATGTCTTCAATACAGCTTT